>JALBCR010001057.1:0-367893 GCA_030710515.1 Abscondita cerata
TTAAAAAATTGCAGGCGCTGTTCAATATTATAATCATGGATGACTCTTACTACACGCTCCTTTATTTGTTTATACTTTAAAGGTTGAGGCATCCTTAACTAGTTTTTATTGCAAATAATATGTGTGTTGCAAACAAACTTCTGCCAAAATTCATCGATGAATTTCCACATTGTGAGATGTGCACATATGAATATTGAATAATGAAAACCTTCTATGCTATTGGTAGTCCGGACCAAACCATTTGCTGCGTTCTGACGGCGATTCCATATATTTGGAGGACCATTTCTCAGTTCACGACCCTAATGAATGTATTTTCGAAATATTGCAAAACTCCTCAGTTTTCTCATTAAATTCAGGAAAAATTCCTGCAACTTCTAGAAATGCATCAGTAGCTTCTTTAACTGGAAGTAACGATATTGAAGTTTGCATTTTTCACGCATATTGATAAATTTTCTATATTTGAATAAAATTCACGTTTTAAACCAATTTCCCTAATTATCCGATTACTGATTAATTCAAATGGAAAAAACATCCTTTGTTTTAATTGCGGGAAACTCTATTTGAAAAGCATTGACTACTGCCTTATCAAAATCAAGTAGACAAGATTCATTGTCCGTGGGCCCGTGACATAATGTGTCGGAAACTTGTATGCCAGCTTTTTAGATGAAATATCAATCGAATTTCCAAAAAGCTGACGTTTTGGTCTGAAGGGGTGACTTAAGGAAAATAAATCCGGAAAATGTCATAATTCGATTCTTTTTTAATACCATTTTGCCCTCAAGTCCAAATTCGATTTAAAAAGAAAGAGAAATTGTTGGGATTATTGGTACACAACGTAAAACCAACGTCAAATTTAGAATTGATTTTCGGAAAATCGGAAATTTGTTATTTTTAAATTTTCCTTATAACTTTTCACCGCTTTAACCAAAACGTCAGCTTTTTGAAATTCGATATTTCATCGAGAAAAAGAAATTTATAAAAGCTGACGATACAATTGCCAATGCACATTGCAATGAGAATTGTAAGGGCCTGAACGTTTGGGTCTGGATAAAAACCATACCTTAGAAACCTGTCTGCAAAACAGCTGACATACAATTTGAAAAAATATATTGCATCCAATATTGCAAGGTCCCAAATCTAACGGTGTACTTTTTGGGCAAGTTGCTTATTATAAATGGAACACCCTATATTTTATAGTGTTTTCTGGTGTATTTTTTATGCAAATTCGTTTGGAATTGGCATTTCCTATAGGTACCTTAATGTAACCTACTGGTTTTTGGCAATGTTTTTTTTTTGACAATAGGTATTTAAAAAAACAAGCCATGTTTATCATAACTCCACATCTTATAAATAAGATGGGAGTTATGCGACGGTTTCCAAACCGAAAATTTTAACACCTCCTTTTTTACTTTTTCCGACGAATTAGAGTTAAGTACGTTATAATGAAGCAAAAAAAATTATCCTTATAATTCCGCAGATCTTATTAGATTTTGGGCATATTCTATGTAGCCAAAAGAGCCGTTAACCTACACAGATTTTCGAATTTTAAAATACTTAGAAAAATATTCGTTTTACACGTTTTGTTTCAAATAAAAGTTGTTTATAATTTAATTATGTACATTATACAATATACATTTTTTGATCCGATAAGCAATTAGTGAGATATAACAATTACGTGACAATAATTGTTAACCAATATCAATTTTTCAAAAAAGTTGAGGGAGGAAAGTTGTTGTAAATTCGATTGTCTATAGCTTTTGTTTGAACCATTTATTTCTAAAAACGCAATTTTATTTTCGCTTATCGAGGCGATGTGGAGTTTAGGTATAGGGTATAGGGAATGTAGATACCAAACGAATTTATATAAAAAAATACTTGAAAAAACATCCTAAAAATACAGAGTGTTGTACTTGAAATTATTTAGTTAGACATTTTGGCTTCTTATATTAGATCACCCTGTATGGGTTATCGCTTAATTTAAAGTCAAGGATTAATTTGTGACATCTGTTTGTTTAATAGTTACAGTTTCAACTCCAGAAACTGTATTAATAAGGAAAATATCGTTATTTCTTGAGAACTCGATATTTAGATAAAATTTTAAATATGAAAATATTTCAATAATGGCAGGACGATAGTTCAGGCGAACGAACGGCAGATTTGTTCTCTGGATTGAGGAACGGAATAGTAGTTATGGATGACGGGTTAGGGACGTGAAAAGCCTCACCCTAAAAACAACCGTCTTAGGGAGTAGTATTAGTAGTAGTATTTTTTAAAAAAGACTTACTCCATTCTTACCTTAACTCTCCTCTTCAGCTTATGCGCCTCGATTTTAAAAGTCCGGTTGACCAGAGAGTCGCTGGTCATTTAAACATTAATAAGTTATAAACCTGTTTGAATAATTACAGGAAATGTACCTTGGTGATTTAAAACATTCTTGAATATCATTTATTGGCCTCTTTATGACGATTTCTATTTTTGTCTCGAATATTGCAAATTTAGGACACTATATTTTTAATTCTTACATTCATCATACTTCTTAGATCCTTTGCAGAACAACCTTTGATGCGATATACCAGGTTAAACTAGAACTTCTTGTAAGAATTGAGGCTTCCACGCTTGCAGTCATTATTGAAACAAAAAGGTCTTCCGGGATTGGACCCCTTTTTGCTATTCATTTAGAAAAGCAATAAAGGTGGATAGCTTATAACTCGATTGAGAATTTGTCACATTTTTAATTTGCGAAACTTTATTGTTTGATCTCAAAGTGTCTTGAATTAAAACTAACTTTTTGAATCTAGAACAATTTTTTTAAAATAATTCATATTTCTATTCGTAGTGCCGTTTGATAGTGGCTCAAATGAGTAGTTCGAGAAGCGAAATTTTCAATTGGTTGTTGTTACCTACTGCCGCTGTAGCTTTGCTAAGTATAGCAACTAAATCAGCTCAATTTGAAATGGGACTTACGTATGCCTTATGCATTTTATCAGCTTTAGCACCTCTCACTACGCATATTGTGTGGTAAGCAACTTCGCACTGTTAGATTTTGTGTAGTAAGTTGTTTTTTTAGGTGCGACAAATGTGCAGGCATTTTAGAATATATTGTTTTAGTTTACGGCAACATTCGGATTGACTACTTGCCGACAACGCGTGATGTGATGTCATTCGTTGTCCCTCGGGCATTTATTATAAGTTAATTTTTTGTTTAAAATTTTATTTGATTATAAGCAATTCAATTTTGTTTACTTTATATTCTTTTATTTTTTTATATTTATAAGTATGTTGTTATTGTTGTATACTTACTTTACTAACACTTTTGTGCTGTTCAATGTAAGTTGATTTTAAGCATGTACTGAGGAAAACGTTTTGTGTCGACGTGACGGTAAACTAGTTTATTAGCACCAAAGGATATACTAACCACAATGGTTGTTGAAACACTAAAAATCATAAAAAAACAATTCGAGTATTGTAAATATATACATATATTTTTTGAACTACTAAAATGTTAACCGGGTTTATACGGTAGGATAGAATTACAAATCAAAAAACATCGAGCAGTTTTCCATGTTTATTGGTTTGTAAACAATAAGCGGCATTATTATCTTATTTAAAATTATAAGTATTTATTAACTAACTACAAACAATTAACGCGTCATTCCTGCTGCAGGTTGTAATTAATTTATTGTTTTCTTACTGATTTAAACCCATTTTGCATTTAAAAGAAAAATAGGAAATGTACAAATTATGATAAGCCTGACTTAAAAAATTTATTGTATATTTTATGTACATTAAATCTATGCACCGCCTTTAGTTATATAATTCGGCACCTACTAATCAGTATAATTAAGATTTGTTTTTGTTGATATATTCGGATTTTATTTTTTACGATCCTCCGGATCCAGTAGTACGGCTGAATTCCCTTTCTTCTTCTTTCAGATCGTATCCCACCCTGCAATAACACAATATAATGTATATTTGCAGATAATCCTTTTGCTCTACAACTAATAGACTCCAAAACTCCATTGAGGATTTCTTGACCGCCGAGAGACATTCTTACAATTTTGGAGGGAAGATCTATGGAGAAATTAGGAGATCGGATCGCCTTTTGACGACATATCGTTTTTAATGTTAATAAATTGAGTTAAATTAAAAACTATATAATTTTAAATCCGCAACTATACCTACCGAGTGATCAAATAGAGAGGTCGTAGTTGTATGTCAGGAAGGGTTTACTCTAGGTACACCTTCTGGAAAAAAACTGTGATACGGAAAGTTTCCATGACAAATCACTGGAAATTATTTTCACTTTTCTGTCGAATAATTGTGATTTTCATCACAAACAGGTACTTTTGACTAACGGAAAGTTAACAGTGGACAACAAGCAACATTTCATTCCTGAGATATTTTTAGATATTTTGATAACAAAGTGGTGGGGGGTACTTTCAAAGGTATAATTTTTCAAATGCTGATTATTCCAGTTAAGCGCGACGGATTTTAATAAGTTTGGGAGATCGTTGGAAACTTTTACAAATTTTTGCCTAGATTATACATTATGCCGTAGAGGGCGTTTTGTGGAATGAGGTTATGTAAATTCAAATGGAACGATACACATAAAAACGGGTCATAGGTTAAATAACAATACATATTATCTCTGGCTACTGATTCTACTGAAACATTAGCACCCTCTCAAATTTCCAGACAAGCCCTTCTATTGTCGACATCGATGGTATAGGCCTGTTGGCAAATAAATTACGAAACCGCCTGAAACTACCTACCGTGTAATATGTTTTCACCATAAAACTCTCCCTTCGTTAGAATAAACCATTTTCAAATGAAACCTGAATTGTTATGACTTTTACTAATGATTGTCAAAACGTAGGAATGTCACAGCTGCTTAGGCAACGCATTACTTATTCATCTTGAACATCAAAATTACTAATTTTTATTGATGAATTTTCAAAACACCATGTAACTCAGCTGATTTCTGATAGCGAGCGCTATGTGCAATATTTTAGCTGCGTTTTGATACCAAAACCATTTTTGTCACTTGAAAGGGCGAGCAGGAATTCGAAAAAAACCAGTTCACAATGCTAAATCCCTATGACCCGTTTCCAAAAGCACTACGTGTATAATAACAATAGGAAACGCCATGGGAGGCTCAAGCCGCCAGTAAAAACCACAGTTTCATATCATTGGTCTACCAGTAGATATTAGCAGTCAAAGTTTGAACCACTAGTCACCAAATCAAAGTCGACTGTATCTCAGAAACCCTCGTTTTTCAACATAAGTCGAAAACCTTTCATTCGATCTTGATCTCCAATTCTCAACCGAAATTTGAATTTTTTAAAGAAACGTTTCGTGGACTTTGTAAAATAGCAATAATTTTTTAAATTATTCCATCCGAAATAGGAAATTTTCCTATAAACAGCAAAACTTTGGTAAAACTAAATTTCTGTAATGTGAAGAACACGGGACATAATAAATTAGCTCTGTGTATTATTATTGATATGAATTTAAAGAAAAAACAGTAACACGTTTAGTAATGTGCTGTAAGATGTTCGATCTGTTGCTCATTCATTACAATGCACATATGGAGTTTTCCATTGATAGAATAGCGCTCACTATTTCTACGGTTTGTAAGGATGTGAATTATGTCTTTCAATTTTTTATTTTTCAAAGAAACTCACTGATTTTTCTTTCAACTATTGTTGCGGCCCCTAGTGACAAAGTTGGAAACTTGAAAGTAATCTCCCAACGATTCCTCTTGCTACTTTCATAATAATTGTCTTCTCGATGACGAATGACAACTAGTTTCTGAGATACAGCCGACTTATTCATTGATTTGATCTGGTGACTCGTAGTTCCAACTTTGACTGCTAATATCTACTGTTAGACCAATGATATCAAACTGTGGTTTTTGCTGGTGACTATAACTTCTATGGCTTTTCCTATAGTGTTATTATATCTATACCGTTCCATTTAAATTTTCGTGAAAAAATTGCTAACCTCACTTTCCAAAAAACGCCTCTATCGGTGTAATGTATGATCTAGGCGAAAATTAAGTGTGTGTAGTGAGGCAAAGAAAGACCTTTATAACGAGCCCAAACTCATCTAAATCCGTAGCGCCTAACCGGAATAATAAGCATTTGAAAAAAAGTGCCCCACCACTGTATTATTGAAAATATCGAAAAATAGTCAGGAATGAAAAGTTACTTGCTGCCCACTAACTTTTCGCTAGTCGAATTATTGAACTAGCATGGCAGGTTACGCCCTCTAGCGGTGGTTTTAGAAACGTGAAAATAATGTCCAGTGATTTGTCATAGTGACTAATCCAGTTTTTTTCCCGTTCCTGACATATAGCTCTTATTTGATCACCCGGCATATTTACATGTAGACATAATTTAGTTGGTTTTTTAAATGTTTAAACAATTTTGAAAGTTTCTTCCAAATTAATCCAAGTTACATTGATAGAAGAATTCTTTATATTTCTCAATTTTAGAGTGGGAACTAAAGTCTGTAATTTACAAGGCTATTCATTTAACTGCAATTTTATAATCTTGAATAGTACGTGAGTACTAAATTGAACACCCTCTTACTAAATGTACAATTTTAAATAGAAACGCTGGTTTTTTTCGATTCTCGATAGATGGCGCCTTATAAAAAAATTCAGGCCTAGCATGCCAATTTATTTGACCTGATCTAGCGAACTTCCAAATCATGATCAAGTAGTTCGCGCTATCGCCGAATAATACACGGGATCACCGTCATGTTGAAAAATGACTTGTTCTGTCGCACTTCTATACTCACGTCTTCAAAAATTGTGAAAGTTCATGGTCTAGGAAGTATTTTCTAGGTGTAGTGGATGCAGATGCTAACGCATCGATTGAAGGTTTTCGACCCTACGGTTAACAACTTCATTGTTTGTAAAAGTAGATTCGTCAGAAAACGATACCCAAAGAAAGAAATTACGATTCATTTATATTTATTCCGGTGGTCACTAACGAAACGTTAACGTAACCCAAACACTTTGAAAAGCAAGATTTAAATACTCCGCCACTAAACACGAAGCGAACTTTGACGATCGAAAAGTGGAAAGCTAACTAAAAAACACATACGTTGAATCCAGGATAAAGAACAAGATAAAAGCCTTTTTAAAATAATTGATTTTAGGCGAAAAAAGTCATAATCCGCCTCTGTAAATGTAGTAATGTCAGCAATGAAATACAACCCAAGCATATAGTGATAAGATAAATTATATTAAACGTTGATTCGTTTTAAATAAAATGGTCAATTTTGACAAAGTTGGGTAAATACCTTAGCCAAAAGGTTCCCCTCTGCCTAGGCTACCAGAGGAAAGAAGAATAAGAGAAAACCTCGGATTCCGCCTTAACAATTAAACTAACACAACATAACTAAAACGTATATCGAAATAATTAACATTCATAGTAAGTGATTATTATTACTATAAAAACAATTAAAATACATGTATCCTGTTGACGAACCGTTCATATTTGACCGTCATTATTAGATTGTAGATGCAAAAAAAGTTTCCGATTCAGAATATAGCAATTCAGCTCATTTATACACACATTTCCAATTAAACCTGAAGAATGTTAATTAACAGTGTATAACACCGTGGGTAACAGGCAAGTTTCACCAGACGCTACGCTCATATCTGCTTTAGTGCCTTGATATATAAATAACTATTACATATTTGTAGTGGTTTCATTATAAATTAAAAAAAAAGAGAGATTGGAACATTGGACCCGTGAATGTAAAACGGTATTAACCGCTAGTACAATCAAGACCCTACGGTAACATTAACGCGACTAAAAACGATCAATTTTCAAAAACTTTCAAACATGCAGAATCTTTTCATTCACCCAGTCGCTAAATTACAACACACTTATTTTTGAAGTTATCGCGATTGAGTAAATCTGCGCATGAGCTGCAAAATCGCAAAGGAAGCAAAAGTTTCCTCGGATGTACAAACCGATCAAAAAAAAAAAAATTGTTGGTACCACTAAAAAGTAATAGTTGGTGACAAATATCGTTGAAGTTGCTTGAGTTATGATTCATATAAACAGCGGTTTTATTAAATCTACATAAATGCATTTTCAAATGCTTGTTTTGAATATGTTACAATTGTTTACTGGTTCTCAAGAAAGAAAAAAAACAATAAATACAACAAAATAACAAGAACGTATTACACTGAAATATTCAGTTTAGCCAATATAAAATTTCATGTTTTTTTAATTTTCGTAAACAGAAGCCAACTATTTTCTACTTTATGATCTCTCAGTATAAGGTACCTACATTCCATATTATTGTATAGTTCAGTGTGGATAACTTAGCTCTACACTTATTTTTGTCAGTCCCCTGTAACGTCACCTAACACTATTTTTATACTACATTACATTTATAGGACGCCATCTTTCGGAAAATTTTAATAAAGAAAAGAAACATTCAAAACTATTTAACAACAAAAAGAATTAAAGTAATTATTCGTAAGTATTGAAAGCGAAAATATTAACTTACCCAAAAGGTTTTGCATGCATTGTAGTTTTGCATTGCCATTTCGCATTTTTCCCGATCGTAATTGTTTTCGGCCAAACATCTGTACGTTAATTTTGTTCTTCTAAACAAGGATTGTGTTTGGTTTGGTCATATTGCATTTGCATTATAATATAATTTATTTTTGTCAAATATTCTCTACCAGTTTGTAAAGGTTAAGTAAATTTAAAAAGATATCTATAAAGTCGGTATGGTCAGAAATTCTCAAACAGTTTTTTTTATTGTACATCAATAGTGTTTTTACATAAATTAAACGATAGTTAGTAGTAACAAGGATTTGAATTGAAAAAAATTAGCCACGGTTGTAAAATCAGCAAAATTATATGTATTTACTGCCGATAAATCAAAACAGCGTGCTTGCGTAGTTGTATGTGATAATTCGGTTGAGAAGTTGAGAACCGCAGTTTAAAATTTATCATACCAACTTACACACTCATAAGTCGGTTGAGTGACTATCGTCGAAAGAATGAGGTACAAACGTAAATAAATTGGAATTTCTTCGTTTATACAGTTTTTTATTTGTTTTCTTTGTTCAAGTAACAATAGTTAAAGTAGTATTAATGTTTGAAGTGTGTGCGCAACTAATATTTTAGTTATTACGAATGCGAAGAAAAAATGTCTAAAAATAAAATCGTAATAAGGGGTTCTGTAATAGACAGTAACGTCGTTGAGGTAAAAGCAAAGTGAGTATCGAACCCGAAACATTTTGTTTTCATTTGTTTTAATTGGCTCGAAATTTTCAAAAAGTTCATTTACCCCTTTGCCTTAACATTTATCTTATGTTAATGACTTTCTACACCTGTTTAGGAAAGAGAGCATGAATCATTATAACCTACTGATTATAAACTATTATATTAATTTAATTACTCATTGTTCTATAGTTTGATGCTGAATTTCGAAGATTCTCCATTGAAAAGAAATCAGCAATCGAAATTTGAAGATTTTAAGGGTCTACTCGAACGCTTATTTAAACTTAAAGACATTGCCTTTTTGGTGTCTTATATCGATCCCAGCGATCAGGATTTATTACCAATTAATAACGACGACAATTTGAGAAGGGCACTTCTTAATGCAAAGCCTCTACTCAGAGTAATTATCCAAAGGAAAGGTATGTTGTTTTAGACTTGTTTACTGTTACCGCTGTTATGATAATTATAATATAATGTGTGTAATTGTAAATGGAAAATTGTTGGTTGCATCTTGTAGATTGTCGGATAAATATATATTATGCAATCAATGGTAAGAATTTTTTTTTGGTTGTTTAATTTGCTTATTTAATATTTAAATTATTTTTAGTCTACTTAAAATTTCATAATGTGTATGTATAATGCTACGTCATGTATTTTGCAATGGTTTGGAAGATACCTGCTATTTACTTTTTGCTCTGTTATAAATAGTATTAATGTCGTTATTTATTGTAATTGTTGCATTAGCACATGAATGCTTCATTCAGCATATTTGTTCTGTATTTAATTGATTCGATTGAGCATCGGTTCGACTACATTTTCACATTTTTTATTACTCATTTGTTTCATATATCAAGGTGTATCCTAATTTTAAATGGTATCAAGGAGATGCCCTATAGATTTCGTATTCTAATTAGCATTCACTAAAGTAAACATTCTGTTAGATTTATTGTGTCTGGATTTTAAAAAATGCAACATTGTATACAAATTTATCGTGGAAATTTTTAAGTTAGTAACCATCGACGTTGTGCAGATAGTAGATTCTTCTTTTTACTCACATCTACTACATAAGTTGGCATGCAGATCTTAAAATGAAATTTTAAAACTTTTTTAATACTGAACAAATTGGTGTTATTATACAGGGTGATTCAGCTAACCCGTTCATTAGAAGTTTATGGACTTCCCGTTGAAATATTTGTTTAAAAATTTGGAATAGGGGATTGCTCGAAAAGTTCTATTTAATTAAAATATTTCAGCTCTTCTAGCACTTCCGGTTACACCGGAAGTGGCTACCAACTTTCTTATTTTAAATGGAATGATATATTTTTTTGTATATTTGGATTCTACGCTAAAATCTGAGTTACTTTCATGTAGCACAACCTATATGAAAAATCAATAGTTTTTGAGATATTCTCATTTTTTGAGAAAAATTGGTTTTGTAGTATTGTTTTCAAACGCTTGTCAATGATTGAAAAAGAAAGTTATAGTAACAAAATTTGGGCTATACTTAGGAGAACTGTTAAGTTTTTAAATGATGTGTAATTTGACATCTCATTATTTACAGGGTGTTCAAAATGTTTGGCTAAATCTGACTAACTTCAACTGCCCAAAAGTCAATTTTTTTAAATGTATTATTAAATAATTTCTGACTAGTGGCCTGTGGAAATTAAAACAATGTGCCTTATTTATCAAACTTGTAAACGTCGACGTGACACATTATACACGATATGGAAATCCACCAAGAATATTCGAATGAAGACATACTAAATTTATTTTTTATTCATGGAGAATGTTACAAAATTATTGAAAGAACTTGCCGTTTGTTTAACGAGAGATATCCACACTTGCGACCTCTAAATAAAACTACGTTTAAGAGAATAGAAGCAAATTTTAAACAATTTGGAATTCAATGTACTAGAACACGCCCCAAGGTAGTCACCGGTGATGAAGACAACGAAATAAATGTATTGGCATATTTTAATGCAAATCCACATGCATCGATCAGAGCTGCGTCTGAAGATTTGGGAATGTCCTACTGTCGATACAGAGAATTTTGGCACAACGTAAAATGCATGCTTTTTCTATTATAAAACTACAAGCTTTCCGCCCAGGTGACGAAATACGTCGTGTAGCATTATGTGAAAGCATTTTATTGAAAACGCAGGAAGACCCAAATTTTTGAAAAAATTATTTGGACCGATGAGTCAAAATTTAGTAGAGAAGGAATCATTAATAGGAAAAATTGGCATTATTGGGCAGAACAAAATTCTCGGATGGTGCGCGAAGGTAACTTTCAAGACACATTTAGTTTTAATGTTTTTTGTTTAATTATGGATAATCGTGTTTGTTTTGAAGTGTATGACGAAAATTTAAATTCTCGCAAATATTTAGAAATGCTTAGAGGAGTGGTTTCAAATTTTTGGAAAATTTACCCCTAAATCTTCTAAATTCATGTTGGTACCAAATGGATGGTGCTCCAGCCCATTCAACCCCATGAGGTTTAATAATAATTATTCCATATGTTCGAAGATCGTTCGTTTGGACGGAATGGTCCATCTCTATGGCCTCCCAGATTACCTGACCTAACACCTGGATTTTTTTTATGGGGGTATGTCAAGACTAAAGTCTATTCAAGGCCAGTCCATAACAGAGATGACTTATTAGATCGGGTTCGAACTGCCTTCGCTGAAGTAGATGTGCAAATGGTTAAAAAATCCACAATAGCTGAAGTTAACAGAAGAGTTTTATTGTGCTTAGAAAACCACGGACAGCATATCGAGCAGTTGCTAAATTAATAATTAAATTAATTTGCTTCTATTTAATTTTATTTAAAGGCCATAAATGTAGATATCTCTCGTTAAGCAAACGGCAAGTTCTTTCAATAATCTTGTAACATTCTCCATGAATAAAAAATAAATGTAGTATGTCTTCATTCGAATATTCTTGGTGGATTTACATATCGTGTATAATGTGTCACGTTGACGTTTAGAAGTTTGATAAATAAGGCACATTGTTTTAATTTCCACAGGCCACTAGTCAGAAATTATTTAATAAAATAGAGAAATATTGTGTGTCGAATGTAAATACATCGATAGCAGGAAAATGGTAACAGATAGGTATAGGGAACCCTTATAAAGATTGAAAGACCACTTAATTCTCCATCAAGATAGAGCAACAAGATACAGGATGTTCCATTTAAAAAATTGACTTTTGGGCAGTTGAAGTTAGTCAGTGTATGAATGTAAGCTTTCGCAACTGTTGTCACTAAGATTACACAGCTCTACAAAAAAATTTTTGTTGCCCTGGATATCTTAGCAAATTTTGATGTTTTCAAGTGCCCAGATTACGAATTTATTCATGAAATTATTGGATGTGCTCTTGTTTTCATGATTATATTGCATATCTTATATTTTGATCAATTATCGGCTTGATTGCAATAAAAAAAAAATTTTCCAGCTATGATTAGGGTTCTGCGCACCTTTTGCGCATACAAATATCACGTGATCCCCGCGCTTAGGCCCATATCCAGCAGAACAGCTGATCTCAGTTATTCGACATATTGAAGTACTTAGACGTGCATCTGTATAAGTTGCCGTGTGTCAATACTTTGTTTCGTTTACTGAATTTTCATTCTAATATATTTTTCTTGTCTTTTAAAACATGAGTTCATCACGAAGAAAGTGTAAATATAGTACTGATTTGTTTTGTTATATTTGTGGGGTTTATATAACGAAAAACGAAAGAGAAATATCACAGACTTCGTCAAGGAGACTTATGCCGAATATTTCGGTTTTAAAATGGATAAATTAGATAAGGCATGGGTTCCTCATAAAGTCTGTAAGTCTTGTGTTGAGTCTTTACGGTTGTGGAGGAAAGGAGAACGTGCTGGATTAGATTTTGGTATTCCTATGATCTGGATGGAGCCTAAAAATCATTTCGATGATTGTTACTTTTGCGTAGTAGATGCGAAAGGTTTTAATCGAAACCAAACGTGGAAATATCCAGATTTACAGTCTACAAAATGTCCTGTTTTACACAATGAAAATCTTCAGCGGCCTATATACGTTTCAAAAGTAATTCGGATACCCTCAGAAACAATGATGTTGCCAAATTCACAGAAATCTGTACAGTCTACCAGTGGAAGTGAATGGGAGGGTGAAACATCTACGCCAAAGTTATTTTCTCAAAATGAACTCAGTGATTTAATACGTGATCTGAATTTATCAAAAAAGGATCGGAACTGTTAGCTTCAAGATTGAAAGAAAGAAATTTATTAGCACCGATGGTAACAATTACCACATATAGAACACGCGAAAGTGAGTTACTACAATACTTTAGTGAAAATGAGGAACTAGTGTACTGTAATGATGTCGCGAAGCTGCTTCTGGATATGGGCTCAAAGGAATACAAACCTACTGAGTGGCGCCTATTTATTGACAGTTGTAAAAGAAGTTTAAAATGCGTCTTACTGCACAATGGAAATAAATATGCATCAATTCCGATTGCCCATTCTACAAAACTCAAAGAAGAATACGAAAATATAAAATTAGTTTTAGAAAAATTAATTACTCGGAGCATCAATGGTCGATCTGCGTGGATTTCAAAATGGTTATTTTACTCGGTCAACAAAGTGGATACACGAAATACCCTTGCTTCATTTGCATGTGGGACAGTAGAGCAAAGCAACTTCATTGGAAACAAGATGTTTGGCCTGTAAGAAATTCTTTAACGGTCGGTAAAGCCAATGTAATCACGGAGCCGTTGGTAAGCAGAGACAAAATCATACTTCCACCATTACATATCAAGTTAGGAATGATGAAGCAATTTGTGAAAGCGTTGGACAAGGAAGGAGATTGTTTCAATTACATTTGTAGAAAATTTCCGAAGCTTAGTATGGAAAAGTTGAAAGGTGGAATATTTGATGGTCCTCAAATACGGCAATTGATGAAAGATACAGATTTTATCAAAGCTATGACTATTCCGGAAAGTGAAGCTTGGAAAAGTTTCGTGTTGGTAGTTGAAAATTTCCTAGGTAACCATAAAGCACCAAATTATGAAGAAATTGTGCGAAGTATGCTGACAAACTTTCAGACTCTTGGAGCAAATATGAGTATCAAGTTACACTATCTCCGCAATCATCTGGACAAATTTCCGGATAATCTAGGAAATTATAGTGAGGAACAGGGAGAGCGGTTCCACCAGGATCTAAAAGTGATGGAAGAAAGGTATCAGGGTCGATGGGATAGCCACATGATGGCAGATTACTGCTGGTCCTTAAAAAGAGATTGTCCGCTGGAAAATTATAAAAGAAAAGCTCTTAAAAGGCGTTTTATAGAAATATAACCTGTTTTCGACATTTTTCTTTCCTTTTACTCGATGTAAAATCCCTTATTTATCAAAACATAACTGACGTTATTAATATATATGTTATTTTGTTTTAAGTTTTCTGATTCTTGTAACGCAAAATAAAAATAAATTTTTTTAAATAAACCAGAGCAAATCTTACAAAATCATCGATATTTTCATGAATCGTGAGCATAAATATATCCAAAATCGATCTTATATCCTGGGCAACAAAACCACTGTAGACCAGTGTTATTATCTTTCGGGTTGAGCCGTTTTCTTCTTTTTTCCTTTCTTTCTGTTCTTTTTGTTTTCCCTTCCTTTTTGTTTTTTTTTTTCTTCATTTTCTTTATTTTTTTTTTTTTTTTTTTTTTCTTTTTTTTTTCCTTTTTCGTTTTTTTGGTTTTTTTTGTTCTTTGGGGGGTGGTTGGTTGTTGTTTTGTGTTTGTTTTTTTTTTTTTTTTTTTTTTTTTTTTTTTTTGTTTTTTTTTTTTTTTTGTTTTTTTTTTTTTTTTTTGTTTTTTTTTTTCTTTTTTTTTTTTTTTTTTTTTTTTTTTTTTTTTTTTTTTTTATGGGATTCTCTGATTATCCTTGGATAGTAGTTGTTAGTCCTTGATAGAACTTTAGCTTCCTCGAAGTTGATGATGTGTTTTCCTTTTCGTGTAGATGTTCTGTGATTGCTGATGCATCTACCGCTCTGGGTTTCGGCTCTGTGTTTTTTTTTTATTTTTTTTTTTTGTTTTGGTCCGTGTTTTCAAAAAACCTTCCTTCCAACACAGACAATTGAAAAAACCTTTTCTTTAGAGTTAGTCATATTTATCCAAACAGTTTGAACACCACTCAAAAAAAAAAAAAAAAAAAAAAAATCCATTAAAAACTAAAAACTACCCCCCCCCCCAAGTATAGCCCAAATTTTGTTACTATAACTTTCTTTTTCAATCATTGACAAGCGTTTGAAAACAATACTACAAATAGAAATATAGAGGGTGCCCTCTTTTATGGACCACTTGTCAACTTTGATATTTTAAATGGAAACATATTTTTTTTATTTTGGTTCTGAATGTAGGTGAAAAACTATGGGGAATTACATATACGAGTCTTACTCAAAAGTGATACTTTTCAAAATATTTGTAAACACTTCCTTGGATCAATATCGACCTTCAGATATTTCACGTTTTTTATATACAAAGTGTCTACTTATGTTGCAACCATTTTTATTATCGGTTTTTTGAAAAAAGTGATTCTTGATAAAAGTTCTTCGTGGTCCAAAACTTAAAAGTGCAACCGTCAGATTAAAAGTTATATCCAAATATGAAATTACAGTCATTTAGCGTGAAAATTTAGTTTTGGTGATTATTTACGTGTTACATTATAAATATTTGCAGTTTATAACAATTTATTTTGCTCAGATGATTATAAAAGAAAATGAAAACACAAGAATATACCTAATCAACTTAGTTACATTAAACGATATTCGAGTATGAAAATTAAACTGTCAAAACAAAAACTTAAAACAAACGAGACTCTACGTTCTTAGTAGAATTCGACACGTTACATCCTCCCCCTTTGATTCCTGCAGCGTCTCGCGCGGGGATCAATTAGCGGTAACTTTTAGTGGTTTTCTTAACGCCAAATAAATCTATTGCTACTACTTTGCCTGTTATAGACTGGAGTTTGTACGAGATCTGCTGGCTTGTGATTCAGCGCCTTGTACCGTTGACATTCAGTACATGACTTGACGTAATCTTCAACGTACTTTGTCATGCCAGTAGAGTGTATCAAATCGTCGATTCTACGGAGAGGGTACGAATCGGGTTTGGTAATCTCATTTAATTTTCTGTAATTTACGCAAACACATTTCGTTGTTCTTTTTGAACTACAGATGAGGCTCACGGTGATTCGCACTCTTCAATAACACTATTCTCCAGCATTTTTTCGATTTCTACACGTAAAATTTCTTTTTTCGTTGGTGTAAGTTGATACGGTGGTGATGATACAAGAGGATGATCCTTTGTTTCAATTCTATGCTCAGAATAGTCAGTAGTGCCTCCCCTTTGCCTAAACGTATCCTCGTGAGAACACAGTAAAGAATTTAACTGCTCTTTTTCTGTCTCATTTAGCATTTCTGCTTCATCATGACGTAAAATATCCAGCGAATTGACAGATAAGGGCATTACGGGTGGAGCTGCATCTTCAAATTTTAGTTCATAATTTTCTTCTGGAGTAGAAGCAAAGTGCAAACATGTACCCCTATATACAGGATGTAACAAAAGGTAGTTCATAAATTAAACCACATATTCTGGGGCTAAAATAACTCGATTGAACCTAAATTACAAATGTGCATGCAAAAAGTTATAATTTTTGAAAAGTTTTTTGGCAATATTTCCTTAAAGAAAAGCGCGATTTCAACGAAATTTGGTATTCAGCAGTTTTTCAGCATGAGAAATCAAATCGGATCACAGTTTTGATGTTATCATTGTAGAGGCGCCACCAGCAGCACTTCGCGTACCAAAAATGTTCATAACTTTTTGCTCCTCGGTATATTGATTGTTGTTCCCGAAGATTTTCATTCCTTGACGTGATGATTTTAAAAAAGTATACTTGAAAGATGTCGGTTCGGTCCAACCGTTTCCAAGAAAATCGACACTGAATTTTTTGGTTATTCGCATGTCCCAAAATTTTTATTTAATCTTACTTATTTACAAAAAAAAATAATAACTTTGACACCCTGTAACTTTTTTTTTGCATGCACATTTGTACTGAGGTAAGTTTGGTTCTACCAAGTTATTTTTAGCCCCAGACTATGTGGTTTAATTTATGACTTACCTTTTGTTACACCCTCTGTTTATAATAGTCAAGAACCATTCCAGCATCTGCAAGAAATCAATATACACGTAGGGTTGAAGTTACTGAAGCAGTAACACAATAAACCTTGTACGGACAGTACGTTCTGTAAAAATGAGATCCACATTTACCAATAGTAATCTCTTTAGCGGTATTAATTCCACCAGCTAACTATAATCCCCGAGTGCCGCATCCAAAACAAGAGACAGCTGAACAAACATGATTCGCTGCTGTATATGGATGGAATTTCCGAGAGGCAGGTAAAATTTTATTTGCTTTACTAGATTCCATTGACTTCCTGACCACAATTTCCGGAGGCTCTTCAGTTTTGTGTCAGAAAACTTTGCAATATACTTCACCGGAGGCCTAATATTTTCTTGTTTTGATTCCACTAGTTTATTTTCTTCTAACGGGCGCTTCTCATTGAAACTATTATTTTATTTAAATCTATGTACTAGTATTTTTGATTTGTAATCATTTTTTTTCTGTAACTGGGTGTATAACTTGTTGAAAAATATACATATTATTATTGTCTCTGTAGATTATCTTCCAAGGATCTGATTTATCAATAAGTTCGTTGAATGTTTTTATTTCCTTTCTTGACACTTATTGTCGCCTACTTCGGATATTTAACAAACCGTACACCATATCAAGTTGGATTACTTTACTTAAGCGTATTTGTGGGTAAATGAGAGAAAATTTGTCGGCATTACACGAAGACATGGTAGGCGTATTTGAGTCTTGTTCTTTTAAAAAAGTTCCTGTAAACTCGGTATAGCGGCTTTTGACGAAATTTAATCCATAATAAATCTAAACACCTGACAGCAAGTATTTGAAGATTTGCCATACTTTACTTAGCTAAAGTATTGGGGTTTTTCGCACAACAATTAGGGTGTTCACAAATTAAGCTTGCACGAGTTAGAATTGAAGCAAAATGTACAGCACTTATTCGAATTAAAACTCAGTTATACCAACCCTTATTTTGAAAAAGAAACTCCAAATGTATTCGCATTTGCACGCAAATGTGAAAAATATTTTCCTTACATACGTAAATGTAAAGTTTCACAAGCGCTTGTATGGAATGTAACGCATGCAAGTTTCAGAAGGCGATTTTGTAGTTGGTTTATGGTACTAACAGTTAGTTTAAATTGGATTCACTTTCACCACCATTTTGCAAATTTCATCAATTTCGGTTCATGCACAATTACACTTTCCAGAAGTAGATGTGGCCCCACGTTAGGCGCCGTATAACAATTTATTTGCTCAGATGATTATAAAAGTAAATGAAAACACAAGAATATAATCAACTTGTTACATTAAACGATATTCGAGTATCAAAATTAAAAACTGTCAAAAAAGAAAAACTTAAAACAAACGAGAGACTCTACGTCCTTAGTAGAATTCGTCACGTTACAAGTTATAAATTTCAAATACTCAATTTATCCGTCTTATCTGTAAAGAATATTATCAATTCCCTTTTATTTATTCCTTGTAATAATATACATAAATAAAAGATTCGATTTCATACAAATTAAAAATCAAACTCCACATATACACTCCCCTTTCCTTTTCTTAATTCCCAAAAAACTAATTAATACAAAAATTTAGCCCCATATTAATAATACCAAAGATTTTCTTAAATTACACTTACATATATTTCTATTTTTCCTCTCATTTTCTTTTCTTTTTCCTTATCACTTCTTGTATGCATTCTATTCCCTGTCCATTCTCTCCTAATAGTATCCTTCCCTCTCTCTTCGGACCGCAGTTCTCGACAATTTTCTTTTATACTTCTTTTCCCCTCAGATATCCTGGTATTCCTTCCGTACTTAACTCCCTGTACTTTACATTTAATCTTACCCCTTCTATCTTCGCACTCCTTTCTTGTATCGGTATATATTTATCTATACTTATCACTTCCTTTTCCATTCTTCTTCCTCCTCCCTTCTTTTTCTGTTTATCTCTCTCTTGAGTACCCTACTCTTTCATAATAGTGTTTCCTGTCCTCTTCGCCATATTTGTTTAAATATTTCTCCACTTCCTTCCAACATTCCTTTAGTATCTCATTTCCCTCCCTGTCTCTTATCCTTTCTTCAAATCTCACTGCCAATTTTCCTGTCCAAATCCTAATTTTATCTATTTTTACTTCTTTTCTATTATATACGTACTCCTCCTTTTTATAGTTTCATATAACTTAGTTTACTTTTTTATACTTCCACATATGTCTATATATTTCAACTGGAATTCCACGTGGTCGTACACCTACTTCCACTGACGGTTGATCCCTCGGGTAGTACAAACTAAAAAATGAGTTTCTTGACGACCTTGCCGCAACAGAACGACCCGGGTAGGTACTTATACATACAGGATTATCACTGTTAACTGCTGTGAAATACAAAAGGAGGATAGTTGGGTTTTCACTTGTAAATAAGTATGCTCAAATAAGGCCAATATGACCTTTAAAGCTACTCCGAATCTAAGTTTGAAACGTTGTGTAGTAGGGTAATGTCCAGTTGCACAAAGACTGATTAATCGGTTGTTAGGTGACTGTCCTTCTGATTGGTTAAAATTTAAACTTGGGCCACTTAAATAATCCTAGCTTAAAAATTAACTTCTAAGTATACAACTGGGATAACGACTGTTTTTTTATTATTATATAAGAGTTGTAATCCCTCCATTGTTTCTCTTGTTCTCCCAATCTCCTTCTTCTAATCATCTCTTCTTCGTGCATCTACATCATCTCTCCAGGACCTCTTTGCTCTTCCTCTTTTTCTTCTTTCTTTATTATTTTCTTTATACAGTTGCTGCAACTACTTCTTTTTACATATCCGTCCCAAGTCAGTTGTTTTTTTCTGTCCTGCTTATAGCATCTCTTTGTATTCCTGTTCTATTTCTGATTTCTTCATTGCGATTCTGTCAGCTTTTACTACTCATCTTCTCCAGCATTCTATTTCAAATCATTAATTTAAGACCTAGTTTTTTTCCGCCCTGTACGTCATAATATTCTCAATCATTGAACTATATATTCGTGTTTTTGTGTTTGTCCCATACTACTGAATGTAGTTTTTTAATACAAGTTTCAGCTTGCTTGAGCCTATATTTTATGTCTTCCTTCCTTGTTTTGTTATTATACTTCTTAAATATTCTTGTATGTTCATCTATTTTCAATTTCAGGTCTTTCATAGTTTGTTGAGTGTTTATTTTGTCAAAGTTCATTTCTAGCCCTCTTTTGTATATTCTTCTTTACGCTTCCTAACCATAAAACCAAAATCTTCTTTGTCTTGTACAATGACCACCAGGTCATCCACATATCTCCCGTATCCTATCTATTTTGTCAGCAATGTCAAGTGTTAAAAACTTTGTTATTATTAGAAGAATTTGAATGAGAAAAATTCATTATCAAAATTGTGTCAAAAATCAATCCATAGGATAGGAAGAGAAAACAAAACTCCTGTGCGGCGTCCGCCTCGTTCCGTAGAATTTAATCTTCCAGATTTTTTTCTTTTGGGGAGATCTGGAATCTATTGTTTAGAAGACACTTGTAAATAATGGAGAAGTTTGTGGTAAAGCATTCAAGACGCAACAGATAATCTTAGAGGAAGGGAGATTGTGAGCATCTTTTGAAAACTAACATTGAATAAAATTATCCATTGGAGTTGTTATTTAAAATGCTTTATTACTTAAAAGGTTCTCCATCTATGGATGATTTTTTACCCAATTTTGATATGATTTTTTCTGGCCCATAAAACTGTATAAGCATACCAAAATTTGTCAAATTCATTTGAGCTGTTTCAGATTTTTGGAAAAGAAAAAAAATTCAACAATGATGCTATCAATTAGTAAAATCTCATGTTTGCGAAAACTGTGCGATTAATCGAATTTTATGTAGACCTTTTTTGTGGCCCATAAGTCACTTAATCCACATTTGATAAATAAACCTTCTTTTATCCATTGGCGTAGATATTTCAAATGTTTAATTATTACATAACCCAATTTCTCCTCCAATAGATTCTTTTTCGTCTGAATTTTAATGTGACATTTATGACCTATAAAACTGTGTAAACGTTCCAAATTTTAGGAAAATCGCTTGCGATTCAAAATTTCTATCAAAAACCATTTCATAATTACAACTTCAGGACTGTATTGCATTTGGTCTGAAAATACGAGGTAGAGTTTGTAAAGAACTTTTAGGTACACCATGTATATTTTATGTTTGTACATATAAAAAATACATGATCTCCCCGGAATATAGAACGTCCCATAGATACAAGCAGTAGATTCTCTATACTTGTTAGTGTTTCCTTCAGTCATCGATAGATGGCGTTATGCGTTGGCTTTCCGCTTTCGTCTTTGATTGAATATCGTGATTATAGTGTTGTGATTGATATTAATTCAGAATCGTTTTATGTAACATTTCGTTTGGTGATTAAAAGATGAAGAAATTTTTTTTTGTTTTATATTTGAAAAGGAAAAATTTTATTTCATTTCACAACAGTAATGAATTCATTTCGATTACAAAAATGAAGTGTTATTTAGTTGAACTTCTCTAAGTAAATGAAAGTGAATCCAAAGTAAATACTGAATCGAAGCGTTATACGTGTCCGCAAATTATCCGTTTCATTGAAGTGCACTTTGATAAACCACATTTTTCTTTTTGGTCTGACGTTAACACAAACAAAGCGGATGGTTTCCCAACTCGTGAACACGCAACGTATAACTGCCCATGTGAAAAACAATGATTTTCTAAATTTATCCCGCAAACACTAAGCGATTGGCCTTGCGACTTGTTAATTGTCATTGCGACGCACCGGCGCCATCTACTTAAAATATTGGTTTGTAGTACATGCTATGTATCAGAGATGGCGCTGTATGTGAAAAAAGATTTTCCCGCTTTTCTGTTGACATTTTTCCTGAATCTTTGTTATAAACCTCACGGAACCTTTCAACGAATGCAAAACCGTGGAAATCGGTTCGTGTTCTGGAGTTATAGCGTCAGGAAGGAAAACCCGACTTATTTTTATATAGTAGAGATGACTGCACGCTGTAATACCGGAAATAATGTTACCACACGACGGAACAACGCAATAATTTAAAAATAGATTTTTTAAAGTGTTTATATACTATTCAGTTTGTTTGAATTAATATTTAATTTTAAATTGAGTGTTAGGTGTGAAAATAACAGAAAACTAAAATATTATAATAATGTAACACGTAAAGCCACCTATCGGCAACTTCGGTAAGTTCATATGCAAATATAGAATCATCTGGGCCTTATACCTTCTGGAGTAGATGATGTATTTCTGATATAAAAAAAAGTGATTGCCAAGTTTCATAATACACCCATTGTCATTTTAACTTAGGTCGTTTGTTACTAGGAGGAGCAGAAAATCTTTGAGAGAAGCAGTCTTCATGTACACTTACTAATTTTTGTAAATAAGAGTTTTATTTTACTTTTCATTAGAGAAAAGTTATCATTAATTTTCTTATCTTATTAACGTTTTATTTGTTTTGTAAAGCTAATAATTTTGTCTACGTTTTGCTATCTGTACAAATACAATTATTTCTTATTAAAAAACTTAATATTCCAAGAGGAAGAGAAACACAGTCAGGAATTTGTTCCGACAATTGGGCCAAGTCACTTACAAGTACTGGGAATATTTTTTAAAATATTTATTCTTTAATTTTATTATCATAATTGCCTAACTTTTAACTGAAATTAACTTTCCATTGAAATAGAACAAGTGGTGCGCTACGGAATATATCAAACACTTTTTTCAAAATAAAAATTGAGGATTGAATGCCGGTTGGGCCTTTAAGATGAGCATTCATTAACAACTCCAGTTCTGCTTTGTTTTCGACGTTTTGGTTGCAGAATGCGACCTTCATCAAGGCATCTAAAAAATCATCTGTGACGGTCGTTAACGTACCCAATTTGATAAAAGGCCACACTCTGCGACCGAAGTGTTTCATTAATTGTATTCGACTGCCAGTGTTTTTTTTAATTATTTTCAACTTGTAATTAATATGTTCCACGGTGTGATGAATTTTAGTTTATTAAGAAGCCCGCACGATGCATTAAGACGGGTGTTTCTTTTCAATGATTTTTGTGGAGTCGTGTTCAAGCTTTACCCTGATAAGCCTCAAGACGACGCAACACCGTTTATTATTGGTTATTTCGATAGTTCGCATTTATTAAAAGCGATTAGGTTTTAGCGTGACATTGAAGAGTGTGGCTCAAATAAACTTGGATTATATGGTTATCTTTGTCATTAATAAAGATACTATTTCGGTTAAACAGCCAATGATGTACAGGGAGTCCCATTTTCGACCCTACATTTTCTTAGTTAAAACATACAGATGAATGTTTTATACAAAAGTTTCTTTATAATGATTGTTGAATAATATACCGATTCGAAAATGAGTGTACGAGGTCAGGTAAAGTAATCGGATCTAACGTCATTTTTTCTTAAATGGAACACTGTATATTTAAATCTAAAAAATAGCATTTTAAGTTCTTTTTCAAAATATAACACACCATCGATGAAAAATCCACCTTTTTTCAAATTCGTCTCGCATTAAAACGGCTCAAGATATTTTCGTTTCGAAAAAAGTTTCGAGTTTACCAAAGGTGTGTGTTTATTTTTCGATTTAGAATTTTTTGTACGGGGGCATCTTCGAGGTTAAAAAAAATGTTAAAAATAGTCAACAAAATTTCAAACAAATTGAACCGTAATTTGACCATAACTTGCTTATTTTTGGACCGATTTTCAAAAAGAATCTTACGCGGATTTTTTGACCTCGTGTGTTTTTAAAAGTTATAAGCGAAAAACTTTTCCGAAAAAAATTGAATCGAAAACTAAAACGGCCATAATTTCTAAATTATAATCGATAAAGAAAAAGTGTATTTAAGAAAAACGTTTGTTTTGTGCCCCTGTCGCATAAGTGTAATAAAATTTTTCTTTTTTTAAATTTTTTTTTCAAGCAATTTTACATTGTCAATACGAAATACTGTAATTTTACATTTTTATAACCCGGAACCGTATTACGTAAAAACATGAATAAAAAAACATAAGATTCGTAAAAAATTTTCGTTAAGACAAGCATACCCAGTAATGGGCCAGTGTTCAGTATATCGCGGCGTGCTGTTGCATTGTAGGATAGGCAACGCACTTGAGGAAACGGTGTTACTTCGTTCGTGAGGCTCCTAAGGAGCCTGGGATCAGCTAGTTGCCCAATAATGTGCCATAACGTTTTATTAATTTCGAACACATTGTATGTTTTTTTAGTGATGATATGCTTTGTAATGTAAACACGATTTGTAATAATAGTATTAATTTCAGGTGATAGTCGAGAAGAATTAAATGGTTATGGGACTATAAAACCACGTAATTTAATATCGAGTATCCTTGGAGGACGCCTGGAAGGAATAAAAAAATTTAGCCATCTCGAATCCACACGACTTTCGCCAAGTGTCCGCTATTATAGACGTCGATATTGTTCCAGAAACGTGTCGAAGAGTTCGTTTGCTCAAACACGGTTCAGATAAACCGCTCGGTTTTTATATAAGAGACGGAACGAGCGTCAGAGTCACACAAAATGGTCTTGAAAAATACCTGGAATATTTATTTCGAGACTTGTACCTGGAGGATTAGCCGAATCTACTGGCTTATTAGCTGTAAACGATGAAGTTTTAGAAGTTAATGGTATCGAAGTATCTGGAAAGACGTTGGATCAAGTTACGGATATGATGGTAGCAAATTCGTCGAATCTTATAATTACCGTGAAACCTGCAAATCAACGAACAGTAGCCCCAGTCAGAAGAGGTAGTTTCGGAAGAAATTCGCAATTATCCAGCGGCTCGCAACAGTCGGCTGGTACAGCACCTTCCGATTCAGAAGATAAATACGATCAGGACGAAATTGTTGATTTAACAGGTGTTACGTTAGAGGAAACCATTACGAAAGACGACGGCGTTCTTCACTTATAATAATTACAAAGTCTGATTCAACTTGGTAAACTTTACTAACACGTTGCAGTTTTAATTATCAGTATTTATATCAAAACAAACTTCTTTTCGGTTATATCTACGAACTGTGAAGTTGTATAGATTTTATTCGCAAGTTTAGTTTTTACGGCAGTATTGTGCTTAAAATTTTAGCCTCTTTTTAATTATAAAAAATCCAAATAAGGTAAGCAAATTTATCCGTCCGATTTGTGGCCTTTCTCAGCATTTGGAGAAATCCTTATTTAATATCGACTGTTAAATTTTACATTCCATTTTTATATAGTATACAGATATGTTTAGTCGCATCACATGTACTTATTAAAATGGTTAGAAATATATATATTTCCAGTTAAAACCTTGGCAATATTTTAGCCCAACGAGAGCGGAGATCGCTCCAATGTTTGGTAATAATTTTCCTTTGTTTGGGCTTAATAGTATTTTAATGTTATTTATTATTTTACCAAAAATGAAACAGTTTGTTAAATATTCAACTTTATTTTTCTTTAATATAATACAAACAGTAACAAAATTCTAATTAAGGTTTAATGATGTTCGTCATCTGCCGGTTGTTTAACCCAGAATCCCCATGGAGCAAAATGTTCGTGATCAGATGGTCCGCGATAAACTTTGATTTGTACACGCCCATGATCTAAAAACGTACAAGTAAAAATTTTCTTAAATGAAAAAAATACGTCTTATCAAAATTCAATTATAAAAGTTGAGATCGCGCTTGTAATATACTTACGATCACCACTTGCAGCACCTTCAGAGTCTGCATAAATCGGACTCGAATGTACCATTGCAGCAAATAATGCAACGAACAATAAAACAACCTACAAAATAAATAATTAATTCTATGAGCCGGATTCATTTAATGCATTGGCAAATAATACTGAGATATTGGTTTAATTTCCAAGTTCCTCAGCCTTTGTCTTGGGTTAATGTAATTAAACTGAAAATATCTGATGCACTTACCTTTAACGACATTTTGATGCAAGTTTACTGTTTGAATACAACTATTCAACTAATCAACTTAAGTTGGTGATCGTATATAAATACAATCAATTGTTCAAGCATAAAATTCCTTTCTTTAAAGTATAGTCTGCAAAACTTAGTTTGTCTATGTGAAAGTATTTTCACTTGTGTGTTTAACCAAATCCTTCTTACTTATTTCGTGAAAAAAGTTAATATTTTCAACTTTCAAAATCTTGCGTAAACTTGAGCTATTAGGGATCAAAATAGTTTTTTTAAATGTAATCGATACCGTTACATAGCAACAAAAATGATGGCGCTTTGTTTGGGGCCGACGAGCTCCGGAAAAACATTATTATTAAAAAAACTACAAAATGCCGAGCAAGTTGACGAAACATCTTCTTCCGTACCAACTGTGGGAACGATGATCTTTAGGATCAAGCGGCAGAATTTTGAATTTACAATCAGAGAGTTGGGGGGTACGATGGCACCCCTCTGGAAGAAATATTATAGTGGAGTTACAAAAGTAATTTACGTGGTTGATACATCAAATCTGTGTCAAATTTCAGCAGCGGGTGTTTTGTTTTACGAAATTCTAGCTCACCCGTTATTAAAAAACACGAAAGTATATTGTGGAATCGACAATTTTAGTTGAAATTATTCTTCTTCGTTTTCAGTTTCTTTTAGTTCTTACTAAAATGGATGTCAGCTATAGACAAATGAGGAACGAAGCTTTGTTGATGCTACAAATTAACAAATTGCAAAAAGAGTTGCGACATAATGTAAAGATTATTGAAGCTAGCGCTATAACCGGTGATGGTTGCGCCGAAATTTTAGATTGGTTAATAAAAGTTTATTAAACGGAACTAATTTTTATTTCTTATTTTATTGCGATTTTTAAGTTTGGCTCGATATTGAAGAAATAAATTCTTTTTGATTATTAAAACATTGCGATACATACGTGTGGGTTCAAATTCTTTTATCATGACTACGTGCATTAGGGACATCGTGCAAGAATTGAGATAAAATAATAAAAGAACTGTGTTTTATTTATTAAAGATGGCAGAAAAATGAGAAACAGTCCGAGACATACTTTTTTCTCGGTTTGTATCATGAATTTGTAATTGAATGCGTAAAAAACTTTTTCAAATTAACATTTTCTTTGTACTTTTTTGGATAAGTGCAGGAATTTCTAAGGGGTGAAAATGTAAACGTCTTTAGGGCGCCGTAATAATAAAATGATTGATGTTGATATATTTTCTACTTATTAATAGTTTTATGTCGATTTTCATTTATCGGAGACTGAATTTAATACCCTGAATTTATAATTAGATGCGTATAAAGCTGTTTCCATTGCCTTTAATCTCGTATTTTCGAGATGAGTACATAAAAATAGATTTTATTTATTTCTTTGGGGAAACTATAAACGTGACCGGTATAATAAAAATAAGAAGAAAGGTGATATTCAGTAAGTATTCTAGTTATTAATATTAAGTTTTCACATGAAGTTTAATTAAAATCCGAGGCTCAATTTTGCACTGTGAATTTGTAATTGGATGCGTACAATACCGTTTTAAATGATTTTTCTTGGTGCTTACTAGCGAATGCATCTTTTTCGAATTTCTTTGGAGGTAAAATTTGATATAGTTACGGTGCTATAATAAAAGTGAATACTTATATATTGATGTTAATCATACATGTATTCTACTTATTCTCAATTTTTACCAGGAATTTGTAATTAATATGTTATTAATTCACATTTTTTCCGTATTTTTGAGATGAGTCAAGAAATATCTTTCGAATTTGTTTGGATGCAAAATTTGAATGCAACTCGCGAAGTCATAATAAAAATAAGACAACCGATTAAGTAATTATGCTGTTATTATTATATGCTAATTGCTATTATAGTTTGCAATCAACATCTGTTTTAAAATATTTGTGCTCATAGATAAGTAATTTTAAAAAAAAAAGGAAAACACACAAGACAATGAAACTATATAATTATGTGAAGAAGATGTACATATGTAACAACGATTTCCTCGTAGACACATATAGAATAATGGATAAATGTATAGGCCAATCAAT
Organism: Abscondita cerata; assembly: GCA_030710515.1. Taxonomy (NCBI): domain Eukaryota; kingdom Metazoa; phylum Arthropoda; class Insecta; order Coleoptera; family Lampyridae; genus Abscondita; species Abscondita cerata. Next base: position 28,507 of record JALBCR010001057.1, read on the forward strand.
AAAGGGTTTTTCGTGACAAAAATACTAATAAGAAGAGACATGTGCTATCATATCAAGGACAATGAGTAGATTAATTTGGATATACCCAGTTAGCATCATACATCTTGGGGATATCGCTTGAAAACCGATATGCCTCATTTACATCGAACATCGACAAACAAAGTTTGTCGACATCATAGCGACAAAATTTGTATCTAGCTTAGTCTATATTACTATTGTCGATATTTTTACAATCACGCTTCGATACGGACGGTCCACAGCGCACCGACGTTTCGGGATGTGTTGACGATATCGTAGCGAGATCGAGAACGCGGCAAATTCGTCGTAAATTTGTGACTTGCGTAGTCACACCGTTTTTATTTCCCCAATTGCAACATAATTGCTGTAATTGCAGTTTTAGCGTATGTGAAAAGCAACAGTGAAAAGCAGCTGCATTTCGGTACGTAAATTTATGTTGGTGATTGTTTTAAAGGTGCACGTTCTAATGTAATCTGTTCCCCTTCTAACGCAGTTCATTTGGTAAGTAAATTTATTCTCCTATTCGTGGATACTAACGGCATTAAATTTGCGGTATCTTACATACCACTTTTGTAAGTCTCTGTAAGTTATTAAAGTTGGAAAGTAAAATAAAGTAAAAAATGTAACCCCACAACAATAATGTGTAGAAAATCTATCGATATTTTAAATTTTACTTGTTTAGCAGCCACAAAATATTCTATCCAAATATACAAACACGCATTGTGTTATCTTATCACACTGCTGAGACGGCGACAGTAGCTATTTACATGCGTGTGTGAGAAGTTTAATTTTGCAGCGCTGCAAAATACTTGTCACACAAGATGTATAAAATTTTAACCCGGCGTTTTTAATTTTTGAAAAATACCTAATTGATTTAAGTTTCAAATCACGTTTAGGTTTTGCCGTTTTTGACAAATCTATTAGGACAAAATTGTTAGTTCTTTTGTTTTTGTGTGTCAAATTGGCCTTGTTATTGGATTTACCGCTAGTGTTTGGGAAAACTTTAAATCTCAAAATTAAACATCAAATGCCCTATGACGAAGACAATGCACGTATGCACAGTACATGTTTGAAGGCTAATAATAAAGTCCTACGCATTTTAGTAGCGCACTAAAATCAACTCGATGTTCTATAAAAACCAATTTGACATACTGTAGTAATTTCTTCAATTTTCTTTTAAAGGAAGAAATTGTCTTCTCTGAAATGGATAAACTGCACAAAAATTACAAAAGAGAATAGCAAGGGAGTCTAGAAAAATAGAGAAGAGGTTAAAATTAATTAATCATTTGGACAAAAGTAGCTCAAATTACAAATGAAAATAATTCTCAACATTTTGAGCAAGAACGTTTACTATCAGGTGAACGCGCCTCCGTTTCTGACGTTATATATAGTTCCAGCGAAGCAAAGGGTTCCATTATTTCTAGCTCTGAAGAATCAACTGAAAGTTCTCATGAAGTTGAATCTTTTCATGTTAATCATTTTGATGAATCATTTTGAGCTCTTGGGCCATCAATCATTCAATTCCGCACATTGCGGTTAATGGTTTGCTTAAAGGCCTAAGGATGCATCCCTGCTTTTCGTCATTTCAAAAGATGTGCGAACCCTTCTGAAAACTCCAATTTCAACAACTATTCGACAGGTTCTTCCAGGCAATTATGTACACTTTGGTTTATCGAATCAAATTTCAAAAGTTATGTTAAATAACTTAGATACAGATTTTTCGGTTTCACTTCAATTTAATATCGATGGATTGCCAATTTACAAAAGTTCAAAGAGAATTTTGGCCAATACTTTGCAAGGTTTCTGAAAGTGGCAGTGATCCATTTGTTGTAGGGATATATTGCGGGAAGAAAACCTAATAATGTTCACGACTTTCTCATGAATTTGTCATCGAATTGAAGCAGCTCTGTGACCAAGGGTTCAAATTAGATGAGCATAGAACAGTAACAGTATCTTCAATTTCTTTTGTTTGTGACGCGCCAGCTAGAGCCTACATTTGCTGTGTGAAGTCTCATGCTGGATATTTTGCTTGTACAAAGTGCAAAATTGAAGGAAATTATGTTTCAAATCGTGTGACATTCCCAGGAGTTAATTTTCCTCCTCGCAGTGATCAAGAATTTCGTCAAAAGCTCTTTGATGACCACAATCTTGATCGAAGCCCTCTTGAATGTCTCGAAAGATTGGACATGGTAAAGGACATACCATTTGAGTACATGCATCTAGTTTGCCTTGGAGTTGTGAGAAAAATGCTATTACTCTGGGTTAGAGCGGCAAAAAACCATATAAACTGTCAAGAAGCCTAATTGATTTGATCTCACATCGTCTTGTAAGCTTAGCCAAAGCCACTCCCTCAGATTTTAATAGAAAGCCTAGAAGCTTGAATGATATCGACAGATGGAAAGCAACGGAGTTTAGAAACTTCGTTCTTTATACTGGCCCGTTTGTTCTATTTAATGTTCTTCCTCTTCAGCACTACAAATTATTCTTATGCTTGCATGTTGCTATTCGGTTGTTGGCTTCTGAGAAAACATGTTTTAGTTATAATGCTTACTCAAAATCACTGTTACTGTATTTTAATCAAAATTTTGCCAATTGTTTTGGCGACGAGACTATCTCATATAATATCCATAGCATTGTACATTTGGCTGATGATGTGAAACGTTTTGGCCCCCCTTGACGAGTTTTCTGCATTTCCTTTCGAGAATTGTTTAGGAAAGCTAAAGAGAATATTAAGAAAAACTTCTTCTGAATTACAACAAGTTCATCGACGTTTAGTTGAAATACAACATACAAACCTATCTAAGGTACCTATTATAGAATCAAAGCTTCAACAACCTCACAGAATGGGTCCAATTATGTTAAATTTTACTGGAAGGCAATTCAAAAAGTATAAGAGTGCAAAGGTTTCCCTGTCATTACGAGACGGCGATAATTGTGTGCTGCTAAACGGTACTCAGCCGTTCTTGATTCGGAACATTGTTCAGAATGAAACAGTATATATACAGGGTGTCCCAATATTGCGTGGACATAGAGCTACAGTAGCTTTGTGGGATCAAAAAAGTCGAATGGGCTAAACTTACCTATATACTAAAGTGCTTCGTTAAGCCGTGAGAGGGCGTCAAAGTTGAAACAATATTTTTATTTTTTTAATAACTCGAGAATACTTAGCTCGATTTTTGTAAAATTTGGTTTGGGCACATTTCTATGAAGGAACTACGTTTTTAATAGATATCAGTTTAATTGAATTCCAGGAAGGGTGAAAACCATCCCCACCCTTCCATAAATTTAATGGTAACTTTTTGGGGGTGGTGATAGTGCTTTACTTTTTTTTACAAGAAAGATACATTCATCTGCTGTATTTTTGTCTCTTACAAAAATGTTGTATCTCTTTTAGTTTTTGAGCAAAATAGACAAATTAATAAGTAAATTTGCAATTATGATTTATTTACATTACAATAAATGTTCAATATGACCACCACCTTCGGCCCCGCATAAATTAATTCGACGCAGAAAATTAAAATTGACTCTTCTCAACAGGCGTTGGTCTCGCAAAGAGTTCGCAGCATGTTGAATCCTACCCCACAATTGTTTATAGTCAATTGGAACTTCGTACACTTTATTTTTCAACATTCCCCAAATGAAATAATCACAAGGATTAAGGTCCGGGGAGCGAGGTGGCCAATGAATTGGGGCATCTTGGCCTCTGCCAATCCACCTTTCTGGGTAATGCACGTTCAAGTAGTTTCTAACAAGATGAGAATAATGAGGAGGTGCACCATCGTGCATGAAAAACATTTCACGACGTAAATTAAGAGGCACGTCTTCTAACAATCCAGGCATACTTTCCTGAATGAAATTCAAGTAATTATTAGCATTAAGGCGATTTGGTAATCTAAATGGACCAATTAAGTGAGTATCAATTATACCCATCCACACATTAATTCTGAATTCCTGTTGAAAATGCCTCTCTCTAACAGCGTGAGGGTTTTCATCTGCATAAACATGCTCGTTATGAAGATTTGTTAAACCTCGTCGTGTAAAGCATGACTCGTCCGTAAACAAAATTTTCATATGGAAGTATGGATCGGCCGCTCTGCGCTCTTGCATCGACTGAGCAAAATGTATACGAGATCCGTAATCAGGAGGTATGAGTTCTTGGACGCACTGGATATGAAAAGGATAAATTAATTGCTCTCTAATAATCCGGTTAACTGTGCTTTTAGACACCCCAGTTTGACGTTCCAATATTCTTGTACTAATTCCCCGATTATTTTGAACAGTTTCGAGAATCTCTTCTTCGACATCAGGAGGTCTAGCCTGTCGAGGTCGCCCAGCATTAATTTTAATGGGTTTTAATCCACCAGTTTCCCGAAGACGCCTCTCAACATTTGCGAAAGTCTGACGGTTCGGAATCTGTCTATTGGGAAACCTTTGACGATATACGCGAACACTCTCGCGACAGTTACCGTTACAAAAACCAAGTACAAGCAACATATCAGTTTGTTCATTAAAATGTACTCCATAACAGCCACAAAATTAACGAAATTAACTTATTTCAAATGAACGCCTACAAACACAAAATTAATTCATTGTTTTAAAACAAAAACAAGTTGTCGGATATCCGAGCTTGCCCGAAAGTCGTCGAAAGCAACCCGCGTTATTAATCAGAATTCATTAAGTAAATTTTTTTTACTCAAAAACTAAAAGAGATACAACATTTTTGTAAGAGACAAAAAATACAGCAGATGAATGTATCTTTCTTGTAAAAAAAAAGTAAAGCACTATCACCACCCCCAAAAAAGTTACCATTAAATTTATGGAAGGGTGGGGATGGTTTTTACCCTTCCTGGAATTCAATTAAACTGATATCTATTAAAAACGTAGTTCCTTCATAGAAATGTGCCCAAACCAAATTTTACAAAAATCGAGCTAAGTATTCTCGAGTTATTAAAAAAAATAAAAATATTGTTTCAACTTTGACGCCCTCTCACGGCTTAACGAAGCACTTTAGTATATAGGTAAGTTTAGCCCATTCGACTTTTTTTGATCCCACAAAGCTACTGTAGCTCTATGTCCACGCAAAATTGGGACACCCTGTATTAGGAAACAATTTAATTCCTGTTAAAAATTTGTACAATTATCCCTGCGAGTCTTCCATTTTAAAAATTTTTGTCGTTAAAATAGACTCTGAACTAAGACATGTTTCATGTGATGAAATTTCTCAGAAAGGATACCTGCTTCAATATCCACATAAGTCTTTATACGTCTTTCTTCCGTTGATCCACAGCTGCTGACAAAAGAATATGTACTACATCGTTAAATTTCCCGATCATGACGAAGTTGCCGTTATTCCAGACAACTGGTATAAAGAAGAAGAGGGGCTTTGCTACTGGCCAGATGGTATTGCTGATATCAAAATACAACGACTCATTCAAAAAAGTATCTCCGGATCCAAAGTGGAAGAAGTGGAAAGCGGAAATTATGAAAACATTTCGTAAGTTTGTATTTAAAAAAAGTTAACGTAATTTAAATATTTTTCGTTGCAGTGACTTTTGATGGAGCTCAAGGAAAATTAAAAAGCTGAAATGACGTCTGACCTTAGTGATAAAAATGATGAGAAAAGGCCCCTATCAAAACCCAAAAGGTACCAATGTGGGAGTTCAAGTGACGAAGCGTCAACTGACGAATCGTCTTTGCACCGAAATAGAAACCATAAGAAAACAAAAAGACTGATGATATATCACGTATTTCTCTTCCCAAAGTGCCTGAAATTGGAACCGTTTATTCCAACTTAAATAGTGTGGTTTTTCAGATCCACTTGATGGCATTCCCATTATTACCCAGGAAAACAAGTAAGATTTAATTACATTACATTTGTAATATGTTAAAATTACATCAATTTTCAGATTAACACAAACTGACCCCATTTCAGGCTCTTTTAACACCGGTTAGTAAAGAATTATATTTATTGTTGAACATCACTGGTAATAAGTATATTTATTTTAGAAAATACCCTTGTATTATCGAGTCTGGCATTGCTACGAAAGGACGTTGATAACATTTTAGCAATTCTTTCAAAAGATCGGCTGTCTGAAACAATAGCAAATCATGACATTAATTTCGACAGTTTACCTGAGTTACCATTAAAGTCAACGGAGGGCCTTAGTTCATTTGAAGCTACTCTTCACTCTAACAAAGTCAAAGTAGATGTGGTACGTTAATTCAGTATTTCAACATGAATCAAACTATACTAGACGTTTTAGACAAAATATCTTGGATCAATGGGAGGCAGATGTACAACGGATGCAATTGGGCGAATTATGCGAGCTTTGATGATTGACGACCTTGCCTGTCAATACAGCTTCAGGGGAAAAAAGGGGAAACACGCATTTAATTTGTTTGCGAGAATATTGGAATGCATTAGGTACATTTTTTAACTTTTAATATTTGAGAACTGATGAAATGTTCTTTGTCTTTGTAGTTGCAGCACGAGAAGCCACGAAGACTTTGATTACTCTCTGTGAATGTGAGGCAGCAGTTGCAAATTGGTTAGTCAATGCAGGAGATCGAGTAAAAAAAGAACTAAAGGTTATAACTTTTTGTATATTGCTTTTGCCAACAAGTTTTTTAACAATATGATTTCGTTCTAGACTTTCTGGGTGTGCAACAATCCTCGAACCAGATTCTGATCACCAAAAATAAATTAGTCCTTTTTGTAATGAATGCGCCTACCTAGTACCTAATTAGTATTTACGCTTTTCATATACCTATTATGTTGTAGATTGTATACATTTTTGTGTAAATAAATGCATTATTTAACATTTTGTAATTTTAAAGTTTTTAAAAGTTTTAAAGGTATAAAATACAGCAGTATTTTATTGAATATATTTACAGTAAACTTCCAGCTATTAATTTGTCACGTCAACTTAATAGCTAGAAGTTTACTGCAAACTATATTCAATAATCTTTATTTCATCGTTAATTATTATTAAATACAGAAATAAATAGATAAGACATCGCATGAACATCGCTTAGAGATCGACGGTGACCAAGGCACGGTGTCTCGGAGAGGTCTCGCTCAATATCGAAAAACTTCGATCTCTGAGGCCCGCGTCGGTATACCAACGGTGTTTCAAAGACTTACGAGAGATCTAAGGTGATATTAGTGCGACGTCGAATATCGACAATTCTTTATCGATTCGATATAGGAAAGATATCATTTTGCTAACTGGGTAAAAGCCAACAACGATTATCTTTAATTAAATTGCGATTAACAAATTAGAGCAAAAAACCTCTTTTTTTAGTCTTTTTTTTCTAACAAAATACTAATAAACCAATTTTAATGGTGTGAGAAGAAACATTGTAGAGAATTAAAATACGAACAAAATGAGCACAGACATATGACTTGATCGATTTTTGTTTTATTTTTTAAATAATTTAAATCGCTATTTTTTGAGCTACTGTGAACAGCTTCCGGGGCATAATAGGTTCTGATAAGTACTTCATTTATCGGATAATTAGTTTTTGTACGATTGAAATTTCATTTGTTGTGTTATTTTGCCGAAGCCTGAATACTGGGAAATCAGGCTATTTCAATTTTATATAAAATTTTGAAAATTTAAGTTACACATTACAACATGTACATTCCAGTTTTGCGATAAAGACTTGTGAATTTAACCAAATTGCAGTTAAACATCGCTCCGAACGGTCGCGCGCGCGGAATTACTCGAGTAGAGAGGGAGCTGGGCCCATCGCGTGAGTGGTAATAAAAATATACGTTCGCTACAGACTAAGATACTTTTCGTCGAATTTCACAGCATCTACTCCATTTTTTCATTGATTCATATTAGCAAAAAATTTCACAGCAATAATAAATTACAGTACAGAGAAAAAGTCCATTATTGTCAATGTTAAAATTATTTTTATAAAAATGGAGTTTAGCTTAAGTTTCTAAAATCAGTTACCCCAGAATGAAAAAAAATAGCAGTTGATGCTGGCGAGATTTGACGAAAATTATAGAATTGTCCATAGCGCGTATTTACTTTCCCCTCAAGCGATGTTACGCCGGCCCGCCTCCCTCTAGTAGAGTAAATCCGCGCGCGCGGCCGTTCGAAACGATGTTTAACTGCAATTTGGTTAAATTCACAAGTCTTTATCGCAAAACTAGAATATACATGCTGTAGTGTGTAACTTAAATTTTCAAAATCTTTTTGAAAAATTGAAATTGGTCGACCTCCCGAGTATTCAGGATTCGGCAAAAAATAATTCAAAAAAAAATTCAAATTGCAATCGTACAAAAACTAATTATCCGCCAGATCCAGATTTTTGCACAAATGAAGTACTTATCCAAACCTATTGTCCCGGAAGCTGTTCACTGTAGTTAAAAAAATAGCCGTTTAATTAATTTCAAAAATAAAACAAAAAATCGCTCGTTTTTTCGGTTTTTCTCGGAAAATTAAAATGCGATCGAGTCATGTCTGTGCTCATTTTGTTCGTATTTTAATTCTCTAAAACGTTTTTTTTACTCCATTAACAGTGATTTATTAGTAATTAGTCAAAAATTAAAAAAAGACGCGTTTTTGCACTAATTTGTTAATCACAAATTAATTGATGACAATCGCGTGTTGGTTTTATGTCTACATTAATCTACTCATTGCCCTTGATATAATGCCACATGTCTCTTCCTATTAGTAAAATAGGTAAAAGTACTTTTTTAGCTCTATTCACTGGCTTAGTGTGGTATGTCCAATAGGCTATAGCCACGTAAAAAAACTTCATGGTGCAGAGTAAAATGTTAATGATGTATCAAGTTCAAAACATGACAAAAACTCATGACCGTCAACTGTATTATTTAACACATTCGCGGACAGTACTGCTATAGCCGTCAAATATACTTTCCTAGAATAGTAATGTAGGTCTAAGCCAGTGGCGGCGTTAGGCATGTGCGACCTGTGCGGCCACACAGGGCCCCGCGTCACCAGGGGCCCGCATTTTAGTGTAAGCATAACTTAAAAATGCGAGACCGCGTGAATGCTCTACCATTCCTGTGCAGTATGATATACCACACAGAACGATCCCTGAACTAACCCTGAAAACACACCCTTTCATACTCGCAAGGAACTTAAATACTAAGAGGAAGGCTCATGCTGTATACTACTAATGTTTCAAAAATATTATGTTAAGAGTACGTGAGAGTGACAACACTGGTTGGGTTGCTTACCTTGTTTTTTCTGTTATTCTACATTTGATTATAAATTACTTAAATTTTGTTGGTGTTATATTTCTGTAATTACTAATTACAATTGAGGAAAATGATTACAGGGCAAACAGTGATACTAACTTGCATAGAGGGAGTAAAATTTCCTATCTTATAAATGATAGGTTCTAAGAACCCTCTATGCTTTCAAAATCACCAAAGAAAGGATGTTTACTTGAAATATTCAAAATAAACATTTTCGGACTTAATTCCGTTATTGTTTAGCTGTCAGTTTTATTGTTTATTTATTTATCTTTATATCTTTAGGTATAATTCCTCCTTTTTACTGTTACACAAACCAATAAGACTGACAGCTAAACAATAACGGAATTAAGTCCGAAAATGTTTATTTTAAATATTTCAAGTAAACATCCTTTCTTTGGTGATTTTGAAAGCATTAACACGATTTTCTCGGAAGTTATTATGATCCAAACAGCAGGTACTCTAGGGATTTGTTATAAATGCATTGCGCATTAGTTTTGTAGATAATACTTATTGTTCGTTAGTTTTGTCATGCTAGGTTTTGCACTTGCTTGTCTTGTCGTTTTTCTTTAGTTGACGAATTACAATTTTGTGAAATTGAAATTTATTGTAATTATTGTATATTTTAATCTACTTTCAACGTCAAAAATCGCGAAAGATTTTTATTCCTTATCGCGTACCTGTTTTTAATTGTGCAACTGCAGTATACTAAGAAAGTGTTATCGCTATATTTGTCAGTCAGTGAAGTGAGTCAGTGAGTGGACGTGTTCATCGCTGGTTAACGTTTGTTGTTATTGGTAGTTTTGTAACAAACTTGTTTTCTATCGTCCTATTGCAACTGCAGTGTGTTTGTTTTGTGTGTTCATCAGAAGAATGACTTCCCGCGAGCGAGACTTAGGAAGAAAATACGACTCTGGAAATGTAAAAAGAAAAAAAAGTGCTAAAAGGAAAGAGCTCGAAGGTCAGCTTCGGAATTCACTGACGAAGTTTTTAAAGGTAGAAAAGAACCTAAGTGAAAACGAGGTATCGTTTGTCAGTAATATGTCAGCCTGTACAGAAATTGAAGAAGTGGTGTTCCCGCATTCGTCAGCTGATCCAACGTTTGCAGGTCCGTCTTCGTCATCAGTTACTCCGACTATAATACCACCAGAACCACAATCTCTTGAACGACCATTATCGCCAAAGCTGTCATCCACACTACCGGTAATAGAAGAAATTCAGCTAAAGAATAATGCAAAGGAATACAATAATAACGTTTGTGATCCTTTTTTGTGGCCTAACACACTAACTTTGTTAGAACAAACTCGAATTGTTGAAAAAGGTCCTGTCCAAGTGACTAATACAGCTTTTCCGAAAAATGACATGGGTCGTCATTTTAGTAACATTCACTATACTAGACACTTAACAAACGGTGAGCAACAAAAGAGGCGATGGTTAATTTACTCTGAAACAAAAACTCTGTGTACTGCTTTGCTTGCCGTGTATTTTCCAGTAGACCTACTTTGGCAAATGCACTAAGTTCAGATAAAGGTACAAACGATTGGCAACACATAAGTTCAATTCTAAAGCAACATGAAAATAGCAGATCTCACAGAGAATACATGCTAAAGTGGTTTGATTTAGAGAAACGTTTAAAATCAGGGAAAACTATTGACCAACAAACTGAAGCTCAGATCAGATCAGAGCAACAACGCTGGAGGGACATTTTGGAAAGACTCTAGCAATTGTACAGTTTTAGCTTCTCATAACCTGGCATTCAGAGGCCACAGAGAAATATTCACTTCAAACACAAGTGGCAATTTCATAGATCTTGTGAAGTTAATCGCTAAATTTGATGCTACACTAAAAGAGCACCTCAGCCAAGTCTTGAACAAAAAAGTTGTTAGAAACCATTACCTTGGAAAAGACATACAAAACGAGTTTATTCAGCTCATGGCAAGGCATGTTAAAAGTAAAATAATTGAAAAGGTATTAAACAACAAATACTACGCAATTATTATGGACTGTACAAGAGATATTTCTAGGATTGAGCAGCTATCTGTAATTTTAAGGACGACAAACAAAGACACAGGTACTATAGAAGAGCATTTCCTTGGTTTCCTAGCAGTTGAAACAACCACAGGAGAAGGTTTAACGGAATACTTGCTTCAAGAGCTAAACCAGCTAGGCTTGTCTTTAGAAAACTGCAGAGGACAAAGCTATGACAATGGTTCAAACATGCGTGGTTTGCACAATGGTGTCCAAAAGAGAGTTTTGGACATAAACCCTACAGCTTTTTTGTACCTTGTGGAAGCCACAGCTGGAATCTTATTTTGGGAGACGCTGCTTCATCTTGTGTACCAGCTCAATCGTTTTTTGGACTCTTGCAAAGGCTCTACACATTGTTTTCATGTTCAAATCAGAGATGGGGCATACTAAAGACCCATGTCAACATTTCATTGAAGCCACTTTCAGAAACTAGGTGGGAGTGCAGAGTGGAATCTGTAAAAGCAGTTAGATATCAACTAAGCAAAGTTTGCGATGCTTTGTCAAGCCTGCAAGCAAATTCCACTGACTGCCTTCTTATCAGCGAATGCCAATCATTGGAAAACGAAATAACGACAATTGAATTTATTGTATCACTAGTGGTCTGGTATGACATCCTAGTAAATATTCACAGCATTAGCAAAATTTGGCAAAGTCCAAACATGCATTTGGATGTAGCAGTAAACCACTTAAAAGTATTCCTGAAGTGGCTAGATGAGTACCGTGAGAATGGTTTTCAATCTGCACTGGTAACAGCAAGGGAGATGGCAGAAGAAGTTGGGCTCAACGAAATAGTTTTAAAACCACCAGATCACGGAGAAGGAAGAAATGTTTTGATTATGAATCTAATGATGCGTGTCTTGATCTTTCACCTCAAGAACTATTTAAAATTAATTATTTTAACGTAGTTGTTGATACTATCAGAATGAGCTGTGAACCAAGATTCGAAGCTTTAAAAAACCATGAAATTACTTTTGGATTTTTGTACAAAATAATGACCCTGTCAACAATGTCTGATGAAGAAGTTTTAGAACATTGTAAAAATGTTCAAGTTGTTCTCTCCGTAGGAGAGAAACACGACATAGAGGCCATCGAACTGTATGAAGAATTGAAAGTATTTTCGCGAGTAATCGAAGATGCCAAAAATAATGATAAAGAAAAGAATGACATTGTATCGGCCCTGAAGTACCTTACGGAAAACAATCTCAGTGAAATTTATCCAAATATTAGCATTGCACTAAGAATAATCTCTACGATTCCCGTAACTGTGGCGGCTGCCGAGAGAAGTTTTCAAAATTAAAATTGATCAAGACCTACTTAAGGAGTACTATGAGTCAAGATCGACTGTCAGCACTTGCAATTCTGTCCATCGAAAACGATATAGCATCTACTTTGGACTACAACGGCTTAATTAATGACTTTAGCCAGAAAAAGTCGAGAAAAGTTCTGTTTTAAGACCCCTGAAAAACTGGTTTAATTAAGTTTGCTTATTATTGATCTTACATGTATAACATATGATGTATAATTAAATAGTGTTTTACGCTTACTTCAGACGCTTTAGACATAAATGCGATTCGCAACTATTCTACTGGGGGTATTCTTTAATTCCCAAATTCACCACTCCCCAATTTGTAGTAATAGCGATTGGGGCCCCGCCGATTGATATTGCACAGGGCCCCAAAACATCTAGCACCGCCACTGGTCTAAGCTGTCATATGTTCTTAGTAAAATATACAAATGACGGCTAGAGCATATTTTAAATCTATGCCAGTATATGATAACTAATATAAACTGTCCTATAAGGAACACACCACATACAGTAAATGTCCTACTATAAGATTCATATCTTGGTAATTATTTGTTTGAACAAGAATGAACTGGTCTATTCTTTTGACGGTCATAGCCGTCTAAATCGTCATAGAAAAACACTTAGTCATCTGTAAACTGTCGTGTTGCGTACGTATGTGTTAGAAAAAGACTTAGTCATTAGTAAACTGTGTTGCATACGTTATAATAAATAAATATTATATATTATAATAAAAGATAGGAAGGTAAGTAATAACTCCAGCAAATAAGACATTTTAAATTTTAAAAAATATTTCATTATTAGGCCATGTCTTATGAAAAGGAACAGGAGAAGTTGAAAAATTGTATGATCTCTACTGTGCAGAAAGCGATGATGAATTAGAACCAGAAGAATTTCAAAATGATGGGGAGTTTTCTGGTGATCCTGATTATGTTCCTGAAATTAGCGATGATAGTGAAAGAGAAAACGATAGTGAAGATGATCAGTATGAAGCATTAGACGAAGAATCAGGAGATAAAGAAACAGAAGATGAAGTTGCTTCAGATATATATGGTACGAGGATTTGAAACCAATAATCAACTTTCACTTGATGGACCTCTGTCTTTGGAATTCTTATTTCATATACAAAAATTAACACCGTAATGAATCATTTTTAAAATTTAGAGACAATATAATACGATATTTACTACAAATTTCACCAGAAATAAAGCACGGAAAAGATTTGCCAATAAAAAATAGGAGTGGGTGCCCTAAAATGAATCCAGGACCATTAAGGCAAAATATAAATTTGCAAGTTTAGCATTTTCCAGAAAAAATTCCTATACCATCAAATTATAAGAGAAAAAATTACTTTTTACGTTGCAGACAATGCTGGAAACAGAACATAAGAAAAGAAACATCACATAGATGCAAAGGATGTCAGGATAAACCGGCACTATGTCCAAGTTGCTTTGAGAGTTACCATTCAAACATCTAAAATTATAAATAATAGTTTATATTTTGATTTACTCTATGCCATAACATGAATAAATATATATAATATTTCGATTTTGTACATCGATATAACAGTGACGCCTATAGCCGACATTTATTTCTTAGAACTGCTAGTTATTCTAAAAACAAATGACGGCTATAACAGTCAACTAACATTTTGCTATAAATAAATAAAAATAATTTCTTTTGTATAGTTTTTAATTTCTGAACCTAATTCCTTCGCAAAACATCCATAAACAAAAATTTATAAAAGTCATCTTTTTGGGTACACCTCATTGTGCAAAACTGTCCGCGAATGTGTTAGGTCCTGAACATTTGTTAAACTTCGTCGAAGCTTCCTCTCTCCACCTTTGGATTTTTTAATTTTTGTATAATAATGTATCATTATGAGAAGAATTAAATTAATAATATGGAACATCTTCAATAGAATAATTACAGAATTAATTAATTTGGATTTTATGGAACAAAGAACCTTTTATTATACATATTTTGTTAACCAGACGCACTTATTGAAAGAGACGATTGTCGAGATCTTCCTTTGGAGTTGTAGACGGTCTAGCGAAGAACTGTTAAATTGTCATCTTTGTCTAAAATTTGATTATCGCAGTAAATGAGAGAAGAAAATGTAATTACTTTGATGATGTAATTTATGAAAATTAAAGATAAAATTGAGATGGGAACCCAGAGTCGACCTGCTGGTATATGGGTGAATGATAAAATTTAACTTATGTGGATATGTTCATTGAGATTTGACGAAAACTATAGGTTAATGGAGAACCGGTAAATCAACATTTTGTTTACTTTATAAGAATTTTATGATTACTCTATATATCAGAAGTTTTCCGAAAATCTATGTAGCTGCAAGCACAGATTCGATTCAGTATTACGTCTATATAAAAAGTTATGTTATAATGAAGCCTTTAAAAATCAGGATAGAGGAGAACCACTAATTATGAGCGCGCTTTTTAATAAAAGCAGGCATTCCAGTCTCTTATTTATTGATAAGTAATAGCCCCAAAAAATATTAGTAAGTAATAGGTCCCAATTTTGAAAAGTTGGAAGATGTTTGTAGCATTAAAACGACGACCGTGACAATATGATCAAGGAATGTTTAACCAAATAACGATAGTGTGTACCGAACTATTGGAAACAGTATTAAGAGGGGCATTTACCTAACGCTTCATCGAGAATTGGAAGTTATACAACACACATAACGTAAGAGGGGTTAGACGAAAGCGGTTCGTCCGTAATAAATACATTTTTACTTAGCGATTCTAACTAACTATTCCGAAGCTAAAATAAGATAAGATCCTTAAAAAATACAAACTTTTTAAAATTAAACAAGTAAATCTCTAGTAATCAACAGCTACCGACGAAATTCTGTCGTTGCTAGATCACACTGCAAACGAATGACGTGGGGATAGACGATCGCGTGGGCATTATAAAATACTGACAAAATTTTGTGCAAATGCTCTTGTCGTTTTAGATATTTTAGATTTAATTATTACCCTATTTTAATGAAATTTTGCAACCTGTTTTATAAAACATGCAGCTTACACCTTCACGTTCGAATTTTCTTTCTATCTGTTGTAATAGTGATGCAAATGCTGTTCAAATTTAACCATTTATTTTGATTTTTTGAGATCTAATAACTATTAAAATAAAGAAAAAGTCGAGCACCACCTTTTAGATTCAACTTTCTTACACACTTACAAAATTTCAAGTTCAAAAAATGGTAAAACGGTTTTCAAAGATTTAAAACGGCAAAGGTCTAAACGCCACTCTTAACAGCAGCGCTTATCTGTTGAAAGTAAAACATTAAAAACTGCACAAAATAATTCAACCAAGAAACACGTGTTTCACTATAACCTCAGAAGCTATCATCATCATCATTAGAAGTGAACAGATATCAGTTCATGTTCAGAAAATACTAATAAAGATTTAACATAGTTTAGCTATTAAAGGCAGTAACATGTTTTTTTATGAGAAATTAAATTTTGCGATGCCATAATAAAAATAAGCGATAAAAACGGGATATTTTCGAAAAATCAAAAGAAAAACTCCACTCGCTACGACGACAGAGGGACGTATTATCACAAGGCGCTAAGGGGTTTACCCAAAATTCGTTCTCGTTTTCAATGAGTGAAAGCGAAACAGATAGTACGTGTTGGCAAAAGAAGCCACTATCGTGTAATTATAAAACGAAAGGGAAAGATGGCACAATATTTTGATCACGTAAGTATGAAATGTTAAAAATTATACTACAAGGTATAAAAAGGTAAACTTGAAGAAAATTAACACCTGAAACAAGAAGAAAGTAGTAAATACTAATAATAATGACTGCACAAAAGCCATGAAAGGCGCTACGAACTCTTTTTCAGATGGCACAAAAGAATACAAATTTCTGTAATTGGTGTGTAATTTAAGGCGTAGCTGTTTTTGAATTTGATAGAAAGATTTACATATCTAATTTGAAAATGTAGAGTTAATAAAATTGTTATTTGCAGTATTTTTCGCGCAAACAACTTAAAAAACAAATAAAATATCGCACATTTTCACATTCGCAGCACTTCAAATTTTCCAAATACCGACTCCGTTATTAACCTTTGAAGATAAAGAAACTGGTTTGCTTCTTTTAATATATTCGAATGTTTGCTCCGTCACATAAAAAATATCGTCCAAAAACTATTTGCGTACAGACCACTTTCTAGCATTCAAACATATGGGTTTAAGCGATCATGAAGGAAAAGGTCTTTCCGCACTTATATTGTAAATTACTATTTTCTAATCTGGTATGTGTAAGAGTACACGTTTTTTAAATTTTCATAGTTCGTAACTTGTGATGTTCTATTACTAAGAAATTAGTGTTTCTGTTTATTATTAAGACTGGTGAAGCACATTAATTACATATTTTTTATGTCGTTACATGCTCGTTACAAGGTATACTATTATCACTATTATAATACTACGACTATGAATGAGTAATACATTATCATTAGTGAAACGAAATTTAAAAATAAAAGTTATAATTGCAGAAAAAAATATGCATTGGCAGCGTTGTAATTTAGAGAACTCGGCAACGTTGTATAAAATTTGCGATTTCTTATCAAGTTTCTGATTGGTTCTGATTTGTTTTTAAATCAGTGAAAACGGTTAGAATACATCATAGCTGTGATAAACATAGGCGATAAACACAACTTAAAATTTTTGGATTTTTTTAGGCTTAAACATGTACATGAACGATGTAAACAAAAAAGAAGAAATAAAAAATGTTGCAATCAAAGACTTGCGAGGGTTAGGTGTAAAATATAGGCCTAAAAAGCAACGAAATTCACAGGTAAATCTCAAAGTTAATAATTTTGACAACAATAAAAACTGCTGTCGTTTTAGGAATCCAGAATTGGTCGTCGCGTTTTTAAGACTGTTTTACATTTGCTTCCCATGCAAACTGTCACATTGAAGACCGGACAACAACTAATCGTTCCTAAACTAGTCAATGACTTGTGTTCATTCATTTTATCTAAAGTGGAAACCGAAGGACTTTTTAGAAAAGGCGGTTCAAAAGCTAGACAAAATGAAATAAAGGTTGTATCTGTTCTTGTTACAGACAAGACGATAATTCCTTTTTAGTTATTATTAGATACCGGCCGTCAGCTGGGAAGTGATCATCACGAAATCGATGTAGCCAATGTTTTAAAGACCTTTTTTAGGGAACTACCGGAACCTCTATTTCCATATTCATATCATGAACTATTTTTGCATTGTGCACTTGCTGAACACCAATTAGAAGCACTACTTTTATCTTGCCTTTTATTACCCACAGAACATTTAAACATGTTGGCTTATTTTATGCAGGTAAGAAACACTATTCATCTAATTATTTATTTACTCTAAACTAATTTGTATCAGTTTTTACAAGAAGTAACAGAATACTCTCATCTTAACAAAATGGATTCGTATAACTTAGCCGTTGTTATTGGTCCAACTTTATTTCCAATAGAAGAGAAGTTGATGTTAAATTCTGCTCAAAGATTAACAAAATTTTGCGAACTGTGTAAAGTATGTGGTTTTTTTATTTAAATTCGTGATGCTAATGAAACTTTTCAGTTACTTATAGAGAACGCACCTAGCATTGGTATCATCTCTGAGGGTATCATTGATCAAATTGCTTCAGATTCTGTGAATGATCGTTCACCAAACGAGCCAGCCGTAAATAAAAGAAAAAAGAAGAGAAGCAGTTCTTTAACCAGTAAGAACATTATTTTTTACTTTCTTTGTTTTCGCATTTTAAAAAACTATTGTACTTAACTTAAACAACAAACAAAATTTAAAAAAACGAAAATTGAATGAAAGTAATCAGAATGAAAATAAAAGTAGTACAACTACTAGAAAATCAGATCAATTTCATTCTGAGAGTTTGATAAAAATGGACATGAAAGCATAATAAAGAAGAAATCAAGAAGGGTAAAATACTAATAAGACGTAATAAAAGCTGGTAGGGAAACACAGGATATAGAAACCAGCAATGAATTAGAGTAACTTGAAAAAGAGACAAATCCATAAGTCTAGTAAATGTGGCAGAAGCAGACATATAAAATTAAATAAAAACATGACCGAATGAGAACCGATAAGCACACAACATAAGAAAACTTAAAAAAAGGGATAAATTTATTGATAAAACAGAAAATGGAAAAACACTACAAAAGTGCAAAGAATAAGTGCAGAAAAACAGATATTATAGAAGAAAATCAAAAGCAGATTAAGATCACACTCATATATGCTGCGAAATGTAATACAGGTGCTAGTAGAGATAAAACCACCGGTTTAATAAAAAATATGAAAATATTTAATACTGTTGTTGCTGAAATATTAATATTAATGAAAGTACTGAAATATTTTGCTTATGTGAGATATATAGGTCAAATTAGATAGGAGTAGTAAATGAACATATAAAACAGATTATTATTATAATGGACACTGATAAGATTCAAAGTGCACAGCTATATTTAAAAAACATTCCATTTCCTCTGTGGGATTATTTCGCCATAATCTCTACCGCATTTATTTGACTTGGCGATACATTTTAGTTATATCAACGGTTAAAACATACTTGTGAATTCTAAATCGCGTTAGAATAGAATACAGGTCTTGTTGAATGGCTGGTCCTATTAAAAGTTTACGTTCAGTGAAATACCTCATTCTTAGTCTTACCTGAACCATCGAATAAAACTCTAGTTTTGGCTTCACTTGAACTTGAATTCTTTATTACGGCGTGATATGGCAGGGCAGGTAAAATGTGCATATTGGATTTATATCAATGGTTCCTCTAGTAGGAACTAACTCCACGTGACCTAGTTTAATATATTCTTTCATAAATGTTATTGTGTTGTTTCCTTAAATTTGAGTCTGTTTTGAATTTTTCTCTAAATTGTAAAATGTTTGAGTGCATTATTGATTGACCAACCTAACTTTTTTGAATTTGGTTTAAAAGGAAGTCTTACAAGAAATCGTCCCGTTTCGTCGCGTTTATGTGTGTCTTCAAAATGTTTTACGAATTCGTGTTCGGTTTGAGTTAGGGTCAAGGTTCCCATACTTTTTTTTCTCATAGACCACTTTAAACATTTTGCTGGATCTGGTGGACCCCTGCAGCTATTACATTTACTAACTTACTTCCAAAACCCGAAAAAAGTATATGTCTATGTAAATCTGTGTTGTGGCTATTTTTCAATCAACTATGAGTTGAAAGTTTTCGAAAAAAGGTGAGAATTTATATTGCTTTGATTATGCTGTGAGTATTGTCATTCAAGCTAAGTTTCAAAGCCAGTCTAAAAGCGTCTTCATCCAACAGTTGGATTCCTACTTTACTTTTTTGTATTCTAAGATTGACTCACAGTACAAGAAACCAATAATCTCCCACTTCGGAGTGGTAAAAGTAAAATAAATATTTTCTTGTTTTGTAGCTATTTATTCAAACACAAAAATTACTACACTTTTAATTATGTTGTTATAACAGTCTTAGTAGAATCAAAATTTAACATCAAAACTAATAATGATTATTATTTTAAAAACAGTCGCAATATAATCATTATTAGTTATAATTTTAATGGGAGGGATGTACTTGGTGAATTGACAGCAAATTATCAATATTTGGCTTGAGTTTAGTTAAGTATAACCGTAAATCTCCTCGCTCTGTAATATTTAATCTGCTCCGTTTTTTGTCAACAAGTTTGTTACGGCACTAAAACTGCGTTCGACAAGATATGACGAAGGAAACGCTATGAGAAATTTTTGCACAATTCCCCACAGTCCTGGATATTTTTCAGGTATTTGTGCCTGCAGCCAAAATGATTGATACTTTCTTTTGAATGCTACTTTGAGCTCCTCATTAGTGCTAAGCTCGAGTAGCTCTTCTTGCAGTACCACATTTTCCACTTCAGTTTCATCATATGGATTTATTATCCATGGTGGTATATCCATCGACAGAATGTCTTCAAATCTGATTTTAAAATCATCATACAGGGCAATCAAATGTTGAACATACGTCTGAATATCTTCGTCGAGGCATTCTACCTGCGATAAATTTGGAAACTGGGAAAATTCACGTCGACCAATATTTTGCTTCATAAGTTTCAGTTTACCAAGAAAAGCTGAAATTTCACTCTTTGTTTTTATCAAATTGAGGCTGTCCCCTTGTAACTGTAGGTTGAGGTCATTGAATTTTTGAACAAATCTGTCAAATACGCAATGTCTGCTTTGAAATTCATGAGGTTTTCTTTTAAAACAGGATCTTTAGTGTTCAGAAACTCTAAAACAGAGTCGAAAAGCAAATAGAATCTTGATAGACATGCACCTTTCGACAACCAGCGTACTTCGGTATGTAGCAGCAATCGTTGGAAGTCCTCATCATTTTCTTCGCACAACTGTGCAAATAAGCGCGTATTTAATGCATTGCTTCTTATTTTGTTAACTGCATTAATCACAAATTGAAGCGCTTGGTGCAATCTATCACTCAATTTTTTCGCTACTAGATGTTGTCGGTGGATGACACAGTGAATTGCAATTACCTCTGGTATAATCCTTTTAAGATGACTTATAAACCCACGATATCGCCCGACCATGGCAGGAGCTCCATCTGTTGCCACCGAAATAATGTTTGTGAATGCAATTGATTTTTCCGTAAAAAATCATTCAGAACATTAAAAATTGATTCACCTTTAGTGTCAGTCTTCAAAGTTTTCGCGAATAGTAACTCTTCAAACATTTGTTCGCCTTTGATAAATAGAACATATGCCAATAATAATGCTTCATTGCCAGGTAAAGTTGACTCGTCCAGTTGAATAGAAAAATGAGTTGTTTGCAGATAATTACACAAGAAACTTTCAACATCAGAGCTCATTTCATCAATACGTCTTTGTACAGTGTTGTTACTCAAAGGAATTCTTTTAAGTATGTCAAATGAAGATTTGTGCAGGACAGTTTTTAAGACCTCTTCAACAGCAGGCAAAATTAACTCCTCTCCAATGGTATGCGGTTTCCCAGATTTTGCTATAAGTAATGAGATATTGTAAGATGCCCGCAAGCCATCGTCGTTGCTTTCAGACGTTGAAGCGAACATACTATGCACGGTGGGTCTCTTTTCATACTTTTCCTTCAATGTTTGGAAATATTTCAAATCCTTACCTATTTTGTCAGGATGACACCTTCTTAGATGATCTTCCAGCTTCGATGGTTTCATAGAGTCATTGCTCAAGACTTTGTTGCATAAAAGACACATGGGCAATCGCTTGTCTGTATTTGATGGAAGAAAACCAAATTTCAAATATTCAACACTGTTGCTAACAAATAGATATGTAGGTACTTACTTTTACAACACTGGCAAACAATAATATCAATTCACTTTAATTTTCAAAAGTCTGTAAACTACTTCCGTCACTGGTGAACACTTATATAGGTACACTTTCTTTTTTGAAATTCCGGAAACAACTGAGTAATGTTTATCATTCGCATTTGTATTTATATTAAAGAAAAATCCAACAAGTTCATGCAAGTTCAGACACGACTTTAACTAGGCGGGCGGGCGGCGCGGCATCGGCGAGTCTTGACACGCTCTTTCTGAATATGGAATATGCAAGTTCTTACAAAAACAATTGCTGAGCTTCTTATAATATTGTCTTCCTATATTCATAGGAGAAGTCAAGCTTCTTATAATATTGTCTGCCTATATATACAGGGTGTTTCTAAAAGGTATGTCATAAATGTAACAGCGTAATCCTGGGACAAAAAAAGTGATTTGACAAAATTTACCTATATACAAAAACGTACTCCTGCAGAGCTACAGTTATTTAAAGTTTCATTTTGATTTTCCTATATTTGGAATATTTAAGCCAAATCTAGAGATAATCGAATAAAATTTAGCATGAGAGTTTCTCTGTAGGATGCAAATAAGCAGTAAAATTTGTACTTACCTAACTTATTATTCAAGGGTACTTAACCTAAAAGAGCATTCCATTTTTGGCCAGAATTTTTTTACTGGTATAAGTAGTCGAAATCTAACTTTATCACGTTGAAGTATGTTAAAAGCAAAAAAAAAGATTCTCTTGTTAAAGATATGAAAAGTTAACAATTTTCGATAAAAATCGATTTGAAGTTTTTTCTGTTTTTTTTTAAGTTTACATTTTTAATTTAGTTGGCTTAGAAAATAACTATTAACCTAAAGAATTTATTAAGTTAGATTTAAATAAAATTTACAAAATAAAAAAACAACAATAAAAGAGAAACGAATAATAAAAAATTATAAAACATGTTCAAAATGTCCTCCACCCACTTCAACGCATTTTCTAGCACGTTTCATTAAAGAAAAGCGAATGCTTTCAAAGATATGAGGAAGATTTCGAAAATCGTTAGCTGCTTCAAGAATTCGTCTCCTCAGCAGAAGTTCACTGGTAATTGAATTACTGTAAACAGCGTCTTTCATGAAACCCCAAAACAATAGTCTAATGGATTAAAGTCGGGCGAGCGTGGAGGCCACACCACCGGAGCATCAGCACCTCGTCCTATCCAGCGCCTTGGAAAGTTTTCACTAAGCCATTCCCTAACTGCACGGCTAAAATGTGGTGGAGCTCCATCTTGCATAAACCACATGTGGGACCGAGTATTAAGGTTAACATCTTCTAATAAATCCGGAAGCTGTTGTTGAAGAAAATTTAAATAATTTTCGCCGTTTAAACGATTCGGTAGAAAAAATGGTCCAATTAAATTTTCGCACAATATTCCTGCCCATACGTTTACTGAAAACTTATGCTGATGTCGCATTTCTTTTATTACATTCGGATTATCTTCCGCCCAAAATGTTCGTTATGATGATTCATCACACCATCACGGGTAAATATTGCTTCATCCGTAAAAAGTATTTTTGTGAAAAAATTATTGTCCCTTCGATTTTGTCGCAACAACCATTCACCATAAGCTGCTCTCAAATTCAGATCAGCTGGTTGCAAAGCTTGAACAATTTGTACATGGAATGGATATAGTAACTGCTCTCGAATAGTTCGCCATACTACACTATGTGATGCTTGTAACTGAGAGGCTACCTTTCTAGTGCTAATGCGTGGATTGTCTTCGACAATATTTAAAATATCTTCTTCGAGATCCACATTCCTTACATACCTATTTCTTCCATAATCAGAGGTCTTAGGTTTCAATGTACCATGTTCTCGTAAACGTCTGTCAACAGCAATAAATGTACGCCGATCTGGAAGTCTTCTGTTAGGTATTGCTCCGCATATCTTCTTCTAGCTGCAGCTGCATTGGAACGACATTCTCCGAACACTAAATGCATATCTGCCATTTCACCAAACGTATAGTTGTCATTCATTATTGATATGATCTAAATCTACGATATTCAACAAATTAAGTAGTAGCTAAAACGAAGTGCTTTCAAAACCTTGTTTGAACAATTTGACAACAAGCCGTAAGTCTTTTGTTCACTAACAAGTAAGATTTATTTTCCATAGTTACTGTTTTCTAAGCCAACTAAATTAAACATGTAAATGTTAAAGAAAACAGAAGAAAATTTCAAATGGATTTTTATCGAAAATGGTTAACTTTTCACACCTTTAACAAGAGAATCTTTTTTTTGCTTTTAACATACTTCAACGTGATAAAGTTAGATTTCGACTACTTATACCAGTAAAAAATTCTGGCCAAAAATGGAATGCTCTTTTAGGTTAAGTACCCTTGAATAATAAGTTAGGTAATAACAATTTTTACTGCTTATTTGCATCCTACAGAGAAACTCTCATGCTAAATTTTATTCGATTATCTCTAGATTTGGCTTAAATATTCCAAATATAGGAAAATCAAAATGAAACTTTAAATAACTGTAGCTCTGCAGGAGTACGTTTTTGTATATAGGTAAATTTTGTCAAATCACTTTTTTTTTGTCCCAGGATTACGCTGTTACATTTATGACATACCTTTTAGAAACACCCTGTATATATATATATTATTGTCTCCCTTATTCATAGGAGAAGTCAAGTCGGGTCACCTAATACATTTTTATAGACCCCCGTTAACGAGTTGTGGACCCCCATTTTTTTTCCACGCAAGCGTAGACCCCTATCGGGCTCCCGTGGACCCCTGGGGGTCCACCTGGACCACTTTGGGAATTAGGGATCTAGACGAAGTGGTCCAACATAAAAATAAATGATTGCTTGACCATTTCAGAAAAATTTGATACTTGCTGGGTTTGTTCCTTTTAGCATTTTTTGAAATTTTTTCGAATTACCGTTTTTAAATGGCGGCCATTTTGTTACATGGCGATCGTGGTTTTTTCGTGTTTGTAAGCATATGCGGTTTTTGAAATATCTCAGCAATGGGTTGCTCTAGGCCTATCAAATAAAAAGCATTGAATTCAGTACACTTTTGTCTACAAGTTGAACCCATTATCACTTGGCTTCAAGTGTCTTTTTACAGATTTTTAAGTACTCAAGTTTTTGTTTTAAAATTAAAAAATCTGAATTTTCAATCAATAAATTTTCTAAGAAGGGACAGTTTTCATCTCTAATATTTTCTGTGCTTTTACACTTCGTAGTTGTGTAATTGTTTATAAAGTTTCAGTAGTGAGAAGTGACCCCTTAGAAAGTTATAGGCTTTTAAAAACTTATTTTTAAAAATTTTCAGTTTTGACCTGCAATATTTTGGTTGGGGGACCAGATAAAAATCTGAAAATTTCACATTTTAAGGATCTTTATAGTAGTAAACTTCAGTATAAATTTCAAGTTTGAGATTCAATTAGAAGTTAGTTTAAAAAAAAATCACAAATAGGCCTATGATAAAAAGATTTTCAACTTAAGATCTAAATACATTCAATTTGTGTAAACAATATTTAGGCCTTATTTGTTGCTAAACATTTCTAAATAGAAAACTGAAAGAATCTGTTTGACAGCATGTGTAAGTCTGTACAGGCTAACTGACAGACAATACACCGCGAGTTTCAACATGTCTAAGAGTTATCTAGTGAAACACTGCAAGCACAGAAATGTGCTGCAAGTCTGTGAGCTAGCTATCTTGTTTCCCCTTCTACTCAATCTGTTCTCTCTTACTTAGTTGGTCATGAGCTTTTACAGTGAGCAGTTGTATTATTGTAGTTAAATGGAGCGTCAGTGTTCAATTGGCATTGTTACTAGTGAAGTATGTCCAAAAGTGTTTATGGAGTGTTTTCTAAAGAAATTACAGCGATTGAACATTACAGTGAAGAAGAAAAAGTGCTGTTATGTTTAAGAGTTTACCCAGATGTCAAATCAAGCTGTAAGTACCATGAAGTAAAATAATTAAAAAAATTTCATCACCTCTATGGACAATCTTGTTTGGAAACACAAGAAGCCTATAACTAAAGGACTGAGAGAAATAACTCTAGACCAATACTCTAAAAATGAAAATCCTATCATTAAACTAATACCAGGAAAATGATTATGTCCAACCTGTTATACAAAGGTATTTGTGGCTAATAAAGGTAGGGCTAGTGATAGTTCTGTTGAAGAATTTTGTAATTTAGAGAATACAATAACAAAAGTATGAGTCTTCTAAAATCCTTGGTGTATCTCCTGCAAGTAAAATTAGAAAATTAAATGAAGAACAGTCTGCTTGGAAAACCAAAGTTGAGAAAGTTTCAACTTCAATTAAAAGAAATTTAGAAATCTCCTTTCAAAAGGAAATTAGTTTAAACCCAGCAACTAGTTCACGAAATTTGCCAACAGAATATGAAGATTTGATTGCAAACCTAAAAAATAAATGTGAGATTTCAAATAAAGAAGAAAAGATTAAGATTATCAGTTTACTGCCAAATTCTTGGAGTAGGGCAAAAATAAGTGATGAATTCAAAGTGTCAGAACGCTTAGTTAAAATAACAAGGCAATTAGTACAAGAACAGGGAATCTGATCTGTTTTGCAACAGAAAAATGCAAATAATTTGATAGATGATAACATAATCAAAAGTTCATCATGTTTTACGAAGGTGACAATAGCCGTTTGATGCCTGGAAAAAAAGATTGTGTTGCTGTGAAAAATAATGGTACTAGTATTTATAGACGAAAGAGATTACTTTTGTGTAATTTAAATTAGCTTTTTAGTGAGTTTAAAAAAGACAATCCTGAAATTAAAATTGGGAGATCAAAGTTTTGTGAGTTGAGATCAAAATGGTGTATTCTCGCTGGAGGATCTGGCACTCATAACGTTTATGTTTGTTTGTACTACCAAAACATAAAATTGATAATTAGTGGAGCTAACCTTAAAGTAGACTACAACTGCAGCTACAGCTGCAACTGTATGATGGGAAAATGTCATGAGTGTCCTGACAAACAAGCGTTATTTAACATGTTTGAAGAATCAGAGGAAGATTTGATGCCAGACAATATATATTTAATATAAACAATGGGTAACTCAAGACAGAACAGAAATGGTAACAATCGTAAAACCACGAGAAGAATTGTTTGAAGTGCTTGT
Organism: Abscondita cerata; assembly: GCA_030710515.1. Classification (NCBI taxonomy): domain Eukaryota; kingdom Metazoa; phylum Arthropoda; class Insecta; order Coleoptera; family Lampyridae; genus Abscondita; species Abscondita cerata. Next base: position 55,590 of record JALBCR010001057.1, read on the forward strand.
AGCGAAACTTGAAAATCTTAAAATGCATAATTTTATTGCAAATGCTCAAGGTAAATATATGAAAGATAAAAAGCAGTCTTTGACAATAGATGAATGTGTCATTGAGCACAACACTTCAACAGTACATGCCTTCCAAGTTCAATTAGTTAAATACATTAAAGAACACCACTCGTCCATTAAAAAACTGATTTATTTTTCTGACGGGACTTCATGTCAGTATAAAAACAAAAAAACTTTGTTAACATATACTACAACCAAGAAGACTTTGGTATGAATGTTGAGTGGCATTTTTTTGCATTATGCCATGGAAAGAATGCATGTGACGGTGTCGGCGAGCTGTCACAAAAGCAAGTCTTCCGCGAGCATATGAAAACCAGATTCTGACTCCTCAACAAATGTTTGAATTCTGTAAAGAAAAGATCAAAGGTATTACTTATGTTTTTGTTACGTCAGAAAAAGTCCACGAAATGTACGTCAACGTCTTGGAGGAAAGGTGCAAAAAGATAAAATGTACTCGATCTTTTCATTGTTTGATACCACAGTCAGACAACCTGCTGAAGTGTCAGTTAACATCAACATCTCCAGACAGTGTACTCCACCAAACTGGCAAAACTATGTCACTGACAATTCTGAATAAAAACAGAGTGGCTTGTGTCGATGATGATCAGTGGTGGATTGCAGAAGTCCACATTGTTGATAACCAAAACCAAGATGTGCACGTCATGTTTTATCATCCTCCAGGACCAAGAACATCATTTAAAAAAATGAAAAAGATCAAGTTTGGATGCTACTTAAAATAGTACTAAGGAAGCTGTTTCCTCTGGAGTTTACTACTGTGACAGGGCGAACATTTAACTTAACTTCCAATGTGTGTGAAGAAATCTCCCAGATATTCAACCAGCTATTAAGTAAACCTTAAAAAAATAAATAAAAATTTTGTTTAAACGACACACACATCATTGCACAACAGTAAATAAGAATGATCTAGCCAATTTTTTACTTAAAATTCTTTATTTAATTAGTTCTAACAATTAAATATAAATTCATTAATATGCAACTTGTATATTTTATTCACCCTATACATTTTGTGCCTCAAAAGTATCCGTAATTGCGAACGCAATTTTACTAATATTCATACTTTTTTAACTGACTTCCAATTGAATCTCAAACTTGAAATTTATACTGTGGTTTACAACCATAAAGACCTTCAAAATGTGCAATTTTTAGATTTTAATCTCGTCCCTCAACCAACATATTGCAGGTTAAAACGTGAAATGTTTAAGCTCACTACATGTTAAGGAACAAACCCATCTGAGATGATCAAGCAACTAGTGCTGGACTTCTTGGCCTGGATTGACCGGTTAATAAATTATTAGGTGTACTTATTTTCTAATATTTTGATAGTTCTTTATTTAGTGTTTTAAAGACAAATTGCAAATTACCATACTAGTTTTATTCGAATTTTGATTGTTTACACATGTACTGCCAAAATAATTCCTGGACAAGAATATGTTCGAGAGTTTGTAAATTATTAATGTCGAAAGAAAACGACGGAATATTTGATGTTATATTGGGAAGAATTAAACAGGTCAAGTTGACTAACTAGGTATTTGTTCGAGATTTAATCTTTACATTAACTGATTTGATAAAATTGTATATCTTTTTATCACAACTTTTTATTTAAACTGTATTTAAGTATTTTAAGAGCTATGCTTCGTCTTCAGCAGAATGCTTAAAAATACTTCTTCGTTTAAGGGATGTTAGCACGGTTTATATCTGGTACACTAATTCACTGTTGTGAACAAATATCTTTCACTTTAAATTGACTTTTTTAAAACTGAAAAAAAAATCTATAAAACGTTCCAATTCAACAGTTTCGTGGGAATGACTTAATAATAAGAAATAGATTTGAAGACAAAAATAAGAGGCCCTTTATACATTCATTGAAGAAGATCGAAACCACAAAAACTTAATAGATTAAATAGGAAAGCCACAGAAAGGCGAACAAAGGAAATAAGTCTAATTAGGCACCATTATGAAGAAATTAGCATAGTACCAAGAAAAACAAGTAGGAAAAAAGAAAGACAGGTAAGATAAGATACAACATCAAGAAAGTGAAAATAGGCGAATAAAATATACTAAGGAAAGAAAAAGACTAATTGAAGATCAATATAACATCAGTGTATGAGGAAAAGAAATACAGGGTAGTCAGTTAGTGCGAGGAACGTTGATATATCGGGAAACATTGGGGTTAGAAAAAAACCGTGTGTTTCATATAAGTGCGACATACCAAAGTTATGTTTTTTAAATGAAACTATCCATTTTTTAATACAAATTTGGATTCCTTGGCAAATTCTAATGTGACTTTATGCATTAGACATAGTGTCTAAAATGGAGGGTTTTCGCATTCTTTGCACTTTTTCGGGAAATTGACGTTTCGAAAAAATTAAATAACTCAGTTATTCTGGAATTTATCTAACTGCGATTTCGTAGTGTTCATAAGCATTACATGTGCTAACTAAAGCTATTTCACCTTTCTAACCTCCCTAGTTTTTGAGTAATCAGTTATTAAAGTTGAACTCCCTAAATTCATGGATAACTTGTTTTTTTCAAATGGCACCACCTAATTTTTTATGAACCGTTGAACATGGAATTTCATAAGCATTCTAATGATAAGGTTGTAGCTATCTAACTTTTACGGATTTTTGCGAATTTTTGAGTAAGAGTTAGATACCTACAATCTTATCAATAGAAAGCTTATATGAGATTCTGCGTTCAACAGCACATACAAAATTAGATGGTGTCATTTGAAAAAATCAAGTTATCCATGAATTTAGGGAGTTCAACTTTAATAACTGATTACTCAAAACTAAGCGAGGTTAGAAAAGTGAACAACCAGCTGTAGTCAGCACATGTAATGCATGTTAAATCTGCGAGATATCCACCTTCCTCGCACTAATGGGCCACCCTGTAGAAGCAATTACAAGGCAACAGATGAAATAGAATGGAAACCTATGTATGAAAACATTTGTAAACCAATAGACGAGACAAACAATATCGGAAATGATGAAGTGGAAGAATGTAAAGATAGAAAACGAAAACTCGGCAGAGTATGAGAAGGATTTATAAGTTGATTGTAAAAAAAAGTAAATTAATAAATACAAAGTTTTAACAATGACAAAAGGAGTTATGTACACAACATCGACATGCCTGTTATCTTCTTTTACATAGAAGCATTCAGTAGAACTGCTTTATGATTTCCCCTTTAATTTGTGCTTTTAATTTTTACAGTTGCATGTTTTGGAGCTTTTTTTCCAGAGTTACGACCTTAAACGAGATATTATTTATTTAATTAATTTACATGTAAACCAGTGCTTAAAAATAAAAAATTAACAAACTCTTTTGTGATTCATTCTTAAAAAATATATTTGTTTCTTTCAGGAATGTTTAATGGCCTAAGAAAAATTGTGAACAGCAAATCAATGGATAATTCGACGAAATCCCCCGATTTATTACAAACACCTAACATTAGAAAGTCTGAAAGAAAGCGCAAGATCGAAGCTCAGGGCTTCACTAACAAAAAAAAGTGAGTTTCATATTCAGTTTACCGTTTTTGAATATTTTTTTAAAATTATTTTAGACACGCCTTATTGCAAAATCTTCCCCAATGCACTGCATTAAGCACGCCAATTAGCATTCATCCTAAGTAAGATCAATTGGGTTTGATACAATGTAATTTGAATCGTTTTAATTTACAGTCCTAAAAAAGAGTTATCGCCACCCCAATCTTCCAAGACCACTGTGTAAGTTTACTACAGAGTAAGGTGATGTAACAATTTGAAGGGTATGTAGTTTAGGGAGTGTCGTGTGGTGTTTGTTGTGTGTTCAATCATCATTATCGGCACCTACCATTTTCTGTTTCTTCTACACATTCACCTCCCTACACTATTCATCATCAAAATCTTTACTCAACTTTCTCTATAACTAAGCCTTCACGTTTATTGATTTAAAATTTCAGGTTGAATGATAGAAAGTCCCAGTCAAATTTAAGTAAACGTAAGCAAAATAACAAACCAAACGATGTACCTACAGCTTTAAAAAGACATTGGTCTGCTGTCAGTCAAGCAGCGTCCGGTTTCAAAAGAAACAAAATGAGAAATTCTGTAGCTTCTATGGTACAAACAAAAAATGAAGAACCCGATTACGTAAAAATTTCGCGATCCGAATATGAAGACATACAAAAGCGCGTGACTGAAATCGAAAGACGCATTTCTTTAGAACTAGATACTATAGAACAAGTTGACGGTGTCGAAAAAGTTCAATGCGCTTACGAAAAGACGCTGGTCGAATCTGAACATCTTAGTCCAACCACAGATCAATTAGCTAAGCGTTTAAGTAAGGAATTGAAAATTAGACGGTCGACTGATCAAAAAGTTGTAAGATCTCCTAGTGCTAGAAAAATTGGTAGTTTAAGGCGAAGATCTCGCGAACTGGAGCGACAACATAATAGGGTGAAACGTAATCATTCTTTACAATTGAATTCTGAAAATAAGGTTTCGTTGAGACGTGGTCAACCGAATACTGTCTGGACGGGTTTGCCACATCGGCGAAATTCTAAATGTGAGTTGATTTTCATATTACTATATTTGTGTTATTTTTTTTTCTATTAATTATCGCATGTGTTAGTTTTACCAATCAACCTAACGTTAGTTCTCGTCAATTCGGATTATAGTTCGACCTTCGGTTTGAAAATAATAGTTCTAAACAGCCGAGGATCCTGATAGATAAAAAGATATTTCTATTTTCTCCAAAAATATAAAAAAATATTTAAATCTTGAAAAACTAACATCAAGTTCTAATAGTTTTGAATGGGCATCTAACCTTCTATTCTATTTTGTAGTTTTGTCACGTCGGAAGCTTTTTACTTATGCTTGCAGTTTGCCTCAGGTTGCTCAGACGAAGAATGTTTCTTCCAGGTCTCTTGGTTAGAAAATTTAAAGAATAAAATTAACGTTTTCTATTTAACGACAAAATTACACTGTCCTCTCAACTGAACAATAATAAAAATATATAATGCAACTGAACAATCAACTTTAAACTATAGACCAAAAAAGTGAAAATTAACAACTGTACGGTATAACAATAAAAAAATATTCACAACAATTTCTGGACCTGGTACGGAAGTAGGTACGTAGGGGTTCCTTGAAACCGGACCTTCAGCAGTGATTCGCCCTTTTTTTATGGCTAAAGACAGTAAAATAGACAGTTTCCTGCTGTTTCTTTACAATTTCTATCTAATCCCCAGCATTAACATAATTACATCATAATTAAATAAATAACTTATTTTGTCTTCCTTTCTCCTCACTGTTCCTACCCTATCCTACCTTATTTTTTCCTTTTCCACTGTTTCTTTTCATCTTCTCTCTCGCATATCTTTACCATTCATAATACAACCTTTTTTTCGCTTCTCAAACTTTATTTTACCTTTCTTTACTTCTTTCTAACAACATTTAAAAATTTCGTTTTGTCCCCTTTCCTTCATTCTTTCTGGAGTTCTTATTTCTTCTAATTTTATCTCCACTATATATCCTGGCGCCTCCTTATCTAAACCTAATGTCCATCACCAGTTCTTTTCCTACTCTCTGTTCCCATTTCTTCCAATCCCCATATCCCAAATTTGTCTTACATTTTCTTTCTCTTCTTTTCCTCTACCACCAGTATATCGTTTTCTCCGTCTTCTCCCGTTTTGAAATATCGTCATCTTTTACTACTTTTATCATCTCACTTTCGTTCTTGGCAACCACTTCCCCACTCTACTGCTTTCACAATTCCTCTTTACTTTTTACGGAACTGGCAGAATACACGCTCTAAACGGTGGGTCGGCCCACCTTCGGCTGTTATAATTTTTGTTAGAACTTTTTCTATAAGAAGCTTAGAATTATTCAATAATTTAATAACTGCACCGGAACTCTTAGAAATATAAAATAACTCTTTAAGATGCAGATAGAATTGTAAGCAAATCCATCATAAACTAGCTTCACATGTATAGAACTGTAAATAAACAGAATTTCTTTTACATTTTAGAACAGCCCTTGAAATGAATACAATATTTGTTGCAGGTGATGGAGAAGTGGCATATATTCATTCTTCAGAACCTCAATTAGTAATAGTGCGTTCTATTAATATGGAAACAACTTCGTGTCACGCTACGCCCAATATATTAATATCTGACAGTACCAACAACAATTTGGTATCAGAAAAATGGACAAGCGGAGACGAAATTTTTTTGTGTCAAATGCAGACTCCTCAAAACATTAAAAACGACATGCAATACAGATCTTCGATCGTTAAACTACGAAATCAAAATGCTGGAATGGTGTTGGCTAAAGCCAGACTCTTTGATCAATTAATCGATTCGGATACATCGCACAACTCGTCGAATTTAAGCGAAACAAATTGGTAACCAGAAATATACCAACAAAAATGTTTGTCAGCGTATAAGGGGACTTAAATCTGGCGGTCGTCAAAGTATTTCTCCGAGAAAAAAGAACTCGAAAGATACTTCTCTGACGTCCGAAACGGACGAGAAAGAAAATAATAACATGCAAAATTTGAATTGCGCCGAGTTTTTAACGAACAGCCACGATACGGTGAAAGTTCTTAAAGATTATAACCGATTAATTTCTCCTAGTTATGTGTCACATAAAACTATGCCTCACATTAAGAAGACTCTTAACACAAAATCGCCGAAGCGAATGTGCCATACCCCGATTGCATGTGATAGTAGGCAAACGCCTTTAAAAGCTTTATCGTCTCAACGATTCTATTAGTTATATGTGTTATATTCAAGAAGTCGATTTAAGAATATTGAAATATATTTGGTTTGTTACAGAATGGATGGTTTTTAAGAACGCAGTTTTAATGTTTTGACTCGACTCTATTACTAGCTTATTTTTTCTTATAGTACTATACATATTAAAAAAAAATGTTTATTTAAATAAAGTGTTTTTTTTCTGATTCTTTCTTAAATTTTAACGCTCCTAAAGTCCCTTTGTTTGCGAACTACATTTATGTTTGTTATTAAGTTGAGCATTTTTCAATGCCGCGTTTTAATTTAAACTAACTCTCTTAGAGTTTTATCTGTATAATATTGGAGATTAGATTTCTTTCAAACAAAGTGTGTGTGTGTGTGTGTGTGTATAATTTAATTATAATCAATCTTTAAGAGAAGAGTTATGAAAGAAAAGTTATTGTAAATTACATCATCTAAAACTTTTATTGGGATTGTTTTTTTTTTCTATAACAATTTTCTTTTTCACTGCTTCGGGCGAAAGCTGCGCGCACTCTAAACATCGAGGGATGTAGGAAAGCGCTTGGACAGCGTTACACACCCGTTATTGCTAATGACTGAGTGCGTTTGAAATCGCACTGGTCGACAGAATTTTTTTTCCAGTACGTGAACTTGATGTTTCCTTTCTCACTGTGTCTGGTTGACCGACTTTTTGTATTGTAACTGTTCTGTCGCCCTATCTGAGGGTGTTTTCAATTTCCCTGGCGTTGCGTTATGACAAAGTAGGTGCCATTTTCGACGGTCGCTTTTTTTGGCCACACGAACCTCAGTGTTGCGAGTTTGTCTGACGCTTTCGCTCCAGGGTGTGACCTTGCATAACTAGTCGGCCACTACGTGTTATCCCTCCCTGCTATCTGCTGGATATCTGTTGAGAATTGCCCTATGTAGTGCAGGTGTAGGAACTGCCGTGTGGAACATTTCTCAAGTTTCTGTTTAAATGTGAAAGTGATTAGCTTTAAATGACATGTGTAGATTGTGAACTGCCGCCTGTTACAGTTTGTTGCCGTAGACAAATTTATTATCGAAGGATTTATAATCGTTTCGGCGCACTTACCCGTAGTGGGTCGTGGACAAATATTAGAGAGGTAGCAGTTAAAAAAAGTGCTTCCAAGACGAGGCCGCCATCCGATAAGTTGTAGTATTAATCTCAAGCAGTAGGGACTTAAGATACAAAAGAACAAACACTTACACACAAAATATAGATATAATCGTAGATAATAACAATAAAGTTAATAAAAAGAACAAAATGGTTAACAAATAATGCCGATCGTATCACTGATAAATAGACTAGTATCTTGCAGAAATACAGTTCCCCAAGAAAATATAATGCGGCAATAGACGACTACATGTTTGAAACATCAATTTAGTATGAAATATATATATCTTAGTTAGTTATCTTAGTAAACGAGCAAAACCAAAAATAGGTGAAACGTTGGCAAAAAAAGGATCTGTTGTTTTTGTTCTTGCTCCCACTAAAGGCTTCTTCTTGTTATAGAAGACTTATAAGTCTCTAATTATGTCTAAATAACCGACTTAACATTTACTTTAGTAATGAAATTCTGGCGCTAAATACTAATTAATCCCGGATGTTAATGATCGAAGTTCCCAATAAAAAATAACATCTTCCAAGTATATTCTAAATTGTTGGACGTTAACGAGCGAGAAAGAGGAAGGAATGACGAGCAAGTTTGACTGATATCCCAAAGGTGGTAAACTGGTATCAACGTTGAAGGTTATCTGCTTACAATCTGGTTAGACCAAATTGACCTTAACAATGTTTCTGGCACTGTTGACCCTGCTAGGTGTCGATGTGTCTTAGGAATTGGGAGATTTTGCCTTCCTACTTCTCGTTGTAGCAGGGTGCGGGTGGTGAGGTAAGGAGGTCGCATACCTTCCTTGCGCAACGAGTTTCTAGGTTGCCTCCCCTGTAACCGTATTGCGTAATTTGTTCTGTCAGCTGAGACGCCATTTATTTGGAACTAGTTCTCAATCTGGGGGATGCGTACTTGTCTATACTTTCATGGGGTTCCGTCATGTTGCACTTTTCACTACTCTCGCGCTCTTTTAGTTCTTTATACATTTCCTACCGCACTTGCGTATTTTGCCTGGCCGGTAATCCAAATCGCTACGGTATCACTAAAAACGGGCAGACGGTTTAAAACGGCCTCATTAGGGGTTAACATTGGTTTGCAATAAATACAAAGGCACGCATAAATAATAAGAACAAGAAAAAATGAGAAAGAACACTAAGAATTTTTGGGACTATTGCTAATTTACCATTCTGAGACAAAATGTAGGTATCAAAAAGAGGTTGTTATTATTCACTAGGGAAGATATAGTTTATTTATTTGTTTTTATACAAAAAAGTGTGATTACGTTTGTCACATGCAAAAAGAAGTTAACGAAAATTTTGAAATAAAAACATAACAAATAGGAGCTTCTCCGTAGTTTGGTGGGCGGGATGGGCTGCGATATGATTTGCCTTCGTAAAATGGTAAGGTCGTAGTAAATTGTTGCAACATAGTCAATGACAATCTATAAATTAGTCAAAGTCGGGAGGGCACAAGCAAGGTCACGACGTTAAACGGCTTCAGCTCTTGTTCACTGAAAGCCTGCCCAGTAGGGCACTTTTCTGTTGACTTACCTTAAGAAAGTACCGTCAGAAATCTGTTAAAGTTAACATAACACAAAATGTAAATTAAAAAATCAAAACGAAACGGGATGTCTACATACAAAATCTTAATCTTTGTGCGTCTTGAATTACTATTTTAAAATACGCACAAAATGTCAATTCACTGAATTAACATCGCACCGAAAGTTAATAATTTATAACATGAGATTCAAAGCCCTTTTTAATTTCGGTATGGTTCACATATTTACTTAAACAAAAAACATAAACACGTGGAGGTCACGGTTTACTGTGAACCTGGACTTGTTGAGATGAACCAGAGGTTGTTGTGACAGACCGGACGACGATGGAGACGAAGACGAGAAGTCGGATCAAAATGATTCTTTTCAATAACGCCAGAAACTGTCTTGTCGATACAACATAATTGTTTTTAATAGATCCTAATAAGTAGAAATTTATGTGGTACGAGTATTTTAAAATTGCAACATCGCGAAACTGGGTAAGGACTTCAAGTTCCCAGTAAACTTCGAAATTTTTCGGTCGTATGAAGAAATATATTTGTGAAACGTGGAAAAACACCCCTACCTAACTTCAAACTTATTTATTTCCGATATCCATACGTGCGTTAGACACTAAACTAAAATCTACGCGAACTGCACCAACCGCTCATAGAACTTATTAGATGATGAAATTTCGAACTACATCAAGAAAATACAATGAAACATCAACAATTTATTTTATTTCAAGGTGAAGTCGACGACCTGAACGCGACTTGCAACTATGCAAGATAAAAATGGAACTATGCGCAACGGTGACGTTTTGAGGGATTGTTCGTACTCTGTCGTCAAAATCGTTAAGACCCAAAATAAAGATGTCGAATTGATAATTGATAGTTTTAATTGTATTTGTATTTTTGGTTGTAATAGAAAGATTGTATTTTGTAAAGGCCCTCCTAATTTCTTACGATTTCGAATATTAGTAAAGTAACAATTATGCTGAAAATGTTGAAATTATTAATTCTGACTATTATTATTTTATGATCACATCGTGAAATTTGCTGTGAATATTTTATGTACTACAGCTTATTAATGAAGTATGTATAATTAAACTTGTTTTGAAATTAATTTTGAATGTCGATAATATGAAAGCATTTGTTTAGATTTCAATTTTTTTATATTTCAGTTACTGGAGAAAGCGATACACAAAATAAGCCCAAATTTAGTTCTTGAACCAAGCGAACGATTAAGGGTTTATAGTTTTGTTTTTGTCGTGTCGTTATATCATCAACAGTGCTCCTGTCTGGTTGAATAGTTATCATACAAAAAAAAATAGATGCCCAGTTGAATTGCACTATGCGTATAAATAGTGGAACCATTAAATCTACTCCTCCCGATTGGCTTCCTGTTCTTTGTAATATTATTCCATCGAGCATTCGACGAAAAGCTGCGTTAAAACGAGAATGGAATAAATGCCAACTTAACAAAAAGTTGCCAATTTGGAATGACATTAACAACCCTCCTGCTAAAAGACTTAAATCTCGAAGTCCTATATGGTTGCAAGACTACTTAAGTACGGCTTTTTCTGAAGTTGAAGAGTGGAAAAAATTATGGTCTGGAGTTGATGTTTTCTATAAACATCTCATTGATGATCCAACAATAGAAGTCCCGGGCTTTGATCAAAAAAGAAAAATTTGGTCAAAAGTAAATCGCATAAGAACAGGCCATTCAAAATGCAACTCTATGTTGTTCAAATGGGGTGCGATTTCTAATCCAAATTGTGAGTGTGGAAACGAACCGGAGACCGTTACACATATTGTAGAGGATTGCCAATTAACAAGGTTGGGTTTCCAAACATTCATAATTTAACGAATGAAGCATTATGGCTTACGAATCTGAAGGACATCTGAAGTTTAGCAATATTTTGTATTCATGTCTTGATTATCTGTTTTTCCATTATTTTGTTTTGCTATTTCTTTATCCTTCGATTATTTTCGTCATTGTCGTGACTGGCGCTTGGACTGGCCCATTATATGTCGTCATGCAATAGCTGTGCTGTTATATTTTATGTTCTTATTTACCTTCTATAATGTTTACACACTTAATTAATATTATTACATTTGAATACTAGGGTGGGTAAGGGTTGGCATGTTTAGGTTTTAGTGGTTTTCCTAAACCTTGAAGTAAATGCTTTGCCAAGACGAACCAATCCTCTATTGCACACGGTTTCGTCACCACACTATACATGTTTATATTTATCTTCTGGGGCACCATACATAACACTTACATCACAATACAATATTTGTATAATGTACCATACGAATAAATAAAATAAATCAACAGTTTCTAACCGCGACCCAATAATGCCACATATTTATATATTTATTTCATTGACGAAATATGAACGTTGCTTACAAATGAAAACTTAAGATTTCTGTATTGTTAATAATAGGACACACTGTACATTATTTATTTTCAATACGGTAGCTCTAAAATTTTAACATCCGGTTAAAAATCACGCTTTTCTTACTTAATTCCAAACAGAACTTTTAAATCAAGTGGGATGTAGTAATAAAACTCTCAAATCTAAAATTAAGTAACTATTATATTTCTTCTTCAAATAAAATATTGCCATTTTAATGATAAAATACATGAACAAGAGTAGCCAATTTCCAACTAGATTATACAACATGTCTTCAATAGTTCTTTGCTTTCAATAACAGAATATGCTAACTTCACAACGCAACTTTTAGCTTGGTAAATTTAAATCTTTTCATATATTTATCGTAATTTCACTTCCGAAAAAAAGTTATAACATTTCAAGAGTATCCGATTTAATTTTCACTTTATTAAAACACTTTCTTATCTTCGTTGTCCTGTACAACTGGAGAAACACAAAAGTTTATCTCATAGTTCACCACATATACGAAAGAGAACATCTCATATTTTCTAATACTTTCCAACTTGCTGCAGTTTTTTGAGTTTCTTATATAAATACGAAAATAATTATAGACTTTGGTGTTGCTTTGTGCATTCATTTGAATTCCTTAACCCTTAATCACCTAGGTACAAAATTACTTTAAATATTTAGATGTATTGAACACAAGAAACTTTACAAAAACTTTAGATGTAAATAAACTTAACAATACATAAAGTGCAATTACGTTTGGTGCATTCAATGTTGCTTAAATCAATCGGATGATGTTACACGAAAAACAAACACTCTACCAATAACATAACAATAATATAGTATATGTACAATCATTGCACTAATATAATGGTACAATTAACAACATCGGCAAATAAAAATATTTATTTTTATAGAAGTCTTTTCAGTACTGTTCACATGTACATTAATGTGTCAGTGTACAACAAAAATTTACCAACTTACTCTTGTTGAAATTTTTGTAAACGTCGCCTTCTGACTTCCTCATTTGGACCTAGCTCTTCCTCGGCGGGTGTTACTGAAGTAAAGTTGTTTGTATTAGATGAATCTACACTAACTGAACTACCCGATGATGATGCATTATCTTTCGCATCTTCTTCTTTAGAATTCGACGCTGCGGCTAGTGTCGCGTTAGCGTTCGCAGCTTCAGGACTCGTTTGTGGAACAGGTGGAGGTGGCATTGTTGAAGAAGTTGCCACCGCCAAACTGTACTGGTTCATCATTAGCACGGCAGCGTCTAGCATTACCTTAAATAAAAAATTGAATTAGGAAAGATGACATGAGATTTAAATTAATCGACAATTACTTGAATGTTCTGTAAGCATTTAATTCTCGCTTCCACATTTTCTCTTTCGTTTCCTTCCATTCTTCTAAGTTCTTCAGGTGATAAAGATCTGAAGTTTTGTGGTGGTATAGGTGGTGGTGACATAAAAGGTAAAAATGGGAAAGGCATGAATGGAGGTATCGCAAAAGGTGGCGGTATCGGTTGTTGTTGCTGTGGTTGAGGTCCAGCCGCCGAGGAAGCCTGCGATGCTGCTGCTTGTGTTGGCGGTGGGGTTGGTGGTATTGGTTGATTTGCGTCTGGTGCCGGTGCTTGAGCATTTTCATTGACTAACGGCTGGAATGGATTGAAAAATGGAAGTGGTGCGCCAAATGGATTTGGCATTTGTTGTACCCGTGGCCGTGCTTCTTGTTGTCTAGGTTGTTGAGCTGTGGGTGTTGGTGCTCTTAAAATGTTCAAGCGACAAGTAGGACAAGTTTGTTGTCTTTGAAACCACGATCTTAAACAGGCAGTGTGGAAAATGTGATTGCACGGCAATTTTTTAGACGCAGTCGACATTTCTTCTCTACAAATTATGCAAACGTTATCTGCCGCTTGTAATTCTTCCGGTGTGGCATCCGGATATAAAGTATTCATATTGTGAATAGCTCTACGCGATAAAATCACATCGTTGAAAGTTTCTTGAAGTTACGTATCGTGTAATACATGGGTCTAAACGCAAATAATGGCAACGTATGTATTCTAACCATAATTGCTACAAACGCAACGTAAAGAATTACTTTAATTAAACCCATCACCAATTCGGTGTACAATAAAAACACAGCCTTGTCTTCCCACGGCGCCTCGCTATTTAAGTCTATCGTATGCAAAACATACTTATGGTAACATTTGCGACCATCGTTAAAAGAATCGCGTACTCAAAACCAAAACTAACTGAACGGATGCGCCGTTAGTCATGGTCGATAAATAAGCATGTTGCACAAAATGAAAATCTAACGTTCCTAATACTAACAATAATAATAAGACTCGTATGTGGAAAAGCAGGCTTATCACCGGACTTCTCTCCATCTGTAAATAAAAAGAAATGATAGAATTCAGAATCGCATCGCGAAGATTTAAAGATAAACGAAACATTGTATGTCAAATTTATCCAAATTACTAACACAAATAAGTTCCCAAATATAGGGATTGTTAAGTCTTCTAGTTTCTATAGTAAACATCTGAAGTTTCTAGAATCGTGACCGTCTATGTAACTGCAGCAATTTCAGATACCTTATTAGTTACGATTAGTGTTACTAGAAACTATCATGATATATAAATATTATTTGTGACCGGTATTTCAATGGTCAAAATTCATGCTTAATATTTTAAATTAAAAATTCACAATGTTCGTCTTCTTCTTGTTCTTCAATCAGTGAGCAGTTGCGACGCGCATTCAAATCCAACTTCATCTACAAAAAGACACGAAAACTGATTTTGCGGCGCCAAAATGCAAAGTAGAGTAAACACAAGCTAAAGAGGAATGCATTTTTGCTCTAACTCCTTATCTTGAGATAAGGGATTAACAAAAAGCTCATTGCGTCCCATCGGAATTCAAGTACTGCTCCTAAAACAATACCACGGCGCTCCTTTGACCTTACATATTTGTAACAGTGTTCACCCTTCAGCAGCACATTGCACCTAAAAGTGCGTTGTTTAAACATATTGTTTAAAACTCTGAGCACGTTTTCCTTCGATATCTAAAACATTTCACAAAACGTCTTTGGGTCATTCCATGTCGAATCAACAAAATTCGGTTTTCGGTTTCCATATGACCAACTCAGAAAATTATCCAATTTGGTACAGTTATAGATAGGTAAGAAGTAGATACTTTCCCAAAATTGAAACTATTGAAGTTATTACCCTAGTTTTGAAAACAATCAAACGTTTGTGACTTAAACTAAGTTTTGAACAAGGAATTAAAAAACCCCAAGTTTCTTGAACAATACTTCCTGAAATTATGGGGGGCCAAAAATACCCATGTGGACCTATAGATAAATTCATTTTTAACAAAAATTGAAGAAAGTATGGGGAATCTTACAGTAATTTGAAATTGGTTTCCGACTTAGTTTCCACAAAAAAAAATGTATTTGCTCGTTTTTTGGTAAGTTGTATGTCGCAATATTATAGTGCAAAATAGCATAAAATCCTCCAGATGCATAACTTCAATCAAGTGATCTGATAATTTGTTTTGTGGTGTCAAACGTGAATATCCGAATAAATATGTGGATTTTTAGAGTAAAACGGCCAATTTATAAACAAAAGCAAACACGACTAGATATTCGTCTGTATAACAAATATTTTTTGCAGTTCATAATTGTTTGAGTAAAATCATACAGTTGACCATAAAATCTTGAATTCAACTCGTCCAAAATCTCATTTTATGGTCTCGTCACAGTTATAGCATTGATTATAAACTTGCTATAGCCTCGCTCCTTCGTTGCTCGTCTACAATTCTGTGGCTCGTCCATAAAAAGAAGATTATGGACTTAAAGTTTATCAGTATATTGTCGATACAGTTATCATGACTTGTGTCTATAACACTTAATTTAAATGAATACGAATTTGTTAAGTCATCAAAGTTAGAAACTCTAAGCAACATTTGTTAAACAAACCACCGTTATAATAATCTTATTTTTAAAATTACTATATAGCACTAATACACTGTTAAATATATTTAAAAACGAGTCAAAATTTCCATACACTCTTAAACAAAATCATCAATCCACCTCGAAGGGTAGTATACTGATCAATGATGAAGTCATCAACTTCATTAGTGATCAAGAAATGTTTGGACAAACAAAGAACATCATATATTTTAGAAGTATTGACAGAATGATTAAATTCTAGTAATTTATTCCTGCAACTGCATTATGTAGAGCCTTGAATTATTGGAACCGCAAACCTTTTCTTCTGGTGTCCTCTTCTTGAATAAAAAATGACGAATACTCGTATAATTAGGCCATATAGAGAGATTCATTGCTTTGCAACATTTTCTTCAGATATTGAAAATTTAAATGACGAATATATCTCCGAGTTCAATGATTTTAGTGCTACACATTGCTTCAGAAATTATCAAATCTTCTTCTTTTGTACCGGGAGATAATTTGCTAACGTGGAAGGCCACATTTTTAGCAATTCCTAAGATAGTAGTTACATGTTACATGAAAAACAATTGGTATTTTTTTAAAATTTCAAAGAGCAAAAAATATACAAGGTGGTCCATTTCAAATAAAAAGTTCATTATTTACTATTCCTGAAAATGGAAAGATCTGATAATATACCACATAATATCGATTGTATCACAGAACCCTTGCTCACCAAAATCTATAAAAATCGTGAAAGTTGTTTCTGAGATAATTGAGGCATTCCATATTTAAAACTCACTCTGGATAGTCACAAAAATCACAATCTGTTATAATTTTTACTTCACACCTAATTATTGTAATAATAGGGTGATCGTATTTTTATACAATATTTAAAATCTTTAATCTTGCACTTTAAATTAGAAGAACACCAACACCGTAATTAATTAATAATAAAATTCTCAGTCGAGAGTGTGAGAAATTTTACAAATAACACATTAATTAGATTTGTTTTAAATTAATAAAATGTAAACACTATTGTTAACCTTCGCATCGTTAACCAATCCCTTTAGTTATGTCGACATAATACAATTTAATTTTCGGAGCAAGTTAAAATTTCACATAGAAATTTGGTAATATGTTACCTTTTCAAGCAAAATCAAAACCTCATTCTTCATCTATCTAAATGTTTCAGTTTAACAAATCGTCATAAAAAACGTTAATGGCTGAAAGAGGTACATAAACTACAAGCATTAGGGAAGTAAAACGAATGTTAGAATGTTGATAACTAAATCCTTTAGTGTCTGAAGAGAACATTTAAAAGATGTTAATTTTAGAAAATGATGAAGAATATTTAAATTTCTGTTTTTTTTAGTCGATTACTTACATAATCCACTCTGTCTTCTGCTAACCAATGAAAAGATTTGAGAAACAGTAAAAGTGTAAACAATGCCACGAATTTTGGAGTGAAATCGTCACGAAACACAGTAAACGCTAAGCATGTTTCAGTTATAGCGTACCATGCTCTTTCCATTAAGTGCTACAAACAACATTAATGTATAAGCTGCTGAACGAAACAGCTATACTACGTACCTCAAACTCAGCCGTTCTTAACTGCCCGAAGAACACTTTACTCATAAGCTTACCCGTTAATAAAACTAAGATAAATGCTTGAATGTAAATTACCTAAAATCAAAAACGTGATAGTTAAGTGGCTTGAAATCATTAAATCAAAATACTTACAGCCATACTGGGATTAGACTTGGTTATATACACTACCGAAGGATAAAATTGTTTCTTCTGATAATAAGCGTTTGCGACAACGATTGAAGTTAGGGCGACGCTAAATAATGATATTGCTAGTGCTCTCATTTTTAAAAAAAATTGTAAGTTACACTCGTAATTTAATTTTTGTTTTTCTTTTCTATGATGTGTCAAGTACTCGCTGTCAAAACAATGCGCTATCTGGTGGTGTTTTCCTAAACATTCGTCGTGGTGATTTACCATTGGTTTAGTTGGTTGCAGTTCAATTTAAATTTTTTTTAAAAGCGATGAATTTAGATGAAAGTAATTCTGAATTTTTTAAATTGTTGGGTATAGTTTATGGTTGTTTTAATGCGCTTCGTATAATGTTTGGTTTGTAGAGCATCCTCAGATAATGCTTTTTATAAAGAGCGATAAGTGCATGGCTTTGATGGACAAATATATTTTATCCGCCATTCTTTTGTTTTTTCGAAGAGCCAATTTTGAACGTGCCGATTATAATTGTAAAAATTTTTATCTAACATTGTACGCTTGTATTGTGATTATTTCTACAGTTTGTAGTATTTATATTATTTGCAGGTATTTAATACATGAGTTGTACGAAGAAATAGAAGACTTTAAGTATATGATAATTGAATATTATATAACAAGAAACAATTGTAACGAATTTGATATTGACAAATTTTTGCAAGAACGCTTTGCTTATTACAGAGAATGAATTATGACGGGCGTATTTCTAGATCCAGTTGTGTGAAAGTAATGAAAACAGCGCCTCATTCGATATGGAACAGAACGCGGCGTTCTAAGCATTCGGGAGTTTTCTATAAAACTTTCAGTTGCAAACACTGCCTTTCGTAAACCTTTAATTTTACCAAAGGTTACTCGGATCTTATATTGAGTTGTATTATGTGTTAAAAAGAGAATGGAAAATTTGTTTTTGTTCTTTATTTTGTTGAGTTGTTATTTTCGTTAATAAATGCTTCTAATAATAATCATTACAAATTTACGTCTTCACTTTATCATATATTCGTTTTTTTGCATCATTTAGTCTAATGAATATTACAGATGAACCCCAATTACTTTTATTAAAAATCTGAAGATCGGAAGTTTAGAGTTTTTGTTGAAGATAAAAGCAGTAAGTTTAGATTTTTAAATAATTGTCTTTCACATCAGAGATCAATTATTACACCTAATTCTTTTAAAATATACCCTGTATAACACTACCACTAACGGCAAACATTTTGTTATTTTAGTAGCACGCAAGTTGATAAATATTACATTTTAAAATGATTTTTTGGCTTCCTGACGTGTAAACGTAAAATTAACATTGAAACTACAAACCCTGAAACGTTATGATTACGTAAAGTGCACTCGCAGCGTGCGTAATAATTACCCAAATCGTCCGCACATTTGTCAATAAAAATCTTTTATAAAACAAAAATATGTACTAAATCAACAATTACACAACATTTTTACTGTTAAATGATAAACAATAATTTTTTTTTTATATAATTCCTTGAGAAATCAGCAATCTGCCCGAGGGCAATAAGCGTTTGTTTTGATTGAATAAATAATGGACATGTATAGAGTCTCACTCCAGTGAGTGATCTCCATACAATTATCTAAATCATAATCAGATCAGTGGTTCCCATACTTTTTCTCATAGACCACTTTAAACATTTTGTGGATCTGGTGCAGCTATTACATTTACTAACACTTCCAAACCCGAAAAAGTATATGTCTATGTAAATCTGTGTTGTGGCTATTTTTCAATCAACTATGAGTTGAAAGTTTTCGAAAAAGGTGAGAATTTATATTGCTTTGATTATGCTGTGAGTATTGTCATTCAAGCTAAGTTTCAAAGCCAGTCTAAAAGCGTCTTCATCCAACAGTTGGATTCTACTTTATTTTGTATTCTAAGATTGACTCACAGTACAAGAAACCAATAATCTCCCACTTCGGAGTGGTAAAAGTAAAATAAATATTTTCTTGTTTTGTAGCTATTTATTCAAACACAAAATTACTACACTTTTAATTATGTTGTTATAACAGTCTTAGTAGAATCAAAATTTAACATCAAAAATAATAATCATTATTAGTTTTGATTTATCTTTATCTCAGATTACCATTGTAATCTGAGATAAAAGTTATAATTTTAATGGGAGGGATGTACTTGGTGAATTGACAGCAAATTATCAATATTTGGCTTGAGTTTAGTTAAGTATAACCGTAAATCTCCTCGCTCTGTAATATTTAATCTGCTCCGTTTTTTGTCAACAAGTTTGTTACGGTACTAAAACTGCGTTCGACAAGATATGACGAAGGAAACGCTATGAGAAATTTTGCACAATTCCCCACAGTCCTGGATATTTTTCAGGTATTTGTGCCTGCAGCCAAAATGATTGATACCCTCTTTGAATGCTACTTTGAGCTCCTCATTAGTGCTAAGCTCGAGTAGCTCTTCTTGCAGTACCACATTTTCCACTTCAGTTTCATCATATGGATTTATTATCCATGGTGGTATATCCATCGACAGAATGTCTTCAAATCTAATTTTAAAATCATCATACAGGGCAATCAAATGTTGAACATACATCTGAATATCTTCGTCGAGGCATTCTACCTGCGATAAATTTGGAAACTGGGAAAATTACGTCGACCAATATTTTGCTTCATAAGTTTCAGTTTACCAAGAAAAGCTGAAATTTCACTCTTTGTTTTTATCAAATTGAGGCTGTCCCCTTGTAACTGTAGGTTGAGGTCATTGAATTTTTGAACAAATCTGTAAAATACGCAATGTCTGCTTTGAAATTCATGAGGTTTTCTTTTAAAACAGGATCTTTAGTGTTCAGAAACTCTAAAACAGAGTCGAAAAGCAAATAGAATCTTGATAGACATGCACCTTTCGACAACCAGCGTACTTCGGTATGTAGCAGCAATCGTTGGAAGTCCTCATCATTTTCTTCGCACAACTGTGCAAATAAGCGCGTATTTAATGCATTGCTTCTTATTTTGTTAACTGCATTAATCACAAATTGAAGCGCTTGGTGCAATCTATCACTCAATTTTTCGCTACTAGATGTTGTCGGTGGATGACACAGTGAATTGCAATTACCTCTGGTATAATCCTTTTAAGATGACTTATAAACCCACGATATCGCCCGACCATGGCAGGAGCTCCATCTGTTGCCACCGAAATAATGTTTGTGAATGCAATTGATTTTTCCGTAAAAATCATTCAGAACATTAAAAATTGATTCACCTTTAGTGTCAGTCTTCAAAGTTTTCGCGAATAGTAACTCTTCAAACATTTGTTCGCCTTTGATAAATCGAACATATGCCAATAATAATGCTTCATTGCCAGGTAAAGTTGACTCGTCCAGTTGAATAGAAAATGAGTTGTTTGCAGATAATTACACAAGAAACTTTCAACATCAGAGCTCATTTCATCAATACGTCTTTGTACAGTGTTGTTACTCAAAGGAATTCTTTTAAGTATGTCAAATGAAGATTTGTGCAGGACAGTTTTTAAGACCTCTTCAACAGCAGGCAAAATTAACTCCTCTCCAATGGTATGCGGTTTCCCAGATTTTGCTATAAGTAATGAGATATTGTAAGATGCCCGCAAGCCATCGTCGTTGCTTTCAGACGTTGAAGCGAACATACTATGCACGGTGGGTCTCTTTTCATACTTTTCCTTCAATGTTTGGAAATATTTCAAATCCTTACCTATTTTGTCAGGATGACACCTTCTTAGATGATCTTCCAGCTTCGATGGTTTCATAGAGTCATTGCTCAAGACTTTGTTGCATAAAGACACATGGGCAATCGCTTGTCTGTATTTGATGGAAGAAAACCAAATTTCAAATATTCAACACTGTACTGTCGACACTTCTTCTTAGATTCAGCCATGTTTCGTATCAATTACTTACCTGTAAATATGAAAAAAATGTTTGTTAAGTAATCTTAAAATGATTTAACAAACATAATAGAAGTGGCTTTTTAAGATACAAGTTGCTAACAAATAGATAGGTAGGTACTTACTTTTCCAACACTGGCAAACAATAATATCAATTCACTTTAATTTTCAAAAGTCTGAAAACTACTTCCGTCACTGGTGAACACTTATATAGGTACACTTTCTTTTTGAAATTCCGGAAACAACTGAGTAATGTTTATCATTCGCATTCGTATTTATATTAAAGAAAAATCCAACAAGTTCATGCAAGTTCAGACACGACTTTAACTAGGCGGGCGGGCGGCGCGGCATAGGCGAGTCTTGACACGCTCTTTCTGAATATGGAATATGCAAGTTCTTACAAAACAATTGCTGAGCTTCTTATAATATTGTCTTCCTATATTCATAGGAGAAGTCAAGCTTCTTATAATATTGTCTGCCTATATATATTATTGTCTCCCTTATTCATAGGAGAAGTCAAGTCGGGTCACCTAATACATTTTATAGACCCCGTTAACGAGTTGTGGACCCCATTTTTTTCCACGCAAGCGTAGACCCTATCGGGCTCCGTGGACCCTGGGGGTCCACCTGGACCACTTTGGGAATCTAGGGTCTAGATTATATTTGTCTGTATAGTCTTAGCTTTAAACTTATCTGGGTCCTAATGTAAGGTCGGGAGCAAACGTTTGCCTCGCACTTCCTTGACTTCGCGCACGTTTAACTAATTAGCCAACACATTAGGATGCACTGACACTCTTTCACTGTATTTCGCACTGAATCGATGCACGGCTTCCTTAACGGATTCCAGAGAGATGTTGTGATGGATAACTTCGTTGAAGACGTAGAAGGAGCATCCACGATAGCACGCAAGACCTTGTTTTGAAACCTCTTCAAGGATAGATATATTGGAATCACTAGTAGTTTCTCATAACTGGATACCGTAAGTCCAGACCGGTTTAAGAATGGATTGATATAACAGTAGTTTATTATCCAAGGACAATTTCGATTTTCGGCCAATGAGCCAATACATTTGACTTAGTTTTAGTCCTAGCTGCTGTCTTTTGGTGAATAGATGTTTCTTTACAGGACATGTTTTCTTGCGTAGAGTAACTGTAACATGCAAGGACTTGGTTTCGTTAGCCTTAATGCGCCAAGTTTTTAACCAATGTTGAATTTTATTTAGGTTTACTTGGAGATTTCGTGAAGCCGATGCAGGATCGGTGTGGGATGCCAGAATAGCAGTGTCATCTGCGTATGTTGCAACCATGGTAGTTGTTGTTGTTGGTAGGTGTACAAGAGATATAATACAGGACCCAGTACACTGCCTTGAGGTACACCTGAGTGTATGGGATATAAAACAGTGTTTTCACTGCCTTGCTTTACTAGGAAGTATCTATCAATTAAGCATGATTTAAGCAGTAGGTAGTGAGCCTCTGTGCCATACCTTATCGAAGGCTTGAGATATATCAAGGAATGCAGCAGAGCAGTATCTTTTGGCATTTAGATCTCTATTAATTTGGTTGACTAGTCTATGTACTTGCTCTATTGTTCCATGTTTATTGCGGAAACCAAATTGATGTTTCGGGATTATTTCCCTTTCAGCTATTATTATATTAAGTTTTTTAACGTATAACTTCTCAAGAAGTTTGGATAGCATTGGTAGTAGGCTTATATTAGCCTGTAGGAAGAGACGTCTTCAGGCTTTTTACCTGGTTTGAGGATCATTATGATTTTAGCAACTTTCCAAGTGCTGGGAAAGTAGTTTGTTCTCAGAATTGCATTAAATAGGTATGTAAGTTATTAGTTTGTAACATTTTTCAGACAATTCTTGCAATATTTTTCCAGAGATAAGGTCAAATCTTGGAGCCTTTTTTTGCTTATTTATTTCTTTCATTATGATCCTGTTTTATTTCTTTAGTTTTGAACTTTCTATGTGGCAAATCCATTTGCAATGGCATGTCTAGAAATTCTGTTATCTCGTTTTCCTCTTCGGTGGATAGCTCTGAAGGTTCAAGGGCTTGAATGCATTTTCTAGATGTTTTGAAGAAGGCTTTGGCTTTTTCTTTATAAAAGACGCGGGGGTACAAATTATATAGAATGGTTTGATGATAAATCAAAGTAAATTTTTGTTTTATATTTTTTTTTTTAAATTTTTTTAATAAAAAAAAAATTTTTAAAATTTGAAATTTTTTTTTTATAAGTGGGCAAAAAAGTTGGTTTGTGGGAAAAAAATTTGTAAAAAATTTTTTTTTTTTTTTTTTTAAAGAATTGTTTTTTTTTTTTTTTTTTTTTAAAAAAAAAAATTGGTGTTTTTTTTTTAATATTGTCTTTGCTAAAATCTTTTGGCCCAAGTGTTGTCGAATCTCATAATGCTGCTTTTTATTGTGGTGTTTAGGTGGACAATAGATGGCAGACATTAGTTATTGGTCCATGCTCTTCTTCAATGGTTACACTGGTGGCTTGTAGATAATCTTTAGTGAATTTTTCTCTTTCGTAGTGTTGTATATTATCTCGGATGATACTGACAGTTCCACTATGTGCTTTATCACTCGGGTGTTTTGTATGATATATTTTGTATTTAAGGATCCGCATATAGTGCTTGTCAGTATAGTGTGTTTCAGAGATCATCATGATGTCTATGTTTTGGTCATATATAAATGTTTTAATTTCTTGAGCATGTTGCTGGAGGTCATTAGCATTCCAGATAGCTATTTTATATTTTGGATGTTCTTCCATTATGCTAATTTGGTTACGACGGTGGTGAGTAAGTTAAGCATTGTACCCATTTGTTCCATGAGTTCACTCATCATTTCTTCGAGTTTGCTCATATTGTTGACATGATAGTTGATTGATGGGATTACTTGATTGTTTTGTGCCTTTTGTTATTGTTAGTTATTTGTGCATAAGACGTTCCAGCCTGAATATGTTGGGTTGATGAAAGCTGTGCTCTTTAATTAATGCATTAAAGTGTTCGGCTTCAAAGACTTGTACTTTGATTGTTTCATAATTGGTAGTTTTAACAGTATATTTATTACTTGTGATTTGTTTTAATAAGTCGTGTATGTGTTGAATTACTCCTACCTTATAGATAGTTATAGGAGGTGGTTTAGGCACATCCTTTATATTGCCTTGATGGTCTTTTTCTTTGTTTTCATCGTCTTCTTCTGCTAAACTATCAAATCTGTTTTTTGTCTCTATAGATTTATGTAACCAACTTTCACTTAGTTTTGTTTGTTTCCTATTATTCAGTGTTTCAGGACTTCTTAGGCGTTTTTTGTTCATCACAGAATTCTATTCTGACTGTGTTTGTTGATGGGACACTTGTGATTCATGATTTTGTGGCTGAAAAGGCTATATTAATGGTTGTTGCTGTTGGTACATAGGATATTGGGGTACCACTGATTGCATCATCGGAAAAGGCCCTTGTAATTGCTGATAATGAAGCTGTAAAGCTTGATTTGGGTCATTATATTGTATATTTGGTTGCACTACCGGCATTGGAGCATAATACTGGGGGTTGGCCATTTGGCCGGCGCCTGTATATAAATTGTTTATGCACTATTAAATTATCGGCTAAAGTGTTATTTCTATTTAAAACTTTTCGTATTTATTTAACTTTTATCACGGTGACTGACCTTACGGTCAGCCTACGTTTGTTATCGCTCCGCACGCACAAACAATCTTGAGTCGGATAAACATCCGTATTCTTCGAAAGTAAAACGCGTACTAAAAAATAATGTGATTTGAAATATTTTTAGTTTCATATAAATGATTAGCGCCATCTTATGTATTCTGAGTTACAGTTCACGTTATGACTGATATTGACAATTGACAGCAAAATATTTGTTAATTTTTACCATTTAAAAATCGTCAGCCAAAAAATTTAATACAAATATTGTGCGATAAATTATTTTAGTAATAAATTTAATTTTCCTCACGCGTATGTAAATAACTATTAAAATTTACAGAATCTCCCAAAAAAGTGTGGCGCATCAAAGATATTTTTTTTTATGAAACAACTTTTTTTAATTACCCGTAGAAAATAAAGTATACTTTCGTAAAGGTTTCCTATACCTAAATACAGAGTGTTCTGAGTTACGTCCACTTATCTTAAAATATGAAGTATTAAAAAAAGTCATTATCTGCTAATTCAACAAACCATAACAAATATACTCTTGCGTCTAAGTTAGCTGAATGCTAAATGTATTACATTAATTAATACTAAAAACACCTCTTTACAAGGTTTTCAGAATTTACCGGGTAGTTATCAGTGGCGGCTTGTCCATATGGTCAATTGGTCAATGACCTCCCAAAAATGTTGACAATATATAAAAAAATATGAATTATTACGTGTTTTATTAAAATAGGTAATTTACTCGCAAAAGTCGCAAGTATAATAACTTAAAATTTATCGGCCGTCGTTCGTAATTCATCCTCTTCAACCTTGGGCTGGCGGTGCGAATTGTCCTCATTGAATTAGATCTACCCGGAAAAACTCGAAAACGTGCAGCGCACGAATAAACGCGAACGTCCGAAACAATAATCAACTTTGGAGTCATGAGCCGGATCCCGCAGTTTACGTTGATTTCGTATAGGGTGTACAACTACGCTCGATTTTTGATTCGATTTTCGCGTGTTTTAAATCAATTTAAGAATTTATATTGATATGTTTTACTGTTGTTGTGTTGTTTTGTAAAAATACTATTTTTGATTCGCGTGTGCATGCGTTATAATAGAAAATGTCGGTAGTGCAGAAAATTAAACAACTAAAAAGTGCTAACAAACTTAATTTTACAAAATTAGTTGAGTTCAAGGCAAATGGTCGTCCAGAACTAAGTTTACGACAGACTAGCAAAGACAAAAATAAAGATGTTCATCGAAACTTTCGCAAGGTAATGTACGATTTAGCTAACTGGATATGTGGTTGTGAAGTATCAAATGTATTTTACTGTTTTGTTTGTTTATTATTTTCTAAAGACTCGTAGGATTCGCTATAGTCCAAATCCGGTGTCAGAGATTTAAAACATTTAAAAGAGGGAATAAAAAACATGTTTCGTCTGCAGAACACATGAAATGCTCGGTAAATTTTGCAACCGTAGGAAATGTTGATATTCGTACACAGCTAGACAATGCTTACAGAAAATCCCTTAGAGATTTTAATGAGAATGTTTCGAAACATCGCTATATTTTGAACAAAATTGTAGATTGTATAAAATTTTGGGGTGCATTTGAGTTATTTATATTTTTAAGTATGCTATTTTTTAAATAAATTTTTGACCTCCCAGTATGATTGACCACGAGCCGCCACTGGTAGTTATGAGATCATTCAAATGAGTCTTATTTTAAATGAAACACCCTATATTTTTTCGTTTGAATTCTTCGACGAAATGATCGACCAATCGGTTGTCAAAGTCTTCTCATCCTAGATGTGTATCTTTAAAACCGACACGTCGAAGGCACAGAATCTATATCTATCTATATAAAAATCAATGCCACTTTTAGTTGTAATTTTATAACTCAAGAACGGGCTCACCTATCCAAACCAAATGTTTAGTCTTTGTTCGGACTATTTAGTAGATGGTTTATGTGAAGTTTGCACAAAATCGGTCGAGCGGTTCTTCATAAAAAGTTTGCGATCGGACACATACTTTCAGAGATGTGATTTTTAAAATCAGGGCGTAGCGAAGCTCGCCCGGACAGCTAGTACGATATAAAAATTGATGTTTGTTTGTTTGTGGTTAATAGACTAATAAACCAATAGTACGATCGTCATGAAATTTGGTAGAGGAAGATTGAAATGTAAAGAACCTGTCACGTGACCTGCGCCGTGAACGAAAATGAAACCGACGAGTCTACTAGTCACATTAAGGAGAACAAGGAAGTGTATTTCGTAATTTCGTTTGTTGTTTTATTCAAATTGTAACCTAATTCAATAAATGCATTTATAGTAAGGTATATTTTTATGATTTGCGTTGAAGAAGTGTTTCAAAATTTGATCTCGTTTTAACACTTCCTCGATCAAACCCTACCTTACGTTTAAACAAATGTTTACGCCGCTACTGAATTGAAGGTCAAATTAATCGTTCGCGCAAACTGACTCACGTGACAGGTTCTTTACATTTCAATCTTCCTCTACGTATATGTCATGGAAAAAGATTTTTGTGCTGTTTAGTTTGTTCTAACTTGCCACTAGCTCAACTTTTATACTGTTTAACAGATCATTATGAAAATTGTTATGATGGATATTCGAGCAGATAAAATATTTTCGTGTTATTCGTTTTGGTGTAGCTCGCTACCAGAGGGCGCTGTACAAGCTCAAATTTTATACAGTTTAACCGATAATTATGAAAATTGGTACTGATGGATATTCAAGCAGAAAAAAAATTTCGTGTTATTCGCATTGATATAGCTCGCCATTAGAGGGCGCTGTTACATGTTTACTATTGTACCACATAACTAATCGTAGTGAAAATTGATACACATTGATATTCGATTACGTAGAATATTTTCGAGTGATTTGCTTTGTTGTAGCTCGCCACGAGAGGGTGGTCCTGGAGGTTAAATATTTCAACGTTTAACAGACACTCGTAAAATTTGTATTTATAGATAAGCGTAGATCACGGGGGTAATGCTATCAATTCATTTCATACGTGAAGCGTAGCCCACGAGGGTAATGCTAGTAATAAATATATTCGCTGCGTTCGTACAGAAATTTCACTGAGCGATAATTTTGTTCTTAAGTAGCGTTCGCGCTGTACCCACGGGCAGCCAGGAGTAGTTAAAGTAAATTCGTCGATTGTGCGGTATATCACGAAATGCTACTGCAAATAAATAGTAAGCTTCTATAACCGCTCCGCTCAAGTCATGAATAATATTCTTGCGCGTGGGTACAGCGCGCGATTTTCGTAGGATCACTGACTTCAAACGTTCCGACACCCAGTGAAACTTCTGCACAACTTCGAAGGTGCCTCCACCGAGATCAAATTTTTATCCAAACCGTAAGCGAGTGCAGCTGCCGTTGGTTCGTTTATGATTCTTAAGACGTTAATTCCGGCGATTATCCCGGCATCTTTGGTAGCTTGTCTTTGAGAATCGTTGAAATAAGCGGGCACTGTAATAATCGCGTCTCTTACTGGTTTGCCTAAGTAAGTTTCTGCAGTTTCTTTCAAATTCGTCAACGCGATCGAACTGATTTCTTCGGCGGAAAATCGTTTTATTTCTCCTTTGTAGTTGACTTCCATTTGCGGTTTACCTTCGTCGTTAATTAGTTTAAAGGGCCAGTGTTCTATATCATGTATTTTCTAATTGTCATATCTGCGACTAATCAACCTCTTTGCGTCGAAAATGGTGTTGTGTGGATTCATCGGTACTTGATTTTTTGCAGCGTCGCCGATGAGACGTTCTTTGTCGGAGAAGGCGACGTAGCTCCGCTTCTCCTACATAGGAGTATGTGGTACCGAAATCGATTCCAATTGCTGGTGTTTTAACAATTTTATTGAAAAATTACATCTCGTAAGTTGGAACTTTAATCTTACATACGTTTACTAAAGTTTTAAAACCGCGACGCGCTTTTATATACACCGCTCGGTTTGTAGCGAAATTTCTCGAAGCTTCCTCCTATTTGAAGCATAATACCACAGTATAATCTAATACTAGAATCATTGATAGGAATAGTATTCTAGAAAAGTCCTTTCCTTTCATTGCTTTGTGATTATTTAATTGCACTTTTAATCTGTCCAATTTATTTGTTGAATATAAATGCGATTCAGTAAAATTGAACAATCATACTTTTCATCACACAATTTTTATACTGTCTAAAACTAACTACTTTTTGTCGAAAAAACATGTTTACGAATTGAAACTGAAATTAAATTAAAAAATTAAAAAAAGTCTTAAATGTATTATTTTTGAACAGCCAATTTACGTCCAATTCCATTTTTTGAACAAAGTAAAAATTTTCTAATCCGTTCGAACTTTGAAGCGAAGTTTCTCGAACGTTTGATTCGTTCTATTTCAAGCATTAATTTGCGTGCGTTTAGAACTTGATTACTATTCTTGAAAAGGTCGTTAATTTTTATTCATTCTTTCCTGAGGTACGTAAAGATCGTGTACTTGAATGAAGTTTTTTTTTATCTTTCAAAAACACTTTCATTGAGAAGTTATTTATAATTTATGTCGTATATTTACGTTGATGTTAAATAAATTATTTATAAAGGTTGTACAACCGTTTTAAAGTTATATTAATATTTAAAAAAAAAACTATGAGGTCAATCCTTAAATGTTTATTTTAATGAACTAAGCACTGGCCATATACAATCATTTGTTATAAATATCTATAGTTAGATTTTCTAAAACATACAGGTTATTCACAAAGTATAGGTTCCAATTTTGATTTTACAAAACAAGCAACCCTATTGTTTTTAAATTTTATTATATATTAATGTTAGTTTGTATTTAGTTCCATATTTCACTTCTTTGTAGTTTTCGGGGTATTAAGAGATTTCCATGTGTGCATAAATGAACGTATCAGTCAGCAAATCGTAGCAAAGCCATCTGGCACGTTATAAAACAGAATAGTAGAAAAAAAACCCACAACCCATAATATAAAGAACGCTGATGGTCAAAATCTTCTCCCTTCTGAAGCAGCAGAGATGTTTAATAAATATTTTGTAGAAACAATATGCAACCTTGTAAGAAACAACGTTAACAACGTTCGAGATAGTTCAAATGTAAATTCAAACGTGAACTCATTTCTCTTAAAACCTGTCACGGAAAATGAAATTATTAATGTAACTAAAATACTTAACAATAGTCATGCCAAAGATATCGATGGTATGTCCATATGGTTCATAAAACAAATAATAACGTACATTAGCAAACCTTTAGTGTATATTTGCAACTTATCGTTGAAAGGGGCATTTTCCCTGACAAACTTTAGGAATATTTATCGACCTAACAAAAGCTTTTGATTGTATGGACCATGAGTTGCTGTTGGAAAAGATGTACCGGTATGGCATTCGCGGAATGACATGGAACTGGCTAAAATAATACTTAACCGACAGAAAACAACTAGTTATTTATGGAAACCACAAATCGAAACCACTTACATTGCAAGTAGCGTGCCAAATATTAAGCCGACACTTTGTAAATGTATGTAATTACTTCATAAATGTTGAAAAATTCACCATCTATCTACGGGACGATACAACTCAATTGTAGCCTACCATTACTTAAATGTGTAATTATAGTGGTTCTCCAATAACAAATTAATAATTAACAAAGAAAAACAAATTGTATTTACTTCAAAAATAAGTATTGTAAAACTGAGTATCCGTCAAATGTAATCTTAAACAACCATCACTATTCGGCAATTGATTGTATTAAATTATTAGGAATCTATGTGGATGCTAATGTGAGTTGGGACACGCATGTTGAGAAACTTTGCTCGGCATTGGCTCAAGAATGTTACATGTTGAGACAACTGTCTGCAAAATGCAGTATTAATATCTGCCGAATCGCGTATCTAAGTTATTATCATAGCAAATTAAGGTATGGAATTATTCACTGGGGAAGTTGCAAAAGCAACAGTTTCAGCGAAATTTGTTATGCAAAAACGATGCATGCGTAATGTTAAAAATAAACCAAGAGATAGTGAAATCTGCATTTCGTAGCCTGCAAATCCTGTCATTACCGTCAATCTATATATACGAATTACACTTTGTACATAAGAACAACATTTGTTCACAAAGTATAATTATGTCATCCATATTCAACAAGAAACAAAATAGCCTACAGCCACCAAATTTAACACAATAAGTTACCAAAAATCCTTGTATTTAACGGATGTAAAATATACAATAATTTACAACTGGCCTCAAAAATCTATCCTTAAATAAGTTTAAGTATGAATTAAAACACTACCTGCTAGAAAATGCTTCTATGAACTAAATGAATTTATGTAAATAATATTCTTCCTTACAATTATTATTATTATTTTTAGACAGTTTCATCTTTATGCCAATATGTATTGTATTGTTTGTTGAAGATAAATAAAAAGGTTATTATTATTATTATTATATTCCAATAAAAATACTCGTTTTTGATTTTGCAACTAAAAAACAGTTTTTTATACTAGTTAATATACCTAATACACAAAAAATATTCTAGAGTACAACTTTAGATTAAATAATTTTTTGACAATTAAGTGTAGTGTAGCCTCGTGCTACCGTAAAATGTCCATTGCATTTAAGCAACTTAGTCGACAGATGTGTAAGAAGTTTGTCGCAGTTACATAATCGATTCTTTGATTATTATAGTTAACTAAGCGTTAGCAAAAATAGTAATCTCGATTCGCAATGCCTGCTGTAAATTCGCAAGAAATTGTACAATAGCAAACAAACACCGAGAATCACTCGACAGCTGTTTCGTCCCTTTAGGAATCTTTAGGAGTGAGGGACTCGCGAAGAATCGACTTATCTAACTGCTTACACATCTGTCGACAAAGTTGCTTAGGTGACACTAGATGTCGCACATGATGATGTTTCGATAAGTCGACAGCCGCGCATTTGTACAATAGTGAACTTACACTCAAATTACTCAAAGAGTCTCAAACGAATGAAACGGCTGTCGAGTGATTCTCAGGTGTTTGTTTGCTATTATACAATGTCTTGCGAATTTACAGCAGGCGAATTTGAGATTGTTATTTTTACCAACGCTTAAAACCCTTATCCGGGCAAGCTATTTTCCTAACGTTGTCGGCAGTACGGGCCTGCTAGGCCCGTTCTATTTGTATGTACTTTGTGAGGTGAGGTTTATGTATTTATATATATATATATATATATATATATATATATACATGTGTCCAAAATTCGATGTCACCATTGGTATTTGGAAAGGTAAGAGTTAAGGGTCGGTTAAATGGAAAATATGGGGTATTTATCTTCCTCTTCAGACCTTTCTTGTTTTTCAAAGAAATGTTGCCTACTAGATATTGAAAAAGTGAAAATCGGATTTTCTTTAAACTTGTAGAATCAACTATTTATCCTATAAAATATGTAAATATAAAAGTTGTAGAATTTAGATATTGAATAATATGTCATTAAATATTTTTTTGCTTGCATCAGTAGGAAATATGACCAAAGTTGATTTTTTAAATGGAAATGATAATTTATTTTATAAGTTGAATTATTGATTTTTTCCTTTTCAACGATATAAGGTTCGAGCTATTTATCTTGTGTATTAGAAGATATAAAGAAAAATCATTTTTGAGGCAGATTTATAATGTTACAAGTTGTAGAATAATAAAAAACATAAGGGTGGATAACATCGTAAAACGAATGAGTTTTTATAAAAGATTCTCAATAGTGGGCCATTGATTCTAAACATTTTGTATAGGTTTTCAATATTTATTGGCAATTCATTAATTGAGGAGCTAATGAATTAAAGGCTGAGATCTGTGCAAATCTTAACGTTTTGACAACGTATACTAAATTTTTATGTGTCCCCACAGGAAAAATCTAGTATGGAAAATCTGGTGATCGCGCAGGCCAACGTATGGGACCGTTTGTTTAATCCAACGGTTTCCAAATCTTGTGATAAATATTCAGTGAGATCCTGGAATTATGGGGGGGCGCCGTCTTGCTGAAAAAAATATTTTTCTTCTTGAATAGGTATGTCAATGATCTTCGACTTCGGCAGCAGTTGAAGATATCTAGTCGAATTAAGGTTTGATTATAAATAAATGGACCTATCAAACGATTTCCCAAAATACACCACACGTTAAATCCGAATCGTTTTGGAAACGCGATTTCGAACTATTTCGATTTTCATTATTCCAATAATGATAATTATGCCGATTGTAAATGCCGTTGTTTGTGAATCTACTTTCATCGTCCAAAAATTTTTAAAAGAATTATCGTTTGTAACTTCATCCAGGTACCATCTACAAAATGTAACTCTTCGAGATAATCATTTCTTTGATATGATGGCATATCATTGGCTTATAGATGAAATTTCTTCTTTAAACATAATGTACTGAATTCTTGCATACCACTGTCATTCGAAATTTTCTTACTGAAACGGAAGGCTCAACATTAACAGCGGCTAGAACAGCTATTTCAGCATCCTCATTGTTTTTGATAGGTTGTAGGACGAATGGCGGTGAAGATCCACCTTGTCGAAGATTTTGCTCGAGTCGGGAAAACAAAGTTCTGTGAGGTTGCCTTTTCGGGGTATAAGTTGTGATATTCATTTCTGCCGCAGTTGAATTACGATGGCATCTTATGTAGAAACAAACATGTCCGTTTTCATGGTTTGAAAACTGCATCATCAATTTTGGAATTTGAATAGTTACTACAACAACTACAAGTTCTGAACGATACTACTGTAACAATATTATTGACAGATTTGATGTGCAGTTGTTTGTTTCTTAAAATTTGCAATCATGGATAGTGTGATGTGCTTTAAATACATCTACAGATCTCAAAAACGATTTTTCTTTATATCTTTTAAAGTACACAAGATAAATAGTCGAAATTATATCGTTGAAAAGGAAAAAATCAAGTAATTCAACTGTATAAAAATAAATTATCATTTCCATTTAAAAAATGCAACTTTGGGTCATATTTCGCTACTGATGCAAGCAAAAAAATATTTAATGACGCATATTATTCAATATCTAAATGTCTACAACTTTTATATTGATATTTTATAGGATAAATAGTGGATTCTACAAGTTGAATTGATTTTTATTTTTTTAATATATATTATGTAAAGTTTTTTTTTTTAAAAAAATGGGAAGAAGGAAGAGAAAGATTTTTTTTTTTTTTTTTTAATTTTTTTATTTTTTTTTTTTTTTTTTTTTTTGGATATATTATATATATATATCAAATTCAAATTCAAATTCAAATAAAATGTATTTCTTAATATAATAAAATAACAAATTCATTCTATTAATAGTTTTAACATCAAAATAAAAAATTTAATAAATAAGTTTAATTCTATTTGTTATGATAATACATAATCCGCACTGTAAGTAAAACTTGTGGTGTGCGGATGGTGATGTTACGGTTTCTTGTTTGTTTTATATGTGTTAGTGGATTAACATAAAAAGTTCATGTTTTTTTTTATGTTGTTGGTTTATTATATTATGCGATTACGAGAATGTAAGATGGTTGATTGAAAAATGAATCCGACTTGACTTTACCGTGGCCAATTTTTTGGTATATTTCTTATTAATATGTTATGACTTGTGCGAGCGCACACCTACTTGCGATTCATTTTACGAATTCCATGTACTCTGCATTCATATTGATTATTCAACTGATGAATGTTAATGTAAGTGCTGAGGCCAATTATTGTTCATGCGTAGCAAGCTGGTTTTGCTAGTTTTATTCATATGTATTGCGCAACTTTACATTTATTACACAACTTTTTTCAAACTATTTTTTGATCCGATAAGTAATTACTGGGATATGACAATCATATCTCCACCAATATCAATCATACAAAAAAGTTATAAAAAAAAAGTTGAAAATTTTATTCTCTATGAGTTTTGTTTGAACGATTTTTTTCTAAAACACAATTTTAATTTTCTCTTAAAATCAAAATTTTCAGCTTGTCAGTAAATTTCATTCAACTTTAACCGTTGGCCGTTACACTTTATCTTCTTTCCTAAACATTGATTCTTTTCGTCACACACTTTCGATACCCTTTTACACGTGTTTAGAATGATGTGGAGAACTGCGCGAAGCGCTTGTTATTTCATTTTGATTTCCATGGTTAGTCCTTTAAAATACAGGGTGATTTATAATAGGTGTACAAAATTTTGACATTGTGTTCGGAGTCATTTTAAGAAAAAAATATTAGTATGAAGAAAAATTTAAATTTCATTTAGAAATAATCCTCAAAGTACAACTTTAAAATCTTAGCTATGGAAACAATTAAGTTGATAGTGTGCCAGAGTTTTCGGTTGTACTTTCCAACGACTCAAAGAAACTGGTTCCATTGTTGTTCCATGTAATGATCGAGGTAATCTCCCGACCTGAACCTTTTGGACTTTTTTCTTTGGGGCTATTTGAAGCAACTGGTTTATAGTGACAAAATTAATACACGTGAACAATTACTTGACCAAATAACAAATGGGTTTAACGAAATTCAGCAAGATGGTGCAACAATGGTGCGGGTTTATGACTCAATGGTGCACAGGTGTCATGCTTGCATTCGAGCTCAAGGGGGGCATTTTGAACAACTGTTATAGATAATATTTTTCTTTCATAGTCATTTATTTTCTTGTTATCCATTTTTAAAGTTGTACTTTCACTTTCTAATGAAATAAAATTATAAATCACCCTGTATAATTATTTTAAGATAGACCCACAGATCTATATTAAATATGAGTGAGCATTTTAGAACGTGACTTAAACGTCACGGTTCATAAGATTCGGAACCCACTGTACATGGTTTCCGTGAACGAGTACTTCTTGGTAAAGCAACTGGGTAACCACCGCTTGCCATCAATCATTAGTAGTGTATTCCTAGAAGTAATTATAATAACTTGGAATACTTGGATAGTCAAACTCTTATGTATGTAAACCAAAATGTATCAGTTGTAAGATGAAAAACATTTTCAATTCAATTTTTTGTCTATTGGCCTTATAAATTGTCATAACGATGATGAACACTGAAATTTATAAAACATACCGTCTAAATGATTATAATTATTAGAGAAGTTACCAAAATTTCCATGGTGGGATATGTTCTTATCGAGGTAACGTAGTCTCATAATACGTTCCTTGTTATGAGCCGGTGGCGTTTTCAATACTAATTAGGGCATGATTATGATCAAAGTGAGATGTTGACGCGTTATAATCAAGTATAAATGTAGGCGATATGATTGCAGGTTGCTTTGTGACCAGGTTCCTATTATTTTGATGCTATTTTGTTTTTGTTGTTTGTTTAATTTTTAGGTTAACTTGTTGGGGTTTTCTATCTATCACTTTTTCCACTGACAGTTTGAGCAGAGAGGTTTAAAATATTTACATAACTTTGTCTAAATTAACCATTTTATTTAAAATAAAATAAGTAACATTAAATTTATTTTGTTTATACATGTTTGAATTTTAATTATCACCGCACTCTACGTTGTTAAACCAATTTTGTAGGTTTCTTTGTTAAGGTAAAATTCCAGCTCCCTATTAAAGTCATCATTCAATTTCTATTACTTTGTACACTCAGCTTGGGATCCGACAACCGCCACATTTAACGTTTCTATTCCTTAAGGGTTTGGTTTTGTAATTGGCATCTACATTGATTAGATTACTTCCATATCATAATGCCAGAATGTGCGTGAACGATCTCAACAAAGTCAAAGTTGTTAATTTTCTTAATATTTATATCTGGAGATCGGAGATCGTCTGTACATATGTAAACACGACGTTTAAAAAACCACTAGTCCGATTTTTATCAAACTTGATCTACTTATAATACCGGAGATCTGATTAAATTTTAGGCATAATTCGTCGAGTCAAATAAAAGTTGTTTATAATAATTTCATTATACACAACTTCTGTTTTAACTAATTTTCAGTCCGATAAGTAATCGTACACGGAAGTATAACAATATTAATTATACAAACAAAGTTATGTGAGAAAAGTTGTTGAAAGTTTTATTATACGTATAACTTTTATTTGAACATTTTTTTGCTAAAACGCAAGTTTGAATTCCGTTCTTAAAACGTTTAAAGAGACCGAACGCGCGACTAGTTGTTTTTGAAGTAATATTGAAAAAAAGGCGCTAATGTCCGGTTCATACCAAACTTACACCCAAAAAACAGCAAGTTTGGTTGAAAAAAATATACACAATACGAAAAAATAATAAAATTGTTTAATTTAACGTTACCTTGCAACACGATTATATGTAATAGAAATGAATGAATAGAAAATCAACGACCTTTTCTAGAATATTACTATTCACGACGCAAATGCTTAAAATAGAACAAATCTAAGCTTCGAGAAACTTTGTTTCGTACCAATTTTAAATTTTAGTCGTTTTTATAAACTGCATAATTACATTTAAGCTGTTTAATTAAATTAAAGGTATTTTTCGAACCTCTATTTTATTTCTTCTAAAAAGTTATTGATTTTAAATCGTATTTAATTATTTCACCTTTAATTTTTTAAATTTTTAGTTAATTATAATTTATAATTCTTAAACATGTCATTTTCAGGTAAAATGCATTATAAATAAATAATAATGCGTTTAAAAATAAAAGTTGAAGTTACACTAAATTTACCAAGCACAAAAGAAAGAATGGGAAGAAAATGGAGTTTTCTAGAATACGATTCGATTATTCACGTCATCGTAGAATGATGTAACGTTATTAGCATTTTATTACTGTACGTAAACCTTTGCAATGGAAAGAAGCTTCGAGAAATTTCGATACGAACCGAGCGGTGTATATAAAAGCGCGTCACGCTTACAAAACTTCAGTTTAAATACAACTATTGAACGTTAAGTTTCTAGTAAAGTTACTTACAAAGAAATAATTTTCGATAAAATGGTCAAAATACCAGCAATTGGAATCGATTTGGGTACGACGTACTCCTGTGTAGGAGTATGGCAGAATGGAAAAGTGGAAATCATCGCCAACGATCAAGGAAATAGAACGACGCCGAGCTACGTCGCCTTCTCCGACACAGAACGACTCATCGGCGACGCTGCAAAAATCAAGTGGCAATGAATCCGCACAATACCATCTTCGACGCGAAGAGGTTGATCGGCCGAAGATTCGACGACAACAAAATACAACAAGATATGAAGCATTGGCCGTTTAAAGTAATTAACGACGGAGGTAAACCGCAAATGGAAGTCAATTACAAAGGAGAAAGAAAACGATTTTCCGCCGAAGAAATCAGTTCGATGGTGTTGACGAAGATGAAAGAAACTGCAGAAGCTTATTTAGGCGGGCCAGTAAGAGACGCGGTTATTACGGTGCCCGCTTATTTCAACGATTCTCAAAGGCAAGCTACCAAAGATGCCGGGATAATCGCCGGAATTAACGTCTTAAGAATCATAAACGAACCAACGGCAGCTGCACTCGCTTACGGTTTGGATAAAAATTTAAAAGGAGAGCGGAACGTATTAATATTCGATCTCGGTGGAGGCACCTTCGACGTGTCGGTTTTAACGATAGACGAAGGATCGCTGTTCGAAGTGAAATCGACTGCGGGTGATACACATCTAGGAGGAGAAGACTTTGACAACCGATTGGTCGATCATTTCGTCGAAGAATTCAAACGCAAGTTTAAAAAAGACATTCGTACCAACCCGCGAGCACTACGACGGTTAAGAACAACGGCCGAAAGAGCTAAACGCACGTTATCTTCTGGAACGGAAGCATCTATTGAGATCGACGCTCTTTTCGATGGTATTGATTTTTACACGAAAATATCGAGAGCTAGATTTGAAGAATTGTGTTCGGATTTATTCAGAAGTACTTTACAACCGGTAGAAAAGGCCCTCGCCGATGCTAAAATGGACAAAGGCGCGATACACGACGTCGTTCTTGTCGGAGGCTCGACCAGAATTCCAAAGATACAGTCGCTTTTACAAAACTATTTCTGCGGGAAACCATTAAATTTATCAATTAATCCGGACGAAGCCGTCGCATATGGAGCAGCTGTTCAAGCAGCCGTGTTAAGCGGAGACTCGAGCGATAAACTTCAAGACGTGTTGTTAGTAGACGTCACTCCGTTATCTTTGGGTATAGAAACTGCCG
Organism: Abscondita cerata; assembly: GCA_030710515.1. Taxonomy (NCBI): domain Eukaryota; kingdom Metazoa; phylum Arthropoda; class Insecta; order Coleoptera; family Lampyridae; genus Abscondita; species Abscondita cerata. Next base: position 94,915 of record JALBCR010001057.1, read on the forward strand.
GAGGTGTTATGACTAAAGTCGTCGAAAGAAATTCGCGCATACCTTGCAAACAAACGCAGACGTTCACCACGTATTCGGATAATCAACCAGCTGTTACCATTCAAGTGTACGAAGGAGAAAGAGCGATGACTAAAGACAACAATTTATTGGGTACGTTCGATTTAACAGGAATTCCTCCCGCGCCAAGAGGTGTTCCACAAATCGAAGTAACCTTCGATATGGATGCCAATGGGATATTAACTGTCTCCGCCAAAGACAACAGTTCGGGAAAATCGCAGAACATCATCATCAAGAACGACAAAGGTCGATTGTCGCAGAAAGACATCGATAAGATGGTGGCCGACGCCGAAAGATATCGGGAGGAAGACGAAAAACAAAGAGCTACGATTACATCTCGAAATCAACTCGAGGCGTACGTATTTAATTTGAAACAATCTGTAAACGATGTCGGCGATAAGTTGAATTCAAACGACAAGAAAACTTTGGAAGAAGCTTGCGACAGTTGCTTGAAGTGGTTGGATAGCAATTTACTAGCTTCTAAAGAAGAATACGAACATCAACAGAAGCAACTCTCTGCAGTGTGTAGTCCAATTATGACTAAATTGTATGCAAATCAAGAACAACAGAATCCAAACACTCCTGGTAGTTGTGGTCAACAAGCTGGAGGATTTAAAACATCAAGGGGACCTACGATAGAAGAAGTAGATTAATACATTCAATATTTTAGATATGTTTAATAATTTTTGTAAAGACTGAATTTTTTAATATAAAGATAAAACTCTTATTTGTTTATGTTTATTGTTTTTGCTAGGTGTATATCAAGGCTATTACACAGAGTGACGCAAACTTCTGAGTTTGGATTATGGGAACAAAATTGGTCACATTTAGAACCGTTAAAGTAGGCGCGCACTTGTCGGAAGCGGTACGAGGAGTAGAGCAGATAAACTGCCATAATTTTATTCTGAAATGAAAATTAAATATAACTAAAACTCATTTAAGCGCGGCGCGATTGTAATTCTGCCGAGAGAATTGGAAAATGTTTTTATTCAGATAGACTAAAGTCGGTTATTAAAACCACGGTGATACTGATTGAAGAAAAATTTATTACAAAAGTTCAGGAGTACAAAGAATTGTATGTTTGAGAATTCCGGGTGCAGCAATAAAGAAAGAAAAAAATGTTTGGCAAGAGATTGCGAAATATTTCTTTCCTCTTCTAAAGAATTTAACTATTAATAATTTTTTATCGGAAACTATCATTTGTACTTATTATCCGAAGACATCTTTGTATAACTGAATTTACTTCCTACCGTGCGCGCCTACCTTTACTGAGTGCACATTTAAAAAATATTTTCAATTCTATAGGGTGTTCCAAAAAGTCGTGGCTGGCATATGAACTTACATTTTTTAATGGAATACACCGAGTGCTTTAAAAATATATAGCATGACAATGTATTGTACAGGGTATTTAGAAATATTAAGAAAGAAATTTTAACTTCATTAATACAGGGTGAAGCAAAATAAAAGTTTTTAAATATAAAACACCCTTTTTTTTAAGAATTGTTAGTACAATTAATTTGCTTTTAAACGATGTAGAATACGAATGAAGTGTCAGTATCATTGAGTTTTGTGCTTTCGCTGATTACTGAAACCTCGATCCCAACTGGCTCTTGTGTGACTCCTGTTGGTTCCACGCATCCTGTGCTCAATTTTGCAAACGTCGGACGATTCTTAGTTCTGCAACAAGTATAATGCAAGAAGCTACACAAGAAGTTCTTTCAGGAAATATATGCCCCCATTGCCCTGAAGATCCCAACAAGCCAACAAGAACTTCCAAAAAGTCGAAGTGGGACTGAAAAAATTCACATTATTTGTCGTAAACACCGTAACGAGACTCTAAACCTGAAAACATTAGAATGCCACATTTCTAACTGCTTGACTTGGTCAATGCAAACAGAAGATAAAGATAGTTAAGAGGATTTCAATATCGGCCAGAAATTTGATTGCAAAAATACTATCTTCGTTACGGCTTTGACACTCAACAACTAAATTTTAAAACGAAAAGTCTCTTAACGAAGACAACATTGTCGTTGTGTTGAATCCAAAGTATCTGATGGCGATATTCGTGGAGCAATAAAAATAAAAATTCAGAAAGCTCCTTACACTTGGTGATGGTGAATTTGTCCACAACACCTCAAGGATCTTTCATCATTTTGCGGGGAACAAAGCATTGATGCTTCTGGTATCTCAGCATATCATTGCAATTTAATGCTAAATGGAAAAGTCCGCCTTTTTTTTGTCCAATTATATCTCAAGTGGATTTCAGATCTATTAGTGGATGCTACTAGAGCTTTTCTCAAGCAAAATAAGAGAATACAAACAAAGTTTTTTTAATATTGGTTTCAAGAATGCATTCAATTCCATGGAACGCGATGAATACATCAAATTAAAATAGATACTCTAGCCATAATCCCCTTTTAATGGAAATGCTACTCAGCATCTTCATTGTTTGCTCAGAATTAGCAGCACAACAAAGGAACCCAGATGGACCAATAGCATTCTCTGTAAGAATACAGTCAGTAGGCAGTATTCCGAGTTTAATGTATGGACGATGGAACACTTGGTGAGGATCCTGATGCCGTGCTTGAAGATTTCCAAACTTTAGTTGTAAAAGGCAAATTCTTTGGGCTAAAAATTAACCCATCAAAATGTGAAATACATTTTTATTCGAAGGTAAATGATGAGATTCTAGAAAATGTTATGTTATGTTACCCGGAATTTCAGTTGAAAGTCTATTTCTACTTGGTTTTCCAATCACAGACAAAGCCACACCAGGGATTTTGGACTCGAAGCTGAAAGAATTGAAAATGCTTTTTAAACGATCAAAACATTTGAAGTTTTTTTATTACAAAAATGCTTGACTATCCCTAAACTTGTTTACTTGTTGTGGACGAATCCATTTTGGAGGTTTATGGTTATTAACTTAAAGTTTAACCAATCTATTAGATCCATATTAGAATTTTGACAAATACCGTTTTTGGTGAATATACATACATGAACCATTGCTTCCACTGCCTGTTCGTGAAGGTGGAATTAGAATCCGAAAAGTAAACGACTTGCTTTTTAGCTTTCGTTCATAGAACACTCACTTTCGTCACCTTGCTATATCAAACTGTTTCAGATGTGATTGCAGTGCTTTGTTACTCCCGATTCTTTAGATATCTGGAACAAGTTGAACTAAAATGTAACCCCAATTACCATGTAGTTTCAGAAGAATTGGAATTTAATCAATGAAAAAACAATTAAAAGTGGATTAGTCCTCGACTTTTGACAAGGCAAAATACAACGTTGGTTGTGCTTTTGAATTCGGTGCTTTGCTGTCATGTATTCGGTCAAAATCAATGGGAACATTCCTTGATAAAAACTCTTTTCGTATAGCAATCGTTCTTAGACTAGGAATAAAAATATGCCACCCGCATGAATTCTATGCAGTGTCGGTTGAAATTCCATCCATTTTGGAGCCTGCTGGATTTTGTCGTGATGATGGCAAAGAATTACGTTAATCCCTTAGACTGGTGGGCAGCCTTTTGTCTGGGACGCTAAATCTTATTCCCTTCCAGTTTGGACCTCTCATCCAACAAGTGTGGTGCTCGTGCTGTGACTAAAGATGCTGCCAGTCGAAAAAAGTCAAAATATAAAAGAATTATAGAAGACAGGTTTACTTTCAATCCGTTTGCAGTGGAAACATTAGGTCGCCCTTCTGTGAGGAAGCAAGAGAGTTTGTGAATTTAGTGGACAGTCGCATTTCTAAAGTTTCTGGAGACACGAAATCATGTTTCTATTTAACCCATTGACTAGTTTAGCCATTCAGAATGGTAATGTTGCGTGCGTAGTGGAAATATTTCCTCCTTCGGTCGCCATGGAGGAAATATTTTATCTTGTTGAAAAATACATGTGTTTGTGTATTTATCTTTGATTATGTGTTCCTAATAAAAATTATAAAGTTAATGTAAGTATTCTATGAAAACCGAAATACGAGGATAAGTCAAAAATTACTTACACTTTTCGTTCTACAACTTTATTAAACTAAAATAGAAGGCTGCCGCATGCTAATGCGTTGAGTTGGCGAGTGTGTGGTCACGTGTGTGGAATGTAATTAGGATCGCGTCAGTTGTCGTCTAGCTACAACAGCATAAGCATGTCAGCTTCGCTATCAGATTGCACCAAAGAGGAGCAACGAAGAGTAATTCGATTTTTGTGGTCAGATGGTGTGAAAGGTGCTGAAATTCACCGGAAACTTATGTAACAATACGGGGAAAGTGTTTTATTTATGGATTGAAATGTTTAAAAGTGGTCGAACGACGTGACACAAAAAGAGAGAGCTGGGCGACCGTCAACTGACGAGAACATTCAGCAAGCTCAAGAGATGGTTACAGAAGACAGATCTCGCTCCCTCAGACTTTCATATATTGGACCGCTCAAGGAAGCTTTGAGAGGTCGTCGATTTGCCTCAGACATGGACGTTCGGGATGCGGTGCAAAAGTGGCTTCATGACCAACCGAAAAATTTCTACCAAGAACGCATACGGAAGCTTGTGACTCGCTGGACCAAGTGCATTGCTAAACGGTGAGACCATATCGAAAAATAATCTATCTGTTGTACACCTATCTTAACTTTAATAAAGTTGTAGAACACAAAATGTAAGTAATTTTTGACTTACCCTCGTATATTGTATTTTACATGCAAAAATTAAGCTATCGTAAATTTATATAACATTCTTCTAAAGCATGATGATGTTACATAAATTGTCATCGTACATGGATGTGTCTACATCTTTTACTGTTATCAACAGAGGACAACACTTCAAAATACATATTCGAAATGGTATTGAAAACTATTTTTTCTTCAACCAAGATTAAAACGGTATATTATTGAACTACTGGCAGACGCTAAAAAGGCTAACACCTTGCCAGCAAACTTTTAGCTCAACAATAATGTTGTTTAACTCCTAGTAAAATAATCTACTATTTAACTAATGTTTTATTGTGCGCCGTGATCAGCAGTACATCGGATGTACGAAATTAGTTTATACATCGGCTAGGTGCGCATTTTTGAATAACGTCGTTTTTCACATGAAAACATGTGATTTCTTAAGAAGAAAAATGTATTAACTGTAACTTACCAACCAACACCGTTTGTTTAAATCAGTATATTAGTTGCGTAAATAAATAGTCTGATAATTTAATAAAAATGGATTTAATAGACATTGTCAAAATTACAACAACATTCAGCGAGATAAAACAATCAATCAATCATACAAACGTCAAACGTTCACAAACGTCCTAGCAACGGAAGCACTCTAAACTTTCACACAACTCTTCGTTCCAATCGTTCTCACATTTAAATTCAAAATTACTCATTCATTCCAACACCGTTCGCCCCCGATCACATCTACCAATCAACACCGTTCACCCCCGATCACACCTACCAACCAACACCATTTACCCCAAATCACATGAAAACATGTCATATTTTTAAAATAGATAATTTAACTGGTAACCTACCAACCAAAACGTTCACCCCGATCACACCTACCAACCAACCAAATCACATAAAAACATGTAAATTGATTCTATATGGAATTTAGCAAAAAACAACAACAAACTAATTTTGTACGTCCAATGTATTGCGAGTCACTGTGTTTATTTTAAGACGAAGCCATTTTTCACAAAAACGGTTTCTTCAATCACCATACTTTTCACTATTATTTTATACTGCACAAATAAATTTTGAAGTTCCAATGTCAGAAGTTTGCGCCACCCTGTATCAGGATTTTTTAAACATTTTTAATTCATTCTACCAACAGAATAAACTTAAAGTCTCTATGTACACGTGGTTTTTATTCGTCTGTTTACTTTCATAATTGAGGTTAATTTTTAAAAATTCTTAAAATTTGTGCTATAATGATTGAACAAGAAGATACGGCATCCTTAGAAGGATCCCTAGAGGTAAGTTGTGTAACCACAAAAATTCTTTCTTTAATTATAACTTGTAGAATGAAGAATTTGAGGAAGAATCTGATTCTGACGATCAAATGTTGAGTAAATGGAACAAGAGGAAGTTAGAAATTGAGCCTGAAGTAACAACCAACGACAACAAGAAATTGAAGGGCGAGAAAGATAAATCAAGTTTATATAAACAACCTACAGCTGAAGAAATCAGTCGATTACGTGAAACCGAACAACTTTTCAACTCAAATTTATTCAGATTACAAATCGAACAACTGTTGGATGAAATTAAAATAAAAGCTAAGTATGAGAAGTTATTTAACAATTGGTATGAAAGTCTTCAAAATGTCATCGATGCTCTACCTAAATTTGAATTTAAAATAAGTGAATTGAACGGGAAACTTAAAAATAAATTAGTGAAAGAGTTGGTGAATGTGTACAAGGGCACAGTAAAAACTGATCAAGATGTAAATGTGATGCTACAAAAACCAGACGAGTGTGTTTTTTTTGGTCCTCACATGATGAATTTGTTAATTCGGCCAAAATACATTGTTAATTTAGCTGTAAGAATTCCTAAACAATGTCTCCTTGCTGGAGATTACTTGAACAATCGATATCAAGTAAAAAGCGATTATTATGTGACTTACTTGTATGTAAATTTAAAGAAATCTAAGACTTGTGCAGACATAATACTAAAGAACTCGAGTTTAGAAATTATACCTAACATATCTGACAAAATTTTACTAAAAATACAAGTAGTACCACCTGATAACTTTTTTAAGTTATCCAAATTTGAACCTAATAAAAATAATGTTAGAGAAAATTATTTTGGAAACTCTTACGAATGTGATGCAGTTTTACTTAAAGAAAATGGTACTCCATTTTATAACTCACGTTTTTTACATGGTTTAACACTCATTGCTAATTACAAAGCGGCCGAAGAAATATTGCGAGACTTAAAAAATGTGAAAGATGGTATAAAATTGTTAACAGTTTGGTTGCAACAACGTGGACTGTACGGTGATAACTTTGGTTTTTCCGAAACGTTACTGATTAATTCAGTTGTTTATTTAACTAAAAAACGTAAAATAAACAAGCACATGAGTTCGTATCAAGTGGTACGGAATTTTTGGGTTTTTCTTAGTACAACCAACTGGCATGAAACTCCAATTAGTTTGTGTGATGATGTTAAACCTGGTTCACTAAAAAATTTTCAAGAGTATTTTGATGTTGTTTTTTTGGATAAAAGTGGGTGTTATAATTTGGCCTCGTTTATGTATTACGAGGTGTATATGAAGCTTAGGAGTGAAGCAGAACTGGCAGTTGAGTTTGTGGACAATGTTACATTTGATTCTTTTGCTGGGTTATTTATGAACAGAATGAATGCAGAAACTCAATATGATGCATTACTGATGTAAGTATATTTTGTATTCGAACAATTAATGTCAGTATTATTTCAGATTAAATGATACCGAGGGTTTTAAAAATGTGTACAGTATTGTTGGTGACACGGAAAGATGTAATTACATTGGATTTTATGAGCGCATTCTAATAAAAACTATCTTGAATTATTTACGCCGTGGTTTAAGTAAGAGAATTTTTCATATAGTACCAATAAGCTGTGAAAATATTGGAACAAAGATTAGTTTTGGCATAACGTTAGATCCAAATAATGCATTTTCATTAATAGAAAAAGGACCTGAAGCCAATACTACAGAAGCGGCAGGATTTAAAGATTTCTGGGGAAATTTATCTGAATGTCGAAGGTGAAGGTTTCATTTTTAATGTAATTTGCATAGTAATACGTTTTAAAAGATTTGTAGATGGTGCCATTTGCGAAGCAGTATATTTTCCTGCAAACACAGTGCAGGAAAAGCGTAGAATATTTCAGACGGTTGTAAACTACGTAGTAAGCAAGAAATTGAACGTTCAAAAGCATTACATTGTAGCTGATCAATTTGAACACATGGTCGTACTTCAAAATGTAATTAATCCTTTTCCAACAGGAACGTGTGAAGAAGCAAGTTTGAATGTTATAACTACATTTGATGAATTGTCCAAAATTTTGAGGGATTCTAAATTACCTCTAGATGTAACTGCGGTTCAAGGTGGATCTGAAGAATTTTGGTATGTAACGATTGACTCTAAAATTTTAGGTATCAACTTAAATTTTTAGTTACACTGCTCTTTATCCCTGCATTCCCACGAACTATCAATGGAATGAAATGGCTTGCATTAACGACAATATTGTTTTTAAAGAACCTTTTCAAGATGACATTCATCAAAAATATTTACAAGCGATTGAATGTACTATTCATTTAGGTGATACAGAACTTAATGAATGTTAACGTAACCCAAATGAACTTGTTTTCAGGTATTAATTCAAAATGGCCTCAAAACTTACAGGCACTACGTTATATACAATTAGGTTTTTACTTAGAATTATCAAAGTATCTAAAAAGAAAACAAATTATTGCGCAAGTGAGACGTAATTGTCTAGAAGTTTTTTACAAAGGTTTAGTATTTCATTTTCGGTTGTACAATCCGAAAGAAATCGCAGCATTGCGTAAATGTATAGAACCGGATGGTACGGTAGCATATCAAGATACCATTGAAAGCATTGCGTTGGAATACAAATTGAATATTTTACCCCGACTTATTGGAGCTTTACATGGGTGAGTACAAGAATCCAACAAAGAAATATGGGAACATACTGCGGTTTATTAAAAAAAATACTTCAGCAATAAAACTCTCAATTTTGATTAAAATTAGAAACAAAACAAAAAAAAGAATAAATTGTTAACTTAAGATGTTCGCTTACGCAGCGTGCACGCACAATGAAAATTTTATTTAAAATTTAAATAATTTTAAAAGTACGAATACAAAATTTTGCTCATAATTAAAAGAACTGACCTTTTGGTGCTCGGTGATGACATTGTTGATGACGTCAGCAGATGTGGAAATTTTTCGGTAGTTGACGATGGCAGTTTTCTTACTCGATTTTTTTTTTTACATTTTATGTGTGCACTTTCATTTTTAATTAGTAACTGTATCGATCTTAATTTATGATTGCATACAATGAAATGTTATCGATCGATTTCAATTTACTTTGCATGTTATACTTCTCGTCTCAACGACCAAATTCTGAATCTTTAATGTTCACACTTCTAATTCTGAAAGCCGACTCTTCATCCTTCACCGTACACAATACACCTTTCTTCCACCACTAAAAACATTTGGTCTCTTTTTTTATAATTGTTCGCTTTCTTTCCTACACATCAATTGTTTTTACGTTTGACATTTCAATTATTTGTCTAAACATAAACTTTACCCTTCGCACTTTTTGAACACGTGCATGTCTGCATCGGCATACAATGAACTGTTTTTGTTTCTATCAGCGGAAACGCTTTTACACCTAATATCAATTTTGCATTTATGCATGCTACAAATAATAAGTTAAACTACTTAATATTATTTCAATTAACTAAACGAAAAGATTTTAGTTATACAACACAAATCAAATTCTTTTCTTAAATAAAATATAGATCGATTTTTAGAAATCTCCAACCTCAATCATGTTAATTCTACGTTTAATTTAAATAGAAATATAAATTTGCGTTCATTTCTTCAATTCAAAACCGATTCAAATAATTAAACAAATTTTTTTTATTATTTAAAATTATTGATTCAGTGCATCTTTGCTCCCCTTTATTTTTAATATTAAAAAACATTACCATTTTCTTTAAAATGATAACCAATAACTAAATATTATTAATATTTGTCAAGTCAGTTTCATCCTTTTACTTTTAATCATTACTTTATTATTTTTGTAAATTTTATTTTATATCTTCTCAAATGTATTTTAATTCTTTATCTTGCTTCTTCAAATTTAACTTTAGATAATCGATGATCAGCTGAAAGCTCAAAGTTTTAATCCAATTTCTTTTTCATAACCATTCCGTATGTGTGTGCTTTTACACTACTTTCTTTTTCATTTATTTCGTCGTATTTTCTTATTCTTCATTATTTCATATTCATTTCATATTTCTTTATATAACTTCTTCTCGCCGTTTACATACGTCATAATAACTTCTATTTCATTGAATTAATCTTGATTTCCATTTTTTCTTTAAAATAACATTTTAATAAAATTCACTTTCTCAGAATAACAAATAACTTCTATAACTAACCTTATTTAAATAACTTTTCAGAACTACTTGTAACTAAATTCAAGTAACCTCAGTATCTAGTAGCTAACTTATTTCAAAATACTTTTCATAAACTTACTAACCTATAACTTCTCTTCGTTGCTAATCTATTTTCATCATAATTAGCTAACTTTTCTTATCTTACCTATAACTTATCTTGGTTGATAACCCCTCCTCCCAACCTATTACTTCTACTTATTTATTATATTCACATATTCTAAACTAATCTTAATTTTTATTTTCATCATTCATGTATTATTTCATGTCCTATTTCTTGTAAACTTCAATTTTAAATTCATTTTCAATCTTGCTCTTTCTAATTAATTGATAACGGGCAGTTTGTACCTTCTTACCACATTCTTCGTATCTTGTTCGATCGTCCATTTTTGTTCCCTTGCTCCGAGAAACTTCCTTTTCATCTTCATCATAAACTCACCCTTTTATCGGTTTCGGTCTTTTCTCTTTAATTTCTTGTTGATTTTTCGATTCTTCTTTTATTTTTACCCTTAATTTCATTCAATAATTCATATTTCCCATTTCTTCTGCTTTTTAATTTTCGTTTACGTTGTGTTGGCCATTCTTCACTCTTTTTCTTCTTCAGTATTTTATTTCTTACTTCTTTATTTTCCTTTTCTTCTCGCTTCTTTAGTATTATCCCCTATGTTTAGCACGATACCTTCTATTTTTTTATTCTTCATAGTACTTTCTTTCATTATTTTCCATTTTATTTCATTCTTGATTTCTATTTATATTTACTTGTTCCTTTGGCATATCTTCATTTAACTCTGTATTTAATTTTCTGCTTTTAGAATATTCCGTTATCCATTCTACTTCTTTTTCTTCTTCTATGTTCGTTTCGTTTTTTATTTTCAAAGTTCTTTATTTCTTTCTTGGTATATTTGTTTCTATTTCTGTTTCTTTTTCATTGTCATCTACATTTTGTTATTCCATATTTATCTCTATTTGCATTTTAGTTTCTTCATATTCAATTTCACTTTCGTATTAATTCAGTTTCAATTTCTGCTTTATCTTCATATTTAAATTATTGTTCTTTTTTTATTTACATTATCTTCTGTAATTATTTTCATTTGCACTATTGGCATTTCATTCATCTTCATCTTATTATTCATTTCTTCACTTTCATTTCCACATTCATTTTTAACTACATCTTCTATCTTCATTTGTATTTATATCAAATCTTCAGATAGAAATTATCCGGAAATGATCAAACAAATTTTGATGAATTATTCCTTAAATATTAATTTTACCAAAATTAAATACCTACAAAAAAATTTTTTTATGTTTACAATTGTTGATTAATGTAATATAATTTGTTATTATGTATTAAAAATACTTCTGATGATGATTTGCAAATATTAACAAGTCGAAACTATAGCTTTTCAAATAAAATAATATTTAGTAATGGTTTGACTGAAGTTATAATTTATTATAACATAATTTTATTTTAATTAACTAAACAAAAGATTTATGTATACAACACACATCAAATTCTTTTCTTAAATAAAATGTAGATTGATTTTTAGAAATCTCCGACCTCAATCATGTTAATCCTATATTTGATTTAAATAAAAACATGTAATATAAATTTCCGTAATCATTACTTCAATTCGAAATCGATTCAAATAAACACATTTTTTTTATTATTTAAAATAATTCATTCAGTGCAATACTTTTCAGGTTGCAGTCACAATGTCCTACTTTTGGACCAAGTTCAACGATAATAAAAAAGTGGTTGCGAACTCAACTTGTTGACGAACACCACCTACCTGATATTGCCATCGACTTACTTAACGCAACTTTATTTATTAATAGTTCTCCATATAATTGTGCAAATTTACCCCAAGTGGCGTTCCTAAGATTTTTAAAATTTGTCGCATCGGCCGATTGGAATTTGCATCAAGTCGTAGTTAATTTTAATATGGAATTGTCCAGTATGTATATATTTTTACAAATCTATTGCTTATATAGTTTTTTTTAGAAGATGTCATTGATAAATTTGAAACTAGTTTTCAACAAATGAGGCATAATTATCCCGCACTCTGCATAATCACCCCTTACGATGATGGAAAGTCGAGTTTTACAAAGAATTGCACTCTAGAAATATTACAGCGCCTCTCTGTGCTGGCTAAATCTACTTATTCGGTGGTTGAGAAAGGAATTGCTGCACAAGATTTATCTGTGGTGAAGGTATGCTTCTGTATTATGTTTTCAGTTTCTTATTTTTCAATCTTTATTTACAATGTAGGATTTATTCGTACCAAACTTACAAGGTTACAACGTTCTCGTACATTTAAAAGAGCTCCAAAATACTCGAAGGTATCAAAGTCATTCAAGCAGTAATAAAAAAATCTTAGTAGAACGTTACGATTACACTCGAAATTCTAAAATTCCAATTGTGAATTTTTCTCCAGTGGATTCTTACTTGAAAGAGTTAAGAGTACGTTTCGTTTTTTAAATATAAGTTAGGAACAATTTATTATTTCTCTGTATTACAGCAAAACTATGGAAGTTTTGCGATGTTTTTCCACGATTCGTATGGGGGAAATGTAATTGCGGTTTTGTGGAAACCCAATTTGTTGGAAGACAAACCTTTCAAAGCAAGTCAAAGTAGGGAGTCTAAATCGTTTTCATAAAGTTTGTTTTTTGTAGGTGTCACATGTAGAAGGCAGGAACTTGAAAAAGAAATGTTTAGTTTTAAATAAGGAAGCGATAATACAAGATTTTATAATTCTCGGAGATGGTTTAGTAGAAAGTGTTAAACAGTGTGAGAACTAGTTTTCAATAAAAACATGTTATAGATTTGGGTTGTATAATCGATGTTTAAGTGTGTAGAATAGTAAGAGGATTGATAAGAGTACGGGGGCGAGAAATAAACCATAAAGTTGGTTGCCTATAGGTTTAGGCGTTTAAATACACAAAATTTATAAATGAATGCAAGAAGCAGGAAAAAAAAGTAATTGGTAAGTTAATCGAAGAAAATATAGTACTATGGCAACCAATTGATCAAGCACAAGCATTTGGACTGTTAACGTCAATTTTTAATTAACAACGCGCGATGATTTGCCTTCATGAAATGGTAGATGATTGCAAAATCGTCAATAACAATTGATAAATTAGTCAAGGTCGGTGCCAAACAAAGGGTACGACGTTGAATAGCTTCAGCCCTTGTTCAATGAAAGCCTGTCCGGAGGGTACTTTCCAGTTAACTTAAGAAAGTACTGTCACAAATCTTTCAAAAGTTAACCCAACACACAAAAATAAAATATAAATAAAAGGGCTCGTTACAAAGAAAAATCTACAAGATTTATTGCATTTAGATCAAGACATATATTTACCAAAATTAACAAAGTTTATACGGGATTAACATTACCGAAATAGTGAATTCATTAACAAAACAACTTATATCATACAAATCAAATTGAAACAATCTGACGAATACAAAATCTTAACCTTGCGCGTCTTGCATTAATAAGTTAAATATACGCATTAAATGTCCAATCAATGAATTAAAAGCGCAACGAAAGTTAATATGCACATGAATACGAAAATTCTTCGCGACAGTTTATAATTTATGGTGAGGTTCAAAGTCATTTTAAAATTAGGTATTGTTCACATATTTACTTAAATTTACATAAATCTTGGAGGTCTCTGCTGACCTAGAGAACTAGAGAGGTTGTGGTACGAGAATTTTTAAATCGCGCGCCAGCGTTGGTCCACTTTGTTAAATTGACGCTTCTGCCGCTAGGCTAAGCTCCCACTGATGGTAGAATCCCACAGCGGAGACATCCTATCATTTATTTAAATTTTCACTTAGGTATCAGCAAATATAAATCAATTCAAAATAGTTACAAAAGTAAAAGGCGTCTAACTACATCAAATTAACTCATATTAAGTAAAAAATGTAACTTAAACATGAGATGCACGCAAATGTTATTACTCCACATCTCATAATGGGTAGTAATGCGACGGTTTCCAAACCGAAAATTTTAACATCCCAAATTTTTTAACTCTTTCCGACGATTAGAGTTAGTACATTATAATGAAGCAAAGAAATAGTATATTGAAAAACAAGTGTCACAACAACACTTTTTGTCGCACGAAGCAAAGTTTGCAGACCGACCGAACGGAGGTCTGCAATTGTCGGAGTGCGAATATACTGCGAAAATACATACTGTTAATGGCTTTGCAACACTTTTATCAGAGACATATTTGCTTAAGACTCCTTATCGATGAAGTTTGGTTTTACATTTACCGTTCTATAATTTCACAAACACCTGCATGCAGAGTTTACAAAAACATTTTGTTAAAGTGGTTCCGCTTCACCTCCAAAAGATCTTTTCAGAAGTCGGAATGTTTACTTTTTATAGTTTTGATTTTTCTTACAGCCTTACTTAAAGAATCTAACTTTTGAACAATGAGTAAATAATATTGAAGAACTATGTGAGAGAATAGTTTGTAAAATAGATGACCTGAACACCCTTAACGTGTTATTAAACGTTATCATCGGAATGTTGCATACAGTACAAAAATGTCTTAAAAATCACTGTGAACAAATTCAAGATTTATTACAATTGTAGATTAATGTCGATTTGTTATTATTAAAATTTGCTTTGCTACAAATTACTACAGATTTTTTATTTATACTTTCATGTTGTAGTTGATTGAAGATAAAACGGCAATATGTATGTATAGTTGCCTATACTAAAATCAATTTTGTTTACATTAATGTAAGTCATAAATGCGCGGTCGATGGAAGAATATTGTTTGTTAAGTTTTGTTTCATAAATTAACATTAAATTTTCTTTGAATATTAAAATCTACTTAATAAGAACTAACCAAACAAAACCTCACTTAATTTTCTTACGTCAAAATTAAAACTGTTAATTATCTAGTTATACACTAAAATTTATAAAATCCCTAAAACAGTACGGAAAGAGCTTCTATTTCCGTATCGTGTACAATACGGAAACAATGCTATAGAAATTACGAAATAGAAAAAATATTTTGTCTGGTGGACGGACGGCCAAGAAGAGATATCAAGAAAACCACCGGTTCGACCTTTGCGTATGAGTCTTTATTTATAATAGCGCAGATCCGATTCGATTTTTAGCATAATCAATAGTGAAGTTAAGCTACATAGATTTTCCCATTCTTGGAATATTTGCAAACATATTTATTTTATCTTCAAATAAAAGTTTTTGTAGTTTAATTATACACAACTTATGCATAAAATATTTTTTGATTCACTATGTAATTACTGAGACATGACAATAACGTGACATTATAATTGTTTTAACGGTATCTCAAGAACATTAATTATACAAAAACAGTCATGAAAGGAAAGTTTTTTTACTGTTTCTCTTATAATTTTGTTAGTTGTAACCGCAACGATGTTACACATTTCTTTTTAACTGTCGAGCAAAATATTTTGTCACTACACCCTTTTGATACTTTTTCACGTTTGTTTGTATCGGAACGATGCGTGAAAAAATAACTTACTGACCTTGTACTGATAATGTTTAACAAATGTTCAACTTATTATATTTTGGTAATGTTATTTTCATGCTCAAATATTATTTTTATAAACAATGTTGATGTGATGTAGAATCAATGTTAAAATGTAATGTTAATTTTGTTACTTTATTGAAATGTTACAATACATTGTTTTATGTTCTTTGTTTGGTGGAAATCATCGTCATTTTTGGACATACGAACCAGTGCCAATCAAGTATTCTAGTCATTCAAGCGTATTGCCAACCAAAAGTTCTAGTTCTACAAGCCAGTAACAAGTTTTGACGAAATTTTGTGCATAGTTTGAGGAAGAAACCGGCTTTGGAAGACTGAATTTGGTGGTAAGACTTGTAACCCACCATATTGACGATTGTGGACAAGCATCACACTTGACAAAGTACGTGCCGTTCATTACTTTTATTGAGCAGTGCATAAAACGAAATTTTTTTGGATATATGAATAAGTTCAAGCCATTGCTAATGAACTCAACTAACGCAAATTATCTGTTAGTTGGGTATCCAGGAACATAAATGTTCGTTGAGTGCACTTGATACGACGCAATGGGAAATAATTTAACAAGGGGGGAAAATAGGGTGTGCAAAATTAATCACACGTGTGCTATAATAAAATTCACGAAGCAAAATAGCATATCAGGTTTTGAACACAGAGTGTGCACGTGAACTTCTACATCAGGTTAAGGAAAACGTGCTTAATGCAACATCATCTATAATATTGGGATGGCAAATTTCTGGATTTGATTTAAGAACATTCACAGCAAATAAATCTAAAGGCGTGTCAGTCATCTGTACATTATATCACACGAGTCACGTTATCCTACGTCCGCCATTTTACCTCCAAAGTAGTGGACAAACGAATTGTGGTACTCTAATAATCTAGGGACTTCATGTTTAACTTAAAATATCTCGAAAAATATTGACTTAATCGTTATAAGGAAAAAGTACATTATTTACTTAAAAAAATATTGGAGAATCGAAAAGTCTACTAAAATTTCTATTCCGCCAGTGACGTTAAATTTGGGGACGACTAACCAGTCACTTACCCCTATCGTACGCCTCTGGTAGTAGACAGAAATGTTTGTTTAACATAATTTAGAAGGGTGTACAGTGTCTACACTACACTGCTAAATATGAAATGGATACGTCAATTAGTTTTTAAATTTTTAAACAAAACACCCTGTAACTTAGTAATGAGCAACATTTTATCTAGGTGTTTTAGGTTAAATCTTCATAATTTGAGGTCGGGGGTTCTAGTGATAAATTATTACCAAATAGTAATGAATCACCCCTGTATAGTAGGGAGAAAATGAAATGTAGCGCGACTCCTGAGATAATAAATAAGCGTCGATTCAAGGAGTTTAAAAATTCGGTCGTCGCCATATTATTATGTAGCGTTATATTTTTAAGCGTCACCCCTTTCTTACTCTTAAATTTTCCAAACTTATCCTTTAAACTCACTCATGTCAGATTTCAGTCTACATTTTTATGTCCATGTTGTAAGTTAGTTTTAATTGTTGGGTGTTACAAAATGCTAAGTCATCTCAAGATAATATCATTATTATTATTATTAACTGCGTTGCCTCGCACATTTGGGAATTTAATCAATGTCCATAAGTTCATTATAATTTAAAAACTATCACAAAATAGAAACACTAATCTAATCATTTGACTAATTTATTGTACATACAGTTGGTTGTGGTGTATAAGGATATAGATTAAACCATAGAATCAGGTTCCTTCCTTATATTTGTGGAAAAACTATAATTAGTAATAGCGACGACCATTGGTTTCGCGCATGCATGCGTTATCGTCTATCTAATCTAGTTACTAAAATAAGAAAAACAGGTTAAAAGTAGAGACAATCAGTGCGATCTACCAGGAGCATAATTCAACTATAAATATACAAAAACAGGTGTACAGAAAAGCAACATGCTTCGAAATAAAATGGTAACAGGTGCTGACTGCAGCAGTTACGCCCTTGTATTTGGTCGTAACTGCTACAGTCAACACCTGTTACTATTTTTAATTTCAAGCATGTTGCTTCTGTACTTACTTGTTTATGACTTTATGTCTTATATTTATATTTTTAATTATGCTCCTGTAAGTCGCACCTGATTGTCTCTACTTTGTTTAACCAGTTTTTTCTTTATTTTAGTAACTAGATTAAGATAGACTTGATAACGATGCACGCATGCATCGAAACCAATGGTCGGCCGCCATTACTAATTATAGTTTTTTCAACAAATATAAGGAAGGAGTACCTGATTCTATTCGCTTTTTATTGTACTAAAACTGTTGTTTTTGGCAAGGGTCCAATTTGTACATAAACATTTCATAATCAACAATCAAATTATAATTAGAAAACAACTGACTTGCAACTTAAAAACTAACTTGAGTACATAAGAAAAATACCATCACCTAATCTTACATAGTGATTGAACATTTTCTATCACCAACTTTTCTGTTCTATATAAATCTCCTATCACTGACCTTAAAATTAAACGTGTCAAAAAAGATATCAATGACATCTCCATCCTTACCTGTCTTTAATAATATCTAAGTTTTGTACCCGTCTTTGATCAATTCGGAAATTTTAATATTATCTGTTAGTTTCATATTACTTCTAAATACGTCCCTTACTTTTCGTACTGCATAATTTCTGTTAGAAACAGTAATTATAATTACTGGGCTCTTAATTGTATTAAAATAGAGTAATACCTGTAGTTATAGGAGGAAAAACCTTGCTCGACTCTTTTAGTAAAGATCTGTATAAACTTAGAATTTGCTGTCGGGAGTTCATTCTGTTTAATTAAGTTTGAATAATTTAAACACGTGCAATTAAAATAAAAATTTTATTGTAAATATGGTTAGTTTGTTGTCACTCAATCGTTGCCAACAGTAAAACAAATATCTATATAATACTATTTTTAATTTCATCAATTAAACAAATTCTACGATTTTAATTGTTAATAAAATAACAGACAAACACTTTATCGTATTCTTTACTGTCGAATCCCGTACAACACAAGGATATAATATAAAGAATAATATATATAGTGTAAACGGTGCTTTACATTATTTAACCCTAGTATTTGTTCTGTCCTGCTGTATTTAAGCGGTGTTTGTTGAAACACGAACAAAATAACGAAAATATGTCTGATGCGTGGGAAGAAATTCAAGCTATAAAAAGCAAACGAAATAGCTTAAGAGAGCGACTCGAAAAACGTAAAAAAGAAAGACAAGATATTTTGGGCAACAGTCTTGGTACAACATCGTCTCCTGTAAATTGTTTCGATAACTCAAACAGTGGGGTACCCAGTCCTGTTGGTGTAATTAAAGACGATAGTAAGGTACGACCCGATACCCCTATTATTGAAGACTTAGTTAAAGTTGATCCCGAATTGGAAAAAGAATTATTGAAAACATTAAACGAAGTTACTTTGCAAATACCGATTACTTCAACCGATTTAGTGTGTAATCTTAAAACATGTTTGGATCGTCACATATCCCACGGAGCTGTGTGCAATCTCTTGCAGAAGTTTGAAACACAAAAATTAATTAACATTAACGACATTGTGAAAGATGGAAAAAATTTGGTCGAAGTGACTTTTGTAGAACACAGTAAATTAAATGCTGTTGTAAATGAAGCAAGCGTAGAAACTAAAGTTATCAGCGAGAAAGAAGAAAATCCAAAACGTAAAAAAGAAGACTCTCCTGTCGGAGATGAAGAAGAGGAAGAGAAAAGGAAGAAGGAAAAGAAAGATTCAAAAACCACAGACATATTTGTAAGAGTTTATTAAGTATTAAAAGCGAATTAATTCATTTGTTTTTAGTCACTTTTGGCTATGCCTTCAACCAAGGAGAAAGAGAACAAAAAGGTGGGAGAAGAAATATTAGATTTGTTAAGTAAACCAACTGCAAAAGAGCGTTCTTTAGCAGAAAGGTTTCGTTCACAAGGTGGTGCGCAAGTAATGGAATTCTGCCCTCATGGGACTAAAGCTGAATGTCAAAGAAATGCTGGAAATAAGCAATGTAAAAAATTGCATTTCAAAAAAATTATTCAAAAGCATACTGACGAATCTCTTGGAGATTGTTCATTTCTTAACACATGCTTCCACATGGATACTTGTAAATATGTACATTATGAGGTTGATAGAACGGGACAAAGTAAAGATGTAACTCCGATGGTACAAAATCGAGCACTGTCTAGTACCGAAAGTACTACGTTATACCCTCCTCAATGGGTACAATGTGATCTTCGTTATTTAGATATGACTGCTTTGGGTAAGTTCATATAGTGTCAGATTTAGTGACTTATAATATATTACAGGGAAATTTGCTGTTATAATGGCAGATCCGCCTTGGGATATTCACATGGAACTTCCGTATGGTACAATGTCTGATGATGAAATGAGGCAGTTAGGAATTCCGCAGCTACAAGATGAGGGTTTAATATTTTTGTGGGTAACAGGGCGAGCTATGGAGCTAGGAAGAGAGTGTTTGAAATTGTGGGGTTACGAACGAGTAGATGAAATTATTTGGGTTAAGACGAATCAGTTGCAACGCATTATACGTACTGGGCGTACAGGTCACTGGTTAAACCATGGAAAGGAACACTGTTTAGTCGGAATGAAAGGCAGCCCACAAAACCTAAATCGTGGTTTGGATTCTGATGTTATTGTTGCCGAGGTACGTGCAACTAGTCACAAACCAGATGAAATTTATGGTATGATTGAAAGACTGTCGCCGGGTACTAGAAAAATTGAACTTTTTGGCAGGCCTCATAATATTCAACCAAATTGGATAACGTTAGGTAACCAAGTTGACGGTATTCGATTGGTTGATCCCTTGTTGATTGAGAATTTTAAAAGAAGATACCCTGATGGAAACTGCATGGCACCACCTCCAGGTACAGCTCATTAACTTGTGTCATTAGCAACAAAGAAACCAAAAGTGTTTTTTGTGTTTTATTTGTTATTGTTGTGAAAATTGTCATGGAAATTTGAACCTTATCGTTAAGTGCATTAAGGACGGATTTCAGGTGGCGCTGACCGCGAATCAGCTGTTACTGTGTGACAGTTGAATTTAGTAGTATGGCGTCGTGAAGTGCAGACAAAGAGTGCGTCGTAATTAAAGAAAATTTTATATAGAATAATTGTGATTTTTCTTAAAATATTGTGGAAAGGGCTGTTTTCGTTTATTTAATTGCAATGTTGGATTTAGAAATCGTTCCTGAACGTTCCTTAGGCTGTGAACAATGGGAGTTTGTATTAGGTGAGTCAAAATTTTATTTTAATTTTAATGCGTTTTAAAATTATTAATTTAGTCTTTATAATTAAATACCAATCGGTTAATTTGTTAAAGGGCGACTTTTTTTCAATTTTTTCTATTTTTATTGGTGGTTGTAGGGAAAGTAGTATTGATAACTGTGTAGGATTGTACAAAGTGGTTGCACAATATTTTTCTTTAAACCGTAAGAATATGATTAAAAGAGGTTTATTGTTATTGATTTATTATCCTTATTCACGTTTTCAGAATAGCTTCATAATTTGTTAATGAAAAAGTCAATCTTTTTTATGCTTCCATCAATAGCTAAATGTAAACAAAATATTTGTTTACATTGCTTCTACCAAGTACACAACTCTCTTAAGTAATCAGTAATGATTTTTTAATTATTTATCAACATGCATTATATGATTAATATTACGAGTATATTGATAAATCCGTTAAAAAATTAAATTAAATTAATTTTTTGAAAACGTTGCTCGTTTATTGGCTGGTTTAAAGTTCATTATCTATAAGATTACGCTCGCTGAGCGTGGTAAACAATTAAAACATTTTCAAAAAAGAATTACATGAAAATAATGGGACACTCTTCCAATACATTTTAATTACACGTAAAAACTTACTTTCCAAACAGTATATCTTGAATTCAAGTTAAAAAAAGGACGATAATCAATAGTGAGATAAAAACGACGACAGGGTTAATAAACCCTACTTGCTACACTTGTCATTTGTAGACGTAGAAAAAAAAAGTAGAATAACTGCTTAATCGACTTTTTGATAACTGAAAAATTTGTCATATTTTCATTCTCGAAAAAAATTATTGATAAACCACAAATAACGTTTCGTTGTATATTTCATTATTATTTATTGTATTCGACGACTAAGCTGGCGTTGAAATTTTCTGATTGTATACTCAAAAAATATCAACGCCAACTTTGACGCACGATTTAAAAATAATATTTTTTGGAGCACTCTCTCTACAATTTATTGTATTAAATACTAATATTAATGCATTTTACAGGAATGCACTTTTCTCAATCTGTTGCTATAATTCAATCTCAAGTTGGACAAATAAGGGGTGTACAAGTGCTGTATAATGATTCGGTGAGTACTTGCTTTCCTTAGAAAGACGTGAACGTTTTGGCACAAGGTGTTTATACTTTAATACAAAAGAGAAAGGTCAACAAGGTAACAATAAAACTGTTTAAAAATAAACTAATTTGAATTTCAATTTCCATCGAGCCTTAAACTTGACATTTGTTCATCTATCTATGTTAATTTGCAACACGCCCTAATGTTACAATTATTAATTAAATTTTAGAATCCGTTAGACGTAGATATTATTATAAATTTACCACAGGATGGTATTAGATTGTTTTTCGACCCGGTTGTCCAAAGGCTTAAAATAATAGAAATATATAATATGAAGTTAGTCAAATTAAAGTATTGGTAAGTTTTTATTGTGACTGTACAAAGGTGTACAATTTTTTTTCGTTTTAGTGGACTATCGTTCAACTGTCCCGAGGTGCTTCCTTCTATCGAACAAATTGAACATTCTTTTGGAGCTACTCACCCTGGAGTATATGATGCCGAAAAACAACTGTTCGCATTAAATTTTAGAGGACTATCTTTCTACTTTCCTGTTGAATCAAAGTTTCAGACGGGCAGTACTCACAATTTAGGTAACATTTACAATTCGGTCATACCTAATAATTACGCACGAATAATTTGCGTTTGAAAACACATTAAAATTTGATTGTACTTAAGAAGTGCAAATAGTATCTCCCTAATATTTAGTTCAGTGACGCAGCTTCAATTGCATCCCGGAAAAACGAGTATAGTAGGTGGCGGAGATGAGCGCTAATGACCATAATACGCGCTTAAAACTATATTTTGCTAGTTAATGATGTAGATTATAGAGGATACAAGCAAACATTTGAAATTTTAACACCAAATGCAAATTTAAGGAAAATAATTTTTCCTAACGAGAACTTTTTATATAAAACAACGAATTCAAGTTATTGGACATCATGATGTATTCTATCGGGGTCTGGCATCTTCGAATTCACTTATATCCAGCAAAGATAAAAAGACCCTAGAGGTAAAAGATCTGTACTTGGACCATACTGACCCTTCTGATAGCTATAAGTAATAACGCAAGCAACGGCGTACGATTTTTGTTTAAAATTTTTTAATACAAAAAAAAATTAACTTTTGATTTATTTAACGACAACTGCAAAATAAAAGAGGCGACAAGGCAATCTACAAAAATGATTCCGACTAATTATAATCAATATAAATTCTTTTTCAAAAGTTTTGCCGAACTAATGTTGGTTATTTGCTCCATTGAGTTGTAACGAGTTCAAAAATGAATAAAATGCCCTGACATCTAGATGGCTCTACCGTCGATTTAACCCTGTTCTTTTTTTTATTTAATTGACGAGAGTTTCGAAGCAACTAAACAACTTGGATTAAAAACCACGGTAGAATCATCTACATGTCGGGGCAATTTTAGTCATAGTTTATACATATGCTTTGCGTATCTTTTCAAATTCATCAATCAACCTTATTACGCTGTAGTATTCAAGATATAAATGCAGGCGAATATTTTTCTGTGTAAAAGTAGCCATTGATTTAAGGTTTGAGCTGAGTCTATTTTCATATCTCCAAATTTAAAATTATTAAGGTTCTTTTTATTATTTGTGCAAGTGACGTATACACACTTAATCATTGCCACAAAAATTTCTACAATGCGATATCAGTGACAGACGCGAAACAACTAAACAACTCGGTTTAAATCGACGATAGAACCACCTACATGACGGGTCATTTTTTTCATATGTATATTCAGGTGTACATGCAGGCGTACCTTTTCTGTGACAAAAATAATTTTCTTCAGTTAGTTATTGATTAAAACTTAGAAATGTTGCTTTTAACAAACACTAAAAGATGATTGATACCAAAATTATACGGCCTGAAAGTGGATTACCAAATTTCAGAGGATGAAGAACACGGTCTTTTTTCATCCATGAATTAACTTTGATCTCGCGGTTTCCACTCTGTAATATATTTAAATCTATACGTATTTAATCAGTACATACAAGGAATTTTTACCAATAAAAACGGGTTGCAAAGGGATTCGAAAAATCGTTGAATTTGTATTTTGTTTTTGACCCTATTGATTTAAATTAATTTACTTTACTAAGTGAGTTTTCCTCTAAAAATTTGTTTAATAATTAAGTATGTTCATATAGGGCCCAACACATTTTTAAAATAGCCTTGATAAAGCCCCCACAATGCTGGGCGAAACGTCATCAATTTCAACCTACTGTTTTAGTTTTTAAAAAAGGTGTTTATTACAAAATTACACAGTAGTAGTTTTTGTACTTGGTAGTTCTTTATGACATTTTTTTTCTTTACATTATACAGTGTGTCTACTTAAGTTGACTACATACAAATAAAAAGTTATTCTTTATAAAAAGTTCTGCATGTTATAAAATACAATTATCAGATATTAAATTTTTACAGTAGTGCACGCGGTTTGTCAAAAAATATGAATTTTACTTAAGAGTAAACGATCTTTATATTTGACAATATTAGAATTTGTTATTGAAAAAAGTTGATCACAACTAAAAAACTATGGTCAAACATGAAATGACATACAATTGATAGAGAAGGCGGATAAGTGTTGAATCGTTTCGTTTTTGGTGTATTAATTAGATTTTTCTAAATAAATTTGCTTAAACTTTCTGAACGGAACGGAAAAGTTATCATGTTTGTAATAAATAAAAAAGAAAAATGTACGGTATCGATAATTTGAGTAAAATTTGTTAAAAAAAATTTTTTAACTAGAGGAATGTAATTGCATTCTGAAACATAGTTTTTTATTCTAAACAACTTTTCATGATTAGTTCATATTTTTTGTAAAATCTTTTGAGAAAAAATTAACATTGTGATTGTAATTTAGACTTTAGAACATGCAGAACTTTTTATAAAGAATAACTTTTTGTAAAGTTAATATTAAAAGTTTCACGTATGTTGCCAACTTAATTAGACACACTGTATATGTCACAATAATTAAACTTTATAGCAAAATTTTTACTAATTTTGGGGCATAGTGCATTCAATTAACGATTCCGCCTCATACTAAGAAGGTCATTTGTGGATTTTTTACTCCTTATAAATAAGATACGGAGTTATGCGACGGTTTCCAAATCGAAAATTTTCATACCCCTTTTTTCACTTTTTTGGACTAATTGGAGTTAGTACGTTATAATAAACAAAAAAAAAAAAATGTTTGGCCTACCGGCCATCCGTCCGTACAATAATAAGATATCAGAAAATCCACCAGGCAGATATTTATACTTCCGTGCTTAGCTAAAATACAGTATCTACATTTTTTATCAATTTTGACATATAAACATAACCCAAACACACTCCCATAATTAAAACACATAATGAAGCACACTTCTTTGATAAAGCAGGTCCTTTAGAAAAGCCACAAATTTGTCATTGGACCATAGACAAGCCTGTTTCCTCTATATGCAACGTTAGTTGGGGATTCTTCAAGAAAACACATAGAAACGTAAGAACATATGTAAGTGTATATACATACATATACATAACATGCGCAATTTATAATAAAGCAAGACAGGACAAACTACATTTCAATATAGGCAAAACTAAAAACAAAATTCTTCCAAAATTTAAACTCAAAACATCTTATATAAAAATGGACAATATTTTGTAAAATCTGTGACTACACTTGGGCAGGGAAAAGTAATCTGTAACTTTTTTTTTAATGTGGTTTTCGAAGCACTTTTTTTTTTATACGAGCTTCATATTTCTCAAATGGAGAATGTCTATAGCTTCTGTATCACTTTGGTCTTCAAAATAGTCTAACAATACATCTACAAAGCGTTTTTTCTTCCTTATGGGTTATTTTCTTAACACTTGAACATCAGATTGACGTCGTCAGATACAGATTTAGAGAGTACGGCTCAGAACATCTCACTACTTCGCCGTCAAAATTCGAAGCCCCTCACCTCTCACAGGAGCCCACTTATTTCGTTTCCCATATTTTCCAACCCTCCTCAGTGGCAAAGTCGCAGGTTTTTAGTCAAACTCATCATATTGTACCCCAGTATCATCATCATCTCCAGCTCATAATTTAAAGAAAGATTCTTTTTATTTAATCCTCAAACACCCAAGCCGAGCAACAGATAAAATCACCTAACCCCTACCATAGGGCGGGCAAAGAGTAACATTGGCAGGAAAAACTTATAAAAATATCCACCACTCAAAAGACCCGGAGTGAGGTCATTCAAAACAACACAGCTTTTGGGAGACCATTTCCTCAAAAATTTGAACCCAGGAATAAATTTTTTAAAACCAATCTTTGAAAATTTCCTCTATCCACCCAGCCGGCCTTTCTGATTATAATAATGAACAGTAGTAGGTTCTTATTAAAATTTTTGAATGCTCTGGGATTTGCTGACTTTCCAACAACAGCTAATTTTAATTTATGCTTGCCTCGACGCGTTGGCGCAGCACAAAACTGTGAATCTATCCTTGTTCATTTTATACCCTGGTGCGCTAGTTTCTGTTCCACCTGTTAGAGTCCTTGTTGGCAATGCCTTCCAATATAACCCGGTTTCATCGGCATTATATATTTGATCGGGTTTTAAATCATGTTCTTGAATGAGATTCTCAATTCGTAGGAAAACCGACCATAGCAACACTATCAGCACTCAATTTTTTCACCTTGAATGGCGAGTTCTCTAATACCGTGACGATTTTTAAATCTATGTAACCAACCACTTGATGCACTAAATTGACCACCAATTTTAGTTTTGAATGAAAATTTTGTGCTTGCTGTGCACATTGGTCCAGAAACGGGAACCCTCAGCTCTCTTTTAGAAACCACTTCAACATTACTGCATCTAGTTCTTTTGAATGTTGAACCTTTTGTTGTTTTTTTGTCAGATATGCATTTTAAACTGTCAGATCTAGTTACTAAATTCTTCCAATTTCTGTTTCTGTTATGAAATATATCTCTAATAGTTTGTTTTCCAACACCAAACTCCTTCTGCCAAATTTTGTAACACTTTACGCAATTTTGTTTTTTCAAAACTTCTATTTTTGTTGTAGAGTCAACACTTTTCGTTTTCTTTTTAGCAAGGTTTTGAGTTTCAAGTTCAACTCATTGTAACAAAATTTGTATTATTAATGTGAATAACAAAAGTATTCTAACTGTATGATAGATGTGAATGTTGCAACCACTTAATAACAACCAACAAATATGAAGCTGAAACAACGCTTAGCAGAGTGCAATAAGCTTAACTAGGCAACTGGAAATTAAACGAATACATAGACTAAACAAGAGAATCGTGCACGTGTTCAGTGGTCGATTCCTAGAACCCATAAACGCAGATACGGCGCCAAATGCCGTATTTTCTTTGCAGTTACTGACAAACGAGTTTAAACAAACCCCCTGATTATCCGTTCATGTGCACGGATAATTGAGGTGAATTCGGCACACAAAAGATGCACGGATAATCAGCAGCCCGGTTAATCCGCACCCGGATAATCGACGTTCTACTGTAATTAATGTGGCTGAACACTTCATATATTCATCAAATTAACTTAGGTATACAAAGTTTAACTATTGGAATATCTTCTTTTATTGAATTACATGTAATACATGGGTAAAGTAAAAGACATACAACATTTATTTTCTCCGATGTGCGAAATGTGTAGATACTGTGTTTTAGCTAAGCACGGCAGTATAAAACTTTGTATATCGGTTTTATTTATAATAGTGCAGATCTAATTAGATTTTGGGCATAAACTGTCAAGCCAAACTGGCCGTTAACCTAAATAGATTTTCGAAATTTTGGAATATTTTCCAATATATTTATTTTACATATTTTTTTTTTCAAATAAAAGTTGTTCATAATAAGTAAAATGTGTGTCTTACGACATCTCGTGTAAAATATTGACACGTGTGAATAGTATAAACTAAGAAAAATGCCAACAGTTAACTGTAACGACATGTGTGCGTTAAAGTGCATATGTTATCTAAGCGATAGCTTTAATGCTTAAATACACGTGTGTCGATAAAGCCAAGTATAACTTGTACAGAAGCATAACACGCAACGAAAGAACACCTGATGCAGCATTTCGCTCTTTATTATGCGCTCATCAGAGGTGTATACTTAAGTGCGGTATACAATTGTACAAGACGGCGGTTGGTCTTTTAAACTCTCGTGGAGCAATAAACATAAGTAAAATGTGTATCTTACGACATCTCATAATACGCTCATAATAAGAGCGAAATGCTGCATTAGATGTTCTTTCGTTGCGTGTTATGCTTCTGTACAAGTTATACTTGTTATACAATATTTAAAATGTACCATACGATTAAATAAATAAATAAATAAAATCCTTGGCTTTATCGACACACGTGTGTTTCAAGCATTAAAGTTATCGCTTAGATAGCGCTATACACTTTAACGCACACATGTCGTTACAGTTAATTGTTAATAATATAATTACGGTAGCATCTCGTTAATCCGTACTCACGGTAATCTGGAATTCCCAGTAATTCGGATCCAATTGCATTGAGAATTATGTACCTTCAGTGTCTACAGTCCGGATGTTGACTGATTCCATAATCCGGATTCACTCAAGCTTAGAAGAATATTGCTTCTACAATGCGTATCTGGTCATTTTGCATCGTTTGCAATTGTTTATGTAATATAAAGATAAACTTCTTTTCAGACATCTTAAAATGTTGGTACCGATATTGCTGTCTACTATTATCTATACTATATGAATAGTACTTCCATTAAATTTTCCTATAACTTTTGTTTAAACTATTTTTTTCTAAAACGCAATTTTCATTTCGTCATAAAGGAAGTTTCGGGTATTTGAAATACCCGAAAAGTACCTCGAAAATTTGCACACTCGGTATATGAAAAAAATTCAAACACTAAGTTTGACAGTGTGTTCTATGTTCAAACTATCTTGAAAATTTAGTTTACTGATTTTCTTCCATTTCTAAGAAATTTAAATTTTTGTAGAACACTGCAGGTGGCAATATATTTACAAATCGGTTGATATCTCAAAAATAATTATTTTAGAGAAACACTACTTTAATAAAACATAATTCAGAGTTTAAATATAAAATAATGTACAGGGTGTTCCATTTAAACTAATCCTGTATCTAGTTTTGACGCCCGCTTAGAAAGAACAAAATATTTTTAAGTTATGCCCAAGGTCATTTAAAAAGTCAATTTAAAGTTTTTGAAGCTTTTCTTTTTGATTTAATTCTCTTTTCACTGAAACATTGTTCAGCCCTTGCACTATTCACATAACATGGGGAATTTAATAACAAAATTGGCAATCAGTGTTGTGTTTAATGTAATTTTATCTCGGTTTTATTTTTCTCATATTTGTTGTTTTATGTGGAGACTGAGTGAATAATTCAATTTGATTTTATAGGATCGCTTCATTTTCCTCCAGGAAGTTCACCGTTGGTATCTCGAACGGCAATTTATAGCGGTTCGAAATTGGAACAAGCAACTGCGCCTGAACTTCCTTTATCGTGTTATCACGGACAATTATATCTGCAGAACGCAGAAATATTACGCGGCGATTCTTTTACAAAAGGACTACGACTTTTATTGTCCGCCGGTGGTCATTCTCGAAGAATTGATTCGACAAAATTAGAATTTGAAAAGGAATTACTATTGGGCGATTCGACGCAAGATGTGGCCACAGCTTTGGGTGCTCCTTCGAGGGTGTTTTACAAAAGCGAAGATAAAATGCGCATTCACAGTCCAAATGCGCATCGTCGAATGACGCAACGTCGTAGCGATTATTTCTTCAATTATTTCACGTTGGGCATCGACATATTATTTGACGCTCGTTCGCATTTAGCAAAAAAATTCGTTTTGCACACTAATTATCCCGGCCATTATAATTTTAATATGTATCAGAGATGCGAATTTTATCTACCGTTGGGCGATTTAAAGGTTACCGCGTATTCCAGATGGGAAGATTTATGTAAAGAACTTACGCCGAGCGAAAAACCGGTGGTTTTAAATCGGGCGAGTTCTACTAATACAACCAATCCGTTTGGAAGTACTTTCTGCTATGGATACCAAGACATAATTTTCGAGGTAAGATCCATAAAATTACGCCTTCTTGTTACGAACGCGAATGTTTTAGGTAATGCCAAACAATTATATAGCATCTGTAAGTGTATACGGTGATGGTCGACCTTATGAATCCGAAATATTGGTGGAACAAGCGTGACAGAGGCTATCTGCCACCTACCTTATACTTTCCAACAGGTATTGGCAACCGTAACACATTGAAATCGCTTCATGAAAGCAAAATGTAAAAAAAAATAATTTATTTAGTTCATTTACCTCACGCTAATTTTCTAATAGCAAATTCAGTAATAATAGGAGATAGAAAAAGGAAAAAATCTGTGTGAATGATTAGGAAATACCTCATTAATATTTATTTTTCTTAATTCGTAAGCAGGTAAAGAGTTAATTTGTAATTTGTTTCCCACGTTGACATTTTAAACGCTTAGAATTTATTTTTTAACCATTTATTTCTATATAAAATAATTAGGGATAGTTGAAAATGTTAAATTAGAATAGGTTTGTGTAATAAAAATTACGTTTTCTCATTATGCGAACGTGATTAAAATGTGTTCAATGTTTGACACAATATGGAGTATTTAAATGCAAACTTTAATTAAAACAAATATAAGAAAAAAATCATTCATTCACAATTGAACTGAAAATCATTGCCATCTTCTTTCTTCTAACTAGACTTTTATTGTAATCATACAAGTTTCGACTTAAAAAACTTGTATTCTTACAATTCCTTTAAGTGCGGTACAAAACTTAAACCAATCTAAATTGTTTTGTTAGTGAATGTATTTATCTTACTCATTGATTAAGTTGAATTGGGTGCCTCGTCAAACACAAATTGGATTAAGTTACGCTTAGTATCTAAGTTAATTTTGAACAGAAGAGTAATTAAAAAAAACTGAAAACTTAAAAGTATTAAAATTGATTGAATGGATTATTTTTTAAGAAACGTAGTCTTAAGTTATAAGGAGGAATAATTTTGTCATTTAAAAGGAAAACATTGAAAGTACCGATGATGATACGTAACTGTTTCGATGTTTTTTTTGTGATCAGGACAGGCATTAGAGTGGATCTCAAAATAATTGTATTAGTTGTACATATTGATTTTTTTTTGTAATTTAGCTCATGTTTCAGTCATGTAATATAAGTGCTCTATGCTGCCAGATTTTATTTTTATTATAAACTGATTGTTAAATTATTGTAACATTGTATTTGTCCAATTGGATTATCCGAAGTGTTATTTGTGCGGTAGCAGAGCTCATTTGAAAAAAAAATAGAAGTTTTGGCCAGATTTTATATAAGCAGGAAATAAAGATGTTAGGACTTCAAAGGATCTTAATTTGGTTTTCTTTAAACTATGCTGTCTTGTTGAACATAATGAATTTAATTATTTATTATATAGGGTACGTGTCGGTGGTGATAGCGTATAACCCCGTTCACACAACCACAACTATTGAACTAATCCATTGATAGTAAAACTACAACAAAATTAAAATAAACAACTCAGGAATGTAGTACAATACACGCAATAGAACTTGTATATACAAATACTAGCGAATTTGGATTGCCTAACTAGTAGGTGCGCCAAAGTGTAATGAACTCGAGAGCGAAAAGTGGATCGGAAAAGAATTTATGAATAAACCGTAAACATTGATAACATGTATAATCAATGACAGTAAATGAGA
Organism: Abscondita cerata; assembly: GCA_030710515.1. Lineage (NCBI taxonomy): Eukaryota > Metazoa > Arthropoda > Insecta > Coleoptera > Lampyridae > Abscondita > Abscondita cerata. The sequence continues at coordinate 126,821 of JALBCR010001057.1, forward strand.
ATATGGCGGCCGCACTTTTCAGTGCGAATTCCAGTCGAGTGTACAGGGCATCTCGCCGGGATCTGCCATTAGTTGTATACGGAAAAGTATACATTAAAAAATGGAACATCTTGTATTTTTTTGGTCTGTCGGGTGTAAGTTGAAATTCTTATTCAAATCATATAAGCATTGTTAGGACTACGGCTTACTCTTGGAGATATTTGCAATTTTCTACTACTGGGGCGTATCAGATCTGTAATCGAATTGGCCATGATTAGTATTATTTGAGAAACATAATAAAGCCCATATCACACGATTATACAATCTCATCAAATTTGTTTGTCAAACACGAATTGGACCAGCTCTATTTTTGTTTAAAGATTTGATAGGCTGCTTTCAACCAAAGTTTCACCGTGTGACGCTCCCTGCTGTATAAATGAGCCAAACATTTATATTTTACATCAAACAGATTCTTTGACAAACAAATTTGATGAGATTGTATAATTGTGTGACATGGGCTTAAAACTGTGTAAATTTGAGATAACCCAATAAATTTTCCAATCATTGTTGTGATTCCAATCATGCCGGCACGTTAACAGTTAGCACAACAGATCTGCTACATCCCAATAGTAGAAAATTGCAAATATCTACCGTAGTTGAGCCAACTTCATCAACTTTCGCAGCTGAGCCCACACCGCTGACGAAGAGCTGGGTTGGCGACGCGGAAAGTTTGACCACCGCTGCATCGCTTGCCGGAATCCGCTCGTTGTTTTCTGCACTAGGTGTCTGCGTCAAGGGGTGATGTCGCGTCATTTTAGATGCAAGCCTAGAGAGGAACGCGGGAACCGCCTACCCTGATACCGCGGTATCCATGTTCTACCACAGTGACGCTAAATCTCCTATTAGTAACACGAGTTTTAAATTAAGTTTACCATGTTTTTTTTTAAATTTTATTGTGCATCGTATATTTTAGGAGTTAATTTTAATTTTGTAAATAAATGGGTAAATATACAGCAAAGGGGACCCACCTCCGATTGCCTTTTAAATAGGTGCGTTGGACGCGGCTTCCGATGCGGAACAACTTTTCCCTCTGACATAATTGGGGTCACGTCGGTAAAAAGATATTCACCATTAAAGATATGTTGCTGTATATTTACCCCGATCGCACCTCCCAACCAACACCGTTTACCTCAAACCACATGCAAACATGTAATTTTTTAAGAAGAAAATTGTAATAACTGTAACCTACCAACCAACACCGTTCACCCCCGTTCATACAGCAAAGGGGACCCACCTCCGATGACCTTAAATTTCACATATATTGTCAAGGACACCCTCCCGAGCAACTTGCAGGTAATTTTACTCGGGGGTCATTGTTTGTTAAAAAGTTATTAACGAATAAAGTTAATGTATTAGTTAGGTCTACTACCCTCTCTAAACGTAGAATATAAATGAAGTAAGAATAACAACAATAACCTGTAAACGTCTCTAAACAAGTGTTGGAGATAGAGTAAGTGTTCTCATAATAGAAGACGTCTCTAATGTACACGGTGTGGTACAAATTGAGATTCCATTGTACGGCTGTTATCACCACCTTCATTTGTTAATAACTTTAAGAAACAATGACCCCCGAGTAAAATTACTTGCAAGTTACTCGGGAGGGTGTCCTTGACAATATGGCAAAGACGTCGAATGTACAAAGTGTCATGCTATTCAAATTACAATATTTATCACATCTTTAATGGTGAATATCTTTTTTTACCGACGTGACCCCCAATTATGTCAGAGGGAAAAGTTGTTCCGCATCGGAAGCCGCGTCCAACGCACCTATTTAGAAGGCGATCGGAGGTGGGTCCCCTTTGCTGTATAATTACCAATAAATGTATTACTTGTTCCATCACCGACGCGTGAACTGTAACGTTTCGCTACAGTATACGACAAAAGAAATGCAGCCCCTAAAGGGACTTTGTAAGGGTGCTATAACTGACCGGCATATTTTAAACCGAATTATAACAAAAAAATTTCGGGTACGATTTGAATTCAAATATGGATCCGTCAAAGTGTACCTAGAAACAGTTTCACAACGTTTCCCAACGCCATCACTATCAACGAGTACAAATTCTCCACATTAAAAAAGAACCAAAACTTGGATAACTTAGATGGCTAGATAATTAAACAGATGACTAGATTACTAAATTTAAAATTTAAACAATTAGACCTCACCTTTCACAGATATGAATTGGACGTCAATTTAGTAAGTGTTGTTACCATCATCAATTTAAGTGGTACCGTTTTCTTAATCGCGTTCATGTATTAATTATTCATGTATCGTTCTAATTGTGTGTTGTATTCTCAATAAATTACAGCTTTGAAAATGCTCTCACAAAGATGAGGGGCGAAACGTCGTCAAACATAGCCCATGAAGTTGTTTGTCCTTCCTACCTCCACAAAAAAGGGGTCCTACAAGAACATATTATTTAATAAATTAATTTTTGGAGGAAATACCTAAATAAATTATCTTTAAATTTAAAGTAAAGTTTCAACTCATATCTCACATCCAAACTTATATCTCAATCACAGCTATTATTCTAAAACTTTTAACTTTATGTAAAAATATTTTTTTTATCTTAGATCATTTCATTCATTAATTAAAATACCGTATAACAGGGCGTCGTTCAGCCAACAAAAAATTGATTAAGAGAAAATAAACAAATTTCTCAAGAATTTATTTTTTAGTTTATCCGGGAATAAACATAATTTGTTTATTCAGAAAATAATCTAATCGTATCCCAGCGAACAGTGTCACGTCATATTGACGTCAGTCTCACGTTAGGTCATTCGTCATTTTCACCTTAAAGATGACGTGATTATGACGACAATATGTCACATCTATATGACGTTATGTTTATAACGTCATTATGACGTCTTCTACAAGTCCAATGTTGGTCGATATATACATAAATGAAACTCGTCATTTCTGTACGTAATTCATATTATATTTATTGAAACAGAAAACAGTTTAATTATATACAACGTAATTAAACAACGTTTATAAAAATAGTAACTATTAAAACATATATGTAATACGAAGATATAGTTTTAGTCGATACATTATAAAATATAAAAGTATTACTACAAATCTAAAGTAATTCAGAGGGTATGTATTATAGGTAGTGATATCCAACAATTGTTGAAATCTGGACATGGTATTACCATACATTTAGCAATAATGTCATTTACATTCCATAAATTATATTTTGATGATAAATTTCGTACACTGTAAATATGTAAGTTCTTGGAATCGAAGGGATACTGGTACAAAGAATCATACAGTTGAAATTTTTTCCAAAAATCATTATATTTTGATGTATATCCACCAAAATATTGTGAACTTGCACCACCATGCCGTCATAACATAAACAGAAACAATCAGCGTTAGAACGTTTAGTTACTTTTAATAAAAAATCATTATGTTTCAATATTTCAAATTGTTTATAAATATGACTATCATCAGGTAATGGTCCAAAATGATGCTCTTGTTCAGGAGAATTATTATCAGTAGCTAGTAATTTTTGAGAAAATAAAAGGTTAGCTTCAGTTAATCTACGGTGTACTTGTTGAAGCGGATTAGTAGGACTCTTTATCAGGCGTTTTAATTGACCCAAGTAATTTTCAAAGGGAAATGCTGATATTTGATCTAAATTACCAAATTTTTTTACGTCACAACTTAAATGCGACAGTATGTGAACATTATAAACGTAGTACTCGACGCCGTAAATCTTTTTACAGTGCTTAACAAAAATATTTAATATATCTTCTGCAGTATTAACACCTAATTTTGACATATGTCTATCAGACACAAGTAATGTAATACCACAATGTAATAATAGATAGTGTTCATATATAGAAATATCAATTTTGTTTTTCAATACAACTGGACCTAAATATAGCAAAAACATCCTGAACTCTGTGGCCTTCCATCGCTGCAATTCAGCTAAGGCTCTTGGTTTCCTATTAAATTCTAAGGGGATGTACTTCCTAGTCAATAATAAACGTTGTGATATTAAATTAACTAAATGACTATTAAATTTTAATGGTACTGGACCACCAATCCATGAGTTCAAAAGTTTCCTCATGACACCTAAACAAACACAGTGCATGTAGTCTAAAGGGAATAAAGTAACTAGTCCTATTTCAAGTTTTATTAATGGTGACATGCCAATGTGGTGATTTTCATCTGCTTGCAATAAAAAAGATTCGTCTGTCCTTTTTGGAGCAGACATTCCCTGCATGACAATTCTTCCCTTAAGGTACTCTCCAGTTTCTGTACATTTATCGCAGGATGAATATCCATTGTGTGACTTCACTTGTTTAATAAATGCACGTGCTGGAGCATCACATACAAATGAATGAACCTCTACTCCATATACTTTTTATTAAATGCAAAACCTTCTTTTAATAAATGAGAAAGCTCATCGACAAAATCTTCTAAATACAAATCTAGTGGAGTTGGTTTTGTATGACCACAATAAATACCAATTACAAATGGTCCACTGCATTTATATTTCACAAGTCCTAAAATAGGCCAAAATTGGCTATTAGAACTATGAAATAGTGGTAAGCCATCAATATTAAAACTTATTTTAATTATATCACATGAATAATCGGTGTGATGAGATAAAAAGTTTTCAAATAAGGTCTTAGTCCAAAATGACAATATTCTCCAGTTTCTAATTTCTTTATAACTGTATTCGTGGGAGTATGTAACAAAGTTCTTGCATCTAATGGTAATTGTGGGCAAATTGGGTGAAAAATATGTAATATGTCTGTTAAGCAGGAGTGAGAAATATTATGTTTGACTGCACAAAGTCGTAACTGAGTAAGTACATCAACTTCTGGTATTATAGGATCAGATTGAGAGTTACCAGAATTTTCATTTACATTATATATATGATTGTCGTCACTATCAGAACTATATTCTACAGTAGCATCTACTATATTATTATCTGAGCAGTTGGATATCAATGAATCGGGAGTAACATTTTCTAAAAAATTGAGGTCACTGTTAGTAATTACATTGTCAGTGGTATTGTAAGTTCTGACACTGCAACTACTACTAGCTTGAATCTCATTTAATGTATTATTCACTGCATCAGCAACCCTTCGATAAATTTGCCTTTTACCTACAGATTCACCTAATTTAACTTTTTAGACATTGTAGCAATTCAAAACTAAGAACTACACCTATAATTATGAAATATATACAAACTAATCTATTCTCTTACGTTTACTATTTATGGTTGCATTTTGACGTTGTGGTGCATGCTTCAACCATATTTTTATTGCGTCTTCGATATCTTTCTCCGAAGTATTAGCTGTGTTCGCTTTTATACAATCTATAAAATAATTGAAACTCAATGACAAATTTTTACTTCCCTAAATGACTTACCAACAATTGCTGTTTTACACTCAATTCGCAGAAAGGCTTCTTAGCTTGCCGTTTTCCATAAAAACTGTACAAGCTTGCAATCGAGTCATCCATTAATATTCTAAGTACCTTGTTTATTTTTGTAGTGGCATCACGACCACCCAAAGTAGATAGGTATGAAGACTAAATAGAGAAAAAATTATGACCAATTTCAAAAATCAAGAAGTATCAAAATAACTTACCAAAGCAGATAAATTTTCCTTATTGCTTAAATATTGCTCTAAAATGTCGACGCTTTCAACATTGGAAAGCGGAAGCTGAACAGGTAAATCTGCAGGTTTGCAACCAGTAGCATTTGCAATCGGATTATTTTTGTTTAATAAATTTATTATTTTATCGTTTTGCACAATAATTTTTGCATTTTGCTCTTTAATTTGGAACAGCACTGTGAATATTTTTTCTGGAATACTTTACATAACTGTAATTATACAGTTTCATTCTAACACAAATATTACCTGTATTGGTACTTGCACTCTCATCTGATACAATATCAATAATATTGGTGACTGATGCATCAGTGTTCGATCTGAATGGAAGTCTATCTTCAGAACGGTGAATAATTGGTGTTGAACTTCCAGAAGCCTCCAAATTTAAATTGGAACGGCGTTTTGGGACCACAAAATCTATGTAAGTACATAAAAAATTAATAAAAAATTGCTTTTGTATAATTTTATTGTTTATAAAAGTTGCAGTTTTTGTTTGTGCAATTTAGCTCTTTCTAAATTCTAGTTTTATTCAAAGTAGTATCATGAAAATGTGAAATTGTGTTCATAATAATTCATATAAGTATGCATAATTACAATTTTGCAAAATATTTAGGTAAAATCTGTTTAAATAATTCATACCAATTCTTACTAACCTGTTTCTTTAGCTGCCGGTACATAAGCAGGGGTCGAGAAAAAACTGTCACAGAATCACCTTCATCATCACTGCACCATAAGAAAGCCGCCTAGGACATGATCGTTTTCTCTTACCCTGTGCCTCATCTTCTAGATCAGTACAAATGTCAGAAGTTACCTCGGCTTGTTTAATTTTCTTACGAGCTTTCTCATATTCGTCTGACACAATAATATGTTAATCTTTAAATAAAGGCAAATTCTTAATATCAATATTTACCACAAACAAAAAGCATCGTGATATTGCATACAACTTCCAAGAATCGTCGGATTTTGTATGATTTTTGAGAACTCGTTCGAATTGTGCAGCCTGTTTATATGGTGGCCAAAACACCTCTTTCTTTCTTGGCGTTAACCAAACTGAACTTACTAGAGCAACACTGCACTCTCCATTACTCTCTGTAAATTCTACACCCACAAAAGATGCCATTATTCAATATAAAAAATTATCTGTAAATGGAACGTGAAAAGTTGGGTTATGAACTTAACAAGGACAAATAATTTAGATAAAATATAAAAATTCACACCTTACCTTACACTATAATAAATGTGTGATAACTTAAAACACTTGTAGTTGTAGACAGTTATTAGAAAAGGTTTATTATTTGTAAAAATAACACGACAAAGAAAAACCGCGAAATGAACGTTTGTGATTAAGCAAGGTAAGCGCGCATAAATACGCAGGCGCAGGAGTGGCAATTATAAAAATGCGGGTATTACCAGTATTGCTCTGCCAAATAAACCAGAACAACCATAAATTGTAATGCCACAGTATGCATAACACGTTTACATTAATTTTTTCTTTTTATTTAATAGAAATTCAAAGTTAATTAAATTTATGTGACCAATTTTTGACGTCAAAAGACGTCAGGAAATAAACGTCTTAATTACCACGTCAATATGACGTCGATTATTCGATGTATGACGTCCTCGACCAAAAATCACTTAATTTCGACGTCAATATGACGTGACACTGTTCGCTGGGATATAACTCTTGCATAAAATTTAACCTGTGATCTCGTGCTTTTTTGGCGGCAATATGCATTTTATATAGAAATCCATCATAGCAATCAAATTTGAATTTAAACAACACAAATTTACTTGCTCAAATACAAACCTTAAGTGTAATTCGGCAGGACAATTTAACGAAAATTAGAACACATCAAACTATTTATTTTGGATACATATATAAATTTTAATTTGAATATACTTCAGACTGGCAACCTTAAATATCAATAGAAAGCGCGATTTAAAAGATTCTAAGTGAAAAAAAACACTAGTCTATTTGTCGCTGGAAAAGTTGCAGGTAACTTTTGCCGATGTCAAAATGACAATTACACTGTGGCATATGCGATTTTTTGTACATTAATTAAAATGTCGGTTAAATTTCATTCACTCGTTATAAATGTATAAATGCTGGACAATTTCACTCATATGTAAAAAATGCCATTTGTTTATACAAAAATCGTAGTTTGCTATCGAATAAATAGGAAGGAATTGCAAGTGAATAAAAAATCGAATAAATTACGTTAGCATGATCTAAATCTAAAGCCCTTATTACATTATCCGATTTCTCTTACGAGTCTATCGACTGAGAAGTCTTGAAAGGTGTAACTCCTAGATAGATTCGAAAGGCTAATATGATTTTGTTTACATTATAATAGCTCAATAGGAATAATGCGCATGCGCGGCTAGCTTGAATACTTCAGTTTTGAAGGTTCAGTCAAGTTGATATTGAGGTTAGATCAATAGTTGTTGATCTACAGTGTTGTAAACAAAATATTGTTAACATGAATTTTGAGGACATATTATTAAATCAGATTTAATTAAAATTGATTCTGCTGTCTCATAATAACTACGCACGCGCTAAAGCAAAATCGTATTAAAACTCGTAAGTAAAAATAGAAGCTGTTCTAAACGCGCAAGATCTCGTAAGAGTACTCGGAACCAATAGATCAAAAGAGAAAACTTACAATGTAAACATTTTCATACTGATCTAAACAAAGCTCGTAAGAGTCGTCGTACGACAACTTGTATAATGTAATATCTGCTTAAGCTGGCAACTGTATATTCAACAATTAAAATACAGGTATATCTGCAAATCTAAAATATTAAAAAATTGAAAATTTTATTGTGGAAAATAAGGTATATGGTTTTCTGCGCTTTTTTAACGTCACGTTTAAACGTCTCGACTAATCGCCCAAAACAGACCGTAGCTTTAAGAAGCTATATTTACTGCATTAGTTCGTCCTAAACTTGAATACGCTTCTATAGTATGGAGTCCTCAACATAAAATTCACATTAGCCTGATACAATTGGTTCAAAAACGTTTTTTTTAAATTACTTAGCTTTAAAATTGATAAAATATATCCATCTACAAGCACCTCTGTCACGATAGGTTCTTACAAAAAACACTCTTTTGATAGCTTTGCTTTAACAAGAGACTATTTTACAATAACACTTCTAAAGAGAATTATATCTAACAACATTGATTGTCCCTTTCTATTAGCAAAACTACAGTTATTAGTACCGAAATTATGGTCAAGAAGGTCTCCCACTTTTTATCTAGCAACACCCCATACTAATGTTTAAAAAAATTCCCCTATTTATGTAATGTGTGAAAATTACAATAATGCTAGGACCGCATCTGCGTTTTGCGTCACGATTATTCGTGATATTGTACGATAATCGCTAATATGACCATTCGTTATCGTAGTGAGTGACAAAACTGCGGAATATGAATTGGTATCGCTGAAAGAGCGGTCTCGGAACTCGCATCAAAGAATCTTAGCGCTTCTTTGACGTGCTAAACTTTTAGTTTGTGTTCATATCTACGTATGAATGATATTAAAATTAATGTTATTTTTCAATGACATTTTGAGAATTGTGTATATAGTGTAGTGATTTTTTTTTAAATAGTCGCTTTTTTTCACTTGTGTGAGATCTTCTATTTGGAGAAAAGGCGTAAGGTGGTGATCTATCAAAACTCCATGTGAAGATGTTACCCGACGTTTCAACCGTTTTTTGTAGTACGGTCTTTTTCAGGGACTCTAAAAACTGATGGAATAATGAGCCCTTGAAGACCGCCCAAAAAAAAACGGTCGAAACGGCGGGTACACGAAGTTTTGATAGCTCATCTCCTTCCGCCCATTTTCGAAATAAAAGGTTTCACTCAAGTGAGAAAAAAGATACTTATTAGATATCTTAGGAGAGATTTCAACATTTACTGTTTTTGTTAATTATAGATTGGACGAATCATTTTGAAATGACACCTATAATAAGCCTTTAGTATGTTCTTCCATTTTGTTCTACACAACGAAGTAAATGCTAAAATTCATTTATCGCTAAATTAGCATGTTAATTATAGTGCACTAAACAGAAAAATTTACGCCACGCAGGTGCGGCCCTAACATAAGAGTACACTACATACGTATATACGACATTTTTAAAATTTTTAATTCTTCACCCAGACAAATAAAATCTCTATGTTTAGTTACATTTAATTGTAATAGTAATTGTATTAATTATAGTCCAGTCATCCTGGCAAAAATTTGGGTCCCAAAAATTCCAATAGACTTTTTCAACGTATAAGGGGGTATTTTGGTGCGCTATACACGATGGTATGGTCCAAATTGAGCTACCGGATACGGAACATCTGCAAATCACCGATTGATGGCCATTTTCGGGTTTTTCAAAGATATAACAAGATCTATGCATTTTTATGAAAACCGTGAAGAAAGCAAAGTTGTAGTGCTTATCAACACTCATCACCTAGTTTAAACTAGATGGCGCTAGAGTTCTTAGAACTCAAAACATGGCCATTTTAATGTGGCAAAAATGGTCACTTTTGCGTTTTTCTAAGATAGGGCCGAATATATGCATTTTTATAAAATAGTCAGGAAAACAAAGTTATAGTAGTTAGAATACCCGTCCAAACTAGATGGCGCTAGCGGTCATGAAATATGGCCGTTTTAGCGTCAAAAAAATTATAACAATTTATAACTTTTTTCACAATAGGACAAGACCTGCCTTTTTTTGTGCATATAGTCAGAGAAACAAAGTTATAGTAGTCAAAAATACTAGTAATCTGGTCCAAACTAAATGGCGCTAGCGGTCATGAAACTCAAAATATGGCCGTTGTAGCGTTAAATAATAATTTTTGGGTTTTTCGACAATAGGACAGAATCTATGCATTTTTATAAAAACAGTATAGAAAACAAAGTTATAGTAGGCGGAAATACCCATAATCTGGTTCTAACTAGATGGCGCTAGTGGTCCTAGAACTCAAAATATAGCGGTTATTATTTTGACTTGACTTTTTCTGAAGAATTGTTAAAAAATAATATCAAAATTTGTTCTATGATATTTTTTAATAAAAACAACTACTATGAATAATTACTAAAAATATTTTCATAGACACTTGTTAAATAAATTTCCAAAAAAATTTTACACGTGCACACTTTGTATATTTACATGTACAGGCTATAATCACAAAATGAACGCGTCTTTTAAGAAGAATGTAGTGATGAAACCGTTGATTGAAGAGTCTAACGAAATGTAACTCGTTACCAAGGAGATACTCTTAGCGTGATGCGCAACAGCTGTTAACGCATCGCGTCGCTTGAAGCAACAGTAGTCCCAAAAAAAGATATTACAATACGGACGTTTATTTTATACCTGCGCATATATACTTTTTTATGAACTTTTAATTATCATATTTTTAGTAACAAGAGCTTGGTTCAATGGGCTCCCAATTAAATTTTTTAGAATGAAGAATTAAATGACACATTTGACAACGATGTATATTTTTTTTATATCGTCGTAAAACTCGAAAAATTATTGAATTATTTTTTTCACACTAAAACGGCAATATTTTGAGTTTTATAACCACTAACGCTATCTAGATTCTAGATCTAACCAGATTATGGGTATTTCCGCCTACTGTTATCTTTACTATTTTTATAAAAATCCATAGATTCTGTCCTATTGTCGAAAAACCCAAAAAAATTATTATTTTTGACGCTAAAACGGCCATATTTTGAGTTTCATGACCGCTAGCGTCATTTAATTTAGACCAGATTACTGGTATTTTTGACAACTATGACTTTGTTCCTCTGACTATATGCATAAAAATACGGAGGTTTTGTCCTATTGTGAAAAAAGACAAATAGTTGTAATTTTTTTGACGCTAAAACGGCCATACTTTGAGTTTCATGACCGCTAGCGCCATCTAGTTTAGACCAGATTACGGGTATTCTGACTACTACAACTTTGCTCACCTGATTACTTTTATAAAAATGCATAGATTCGGCCTTATCTTTGAAAAACGCAAAAATGACCATTTTTGCCACATTAAAATGATCATATTTTGAGTTCTAAGAACGCTAGCGCCATCCGGTTTGAACCAGAGGATGAGTATTGATAAGCACTACAACTTTGCTCTCTTGACTATTTTCATGACTGGAATATTAATTTGTATCTTATTTTATAGTAAATCTGTGTTTGCTCTAGTTTGTTAATGGCAACTATTAACTAGAGTTGAATTAAATCCAGTTTCTCTACGTAGAAACTCCAATTTATTTAAGTCTACATTACCAATTTATTACAAACCAATGGTTATAGATACAAGTTACCTTAAATAAAATATATATTTTTACCCTGCCGATTTAATAATATCACACCTTTATATCTTTTTAAATGGAAGACGAAAATTCATTTACTGTTTAAAAATGTTTCAAGATCCTGTTGATCCAAGTCTAGTTGTATTTCTTCTAATAAGGCACTGGGCTGCACAGTATTTTTTTCAATCTCTTTAAAAATTCAATTATTAATACAAAATATTTAACAACCACTGCTTACTTGGAATGTTTCCTAAACTTTTAAATGTAGCTAAATCGTTATTAAAAGCATCTTGAAACGCTTGTTGCCTTTCTTCCAAAATTTTCCTCTGCTTTGTTTCTTTCTCGGCAACCATTTGACTATGTTTGACTGCAAGATCTGCTCGAGCTTTTTCAAAGTACGCTGGAATTATATTGCAAATAAGTGTTACAATAATAGTAAGAAATAACATACCTAATTTCTTTTCTTTGTAAAGAGCTAATTGATACTTGTGTTCAACCTTTCGCCTCTCTAACTCAACCCTTTCGACAACATCTTCCAAATCCAAAATACCTTTCTCTGTTTTCTCAAAGCTTTCCTGTAAGTCTTTAAGTTGTTGACAACAACTTTCAATGCTTTTATTTATGGTAGGGGTAGCGTTCAGTATCTGAATTATTTCGATAATGTTAGCATGTTCTGTACTTATTTTTGTGTGTAATATTTCAATCGAATTTGCCAATTTTGTGGCGTTTGCTGCATTATCTTCATTTAAATTGTGTAAGTCGGCCCACTGCTCTTGAAAGTGAGTTAGAATATCTGCTCCTGCATTTAATTCAATTGTTGGAGCTGCTTTAACCGATTCTTCTTCACTCGTTGCACTTAATAAAGTTAACTTGCTTACGTTTATCAATCGTCCCTTTAAGGATGATAACATTTTTGTTATTAACAAAAACTCACTTTTATTACATATTCAGTTGGAAAGTTATGAGTAATTATAAGATAAATGTTTAGATAATTTGTGTTTATTTACATTTTCGACAGAAACGTCAGGTGTAGTTTCAGAAGTGGTCGTAAGAGGGCGGTGTTTCAACGCGCTTTATTTAAATTTGATGCAATCTTGAGGCTTAATGAGTATAGAAACATGGACTCTGAATTCACTAAGATCAATCAATTTAATCTTGTAATTGCAAAGAGTAATTGAATTAACACTTATAAAAGTAGATCAAGTGCCGATAAATATTTGTGAAATCCCATTCCTTAGATATCGTTGACTAAAATTCTAAGTCTAATTCAGCATCAGAGAACTACGAATGTAAAGCCCGTTTCACCTTTATCTAACATTCCTCAACTTTTGGGTTTGATTTGTTTCCGTCAAATAAATTTGGTAGTTTGTTTTTGACAAACACTGATGGCTTAAGAGAAGTAACTGGCTCCAACCGCGATTGATCTGAAACTTTTTTTTGTAAACTAAGTAAAGTGTTCCGAGTCGAATGGTGCTATTTTTTGAACGCGGACTGACCGATAAATATTGAGTTGGTATGATATGGGTTGTTAACACAATTTTTTTTGGTCCGCGCTCCAAAAATATAGCACCATTCGACTCAGCAAACTTCAATTAGTTTACAAAATTTCAGACTAATCGGGGTTAGCACCAAGCCCATTTCATTACAGATAAATGATATATATTGATCATTGAAAAGCAATAACTAAATAAAAATAGCAGGCAGAGCTAACAATCATCAAATTCATTTAACAAATGTGAAACACCACCATTATCAAACTTATTTGATCAAATAAATTTGACTAACGCACGAATTTGACATTTGATTTGAACAATGACAAACTTTAATATAAAAAAATCACTAGTTTATCACAAAATATTGATGTTCTCATCAATATATGGCTGGCATTGGAAGAATTTTAAGGCTGTTTGAAGTAGAGACAATACTTTTTTTCCACGACATACTTTGAAAACGGACGTTTCTTCTCTACAAATAGCGAGGAAAATTGATTTTTCCTCACTAGCGAGGAAAATAATGTCGTGTTACAAAAATGCCCCTTTAAAAAATTTAAAAATGTGTCATTCGAACTATATGCTTTTGTTAAACAATTTAATTTAGTATTCAATCAGGTTTGTTTAATTTAATATCTTATATTTCGACTCTTAAAAATTGCTACCCTACATTTATTGGTTACAATTTCGCGACTGCGATATGACCGATTGAGACCACACCGATACTACAGAATACTGTAGGGGGACTATTGGGACCCACCTATTAAATATTACTTCTTTCATTCGGTTGTTTTTTTGAGGAATGTCGTGAAAAAATGTTGTGCTAACACATGAGGAGAGCCTTTTTCTACTCTCACTCTAATGACTCACTCGGTACGCTCATGAGGCAACTCGAGCTCCAGTGGAAAAAAGAATCGCTTTTCTCACTTGTTGGACAAATAACTATTGTTTTCTACGTCGTTGATAAACTAGACATTGAATTCTTTTCCCTATAAAAATGTACTGAAACATATGACCATGACTTGATTTCTTCATAGCTTATTTTCCACCACACTCATGTCTTCTACGCGTTAATTTCACTAATCGTCGGAATTCACTTCATTTAAAACTTTTTTTAAATTTTTGCTTATTTGAATTTCGTTAAAACTTTATCTGGGTTTATAGAGACGAAACACCTGGGTTCTTCAGAATCTACATTTTAAATTATTTCTGGAATTTGCTTTGTACTTCTGTTTAGTCGGTATGCGTGTAAAAATTAATAGTGTCAGTGTTTCATGTTAAAGTAATCTGACAGGGTAGCACAGTGCATTAAAAAATGTTGATTTTTTTACAGCTAACCCTTGGCTTTGTTTCAAATGCGAAAGTGCGTCTTTCGATGTTGAGAAAGAGGTGATTGAAAAACCATCAGTGATTTGATTGTTTTTCCCAAAACCGAATTGTTGCTGGCCAAATAATAATGTTTTTTATTTTCATGATTATAATATAATCACAAATTTTAAATCTTTCTAAACCTAAAATTTTATCACTTTTTCGACGAATTAGAGTTATTATCTGTCTAGTGACCGGCCGGCCGTCCGTTCGTATGTAAACAAGATCAGGAAAACCGACAGCCAGTTTTTTATTATACTTCGCATATGGGTCTTATTTATAATAGTACGAATTTGATTAGATTTCTTATATCATTTTAATTTCCTACTATCCCACCGATAATCCTATGTATTACCCTCACCACTTACAAACCGGTACGGTCATTTATTGCAAAAAACTGATATTAAAAAAATTTGAAAGCAGGCTGAGTAGTACTTAGGTGGGCGAGAAATTCTACACCGTTAAAAATACTTACCTAAGAATTCTGTAGGAGACAAAAATTGGTTAACATCAACCACACTTAAACCACGTAAATCGCAACAGACAAACGATGACTATATATAAACTCTTTAATAAACGACTCCCAATTATATGATATAGAAACACATAAAATGGGACATTATTGGTTTCTGTGAAATAAGAAGAAGAAGATTAGATGAGTGTGTCATTTTAAAATCACAAAGGCTCGTACAATTACAGTCAACTAGGTGTAGGATTTATTAGTATTTTGGTTTACTAAACAAAACACGCAAATATCCGTCAATAAATTCCTATAAGTGCAATTTTATAAATCGATTTATCGAAAACTAATTAAATTGATTATTTAAGAAAACTTAGATTTAGAGCGTGGCTCGAAATCATCTAATATCTTTAACGCTAAGAGTAGTCCGACTGCGCTTTAAACTGAATATGACTGCAAGGTTATATTTTTTGAATTAGTAACTTAAAAGGCGCCTCTCCAGAGATGTACTGCAGTATGATTATTATGCTGTGGCTATAGCTCCAAGTACCTACAATAAAATTTGATAATATTTTAGATACCTTACTAGCACATTTCTTCTTAAAATATCTAAGCAGCGTAAAACTAATGTAGTGTACCAAGAACAAAGTCAAAATAATATAAGAAAGAACCTGATGAAGAACAGAAAACAATTTTAAGCAAAAATGTGGTTTTATCACCACGATAAATGGATTATTAGAACAATTAAAATGCAGTTACTGTTTCTTCCGAAATATAGAGCTGTTGAAACTTGATGAATAAAAAGCAACTCCTTGTAAAAATTTCAATCTCATGCGTGTTAAACTAAATACGTTCCACATGTGTACACCGCGATCCACACTTTGGATTCATCCTTCAAGAAAAGCGGACCGGCATAATCAATATCAACAATTTTAAATGGATTTGCATCTCAAACACAATTCTCAGGAAGTGGTGCCGCTGCAGGTCTAGATGTTTCTGACTGTATCTCCGACATTTCACACAAACGCAGTTTACACATCCGATAGCTTTCGGTCCTTTGAGAATCCAAACCCTTTCACGCAATTTAGCCATAAAATATTAAACGCCTACATAGCAGTTACGTAAGTTTTCATCTCTTATCGAAGCATCAACTACGTTATGCCTATTCGGTAATAGGATGGGATACTTAAAGTATATTCTTCATCCTCTCTCATCAGGAGCTTAGTCTGCACTCGTAGAAGTCCATCTCCATCCTTTTTCCCATCTAAAGAGAACTCCCTTTCAGTAGAGAATGTCGTTTGCTGAACCATAAAGAGAAGCTTTCCTTCTCGAATGATAAGCTTGTCTGTTGTAAGTTGCCCGTAAAAATTGCTTGACCTTCTAAGTCTATCCACAAATCTCACCATCTACGACATGCCTCGAACAAATTTCTGGTATGTAGAAAAATGAGAAACTTCAGGTGAATACCACATTAGAGTTTGGGTTGAAAGTCCAGTCATAACTGGAACGGACTTCTTTTTCTCCAGCATGACCTCTACTTTGTCTGTTTAATATTCGTTGCTTAGCCAATTTCGTATATCACTTTAAGCCATCCAGGTCCCTCCCACCATTTGGACTCCAGTAGCGTCTTTTCATCACATCCTCTTGAAGAAAGGTCAGCAAGATTCAAATGTTCTGGAACGTGGCATTACTTAAACTCAAAATTCGTTGCACTCAGTTGCCTACAAAAGTCCCCCACTGGCCGTGTCTTCGAATCCAAGCCAAAACGGTAGAAGAATCTGTCAAAAATACGACTTGCACTTCATCATCATCTTCATGGCACTCTTCACAATCCGACAGAGACGAGTGCCAACGATATACTCTCCTTATTCACCGCGTATTTTCCTCCCCGCGTACTTTTCTCCCCGAAATACTTTCCTTCCCGCGTACTTTTCTTCCTGGGTACTCTCCTCTCCCCAAACTTTCCTCCCGCGTACTTTTCACCTTTTCACCCCGCGTACTTTCCTCCTCGCGCACTGTCCCCCCGCGTACTTTCCCCGCTCATAAAAATGAAATTGTTATTATGAATGTAATTGTAATAACTGTAATCTACCAACCAACACCGTTTACTTAATCACATGAAAATAATTTAAATTGATTAAAACCATTTTAAAACAAATTTATTGAAAGAAAGTTTGTTTTTGAAATTGTTATTATGAATGAAATGTTTTTAAAGAAAGAAATTGTAGTAACTGTAAGTTCCAACCAACCCCGTTTACCACGATCACATAAACACAACTTAAATTGACTAAAACAAAACAAATAATCCGTCTTATAATTTAATATAGATAACACGTTTCAAGCAAATGTTTGTGCGTATATTTGTTTTTACAATTTTTTATTATAAGCAGGGGAAAGAAAGGTGGGGAGGAAAGTATTTCGGGGAGAAAAGTACGCGGGGAATAAAGTGTGGATACCAGTTCCAATTTCACAGAATATCAACTCTAGACGATAGATTTGCCTTTGGTGCAATTCTTGCCTTGGTCATTAGTAGTTGTATCTTTCCTTCATCATTGTCTTCACAGCGCAAACATGTTACAGCGGCATATGCGCTTTACTGGCAACACAAAATGTGTGGAGTGTGTAGGATAGACTACTAAACTTCTTGCCAGGAAAGAAGATCCCTGCGTATAGGGTTTTTCAATAGGGACTCGAACTTTGACAGTGCATAGCGGCCATCTTGGTGAAGCGATAGCTGTCATGTTCGGCATAAATATTTATTGAGTCGTGACATTTTAGCATGGAAAACTACACGCTGCAACATCGAGTAGAAATTGTTAAAATTATTAAATTTATTAAATGAGAAATTGAGGGCTTTGCCATCTCGCGTGGTGGCAACATCAACTGGCCACCGAGATCGTGTGACTTAACTCCGCTCGATTACTTTCTGTGGGGCTACGTGAAATCTCTAGTCAATGCTGACAAACCACAGTCAATTGCTGCCCTAAAGGCTAACATAACTCGCGTTCTTCGTGAAATTGAGCCCCATTTATGCGAAGATGTCGTCCAAAAAATGGTCCACCAGAATGCAACATCTACAGCGGAGTCGCGGCGGCCATTTGGCTGAAATTATTTTCCATACATAATGTCATAGAATATTCTTCAAAATATAATAAAAATGTTGTAATATCTGTTAAACAGGTGTTAAACAGTTCGAGCACTCTTAATGAAAAACTCTTTATAAGCATATGAATCAATATTAAAAACTTCCGAGTCAATTTGACAATTTACTATTTAGTTACTGGTTAGAATTAGAAAGTAACTAAAACAGTCTTGGCAAGATATGTGGTTGTCAGTTGAAATACTAACCTTAAAAAGTAACAATTGACAGCAATTTATAACCAACAATACAGAATGAACCAAGAATGACAGCGACCGACATTTGACAGAACGTCAACTTAAATGAAATTGATGTCAATAGAGTAACTTTATTCATAACGCACATAGTACATCTTCCCTCTGCATTTTACACATATCTATGTCTTATTCATACAATGATCGATACGTTATTTCGTACATCGGAAAATAATGACGCAAGTATCTTCTTTGGTGTCACCATGTTTACACACGTATCTTAGAATCCTGATCGATCATATGAGATCTATTTGTTGGAGTCACTGTTGGTACCTCCTTGCTACATAAGGTTCAATAGGAGTTATATCTTGGTCTCAATCAATTTGTTTTCCCACAGTTGTTTTAGGCACATCTTCGGTACTATAGTAAGTGGTGAAAGTATTCCAAGTGGATTAAAGACCATCGCTACAATTGACAGCATAATTCTTTTGGTCAACTTTCCTTGTTCCATGATGAGAGTAACATTGCAAAATAGGAAATCCTCTGCACAATCCCATTTCATTCCTAAGACGTTGCTTACGCCAACATCACTGATTTGATCCACGTTGCTTTCCCACAACCTTAAATCAAACTTTGCCTCGTCCATGATTTCAACAGTTTCTTCCTTAATCTTCTTGTACTCTTCCACACTGTCAAAAAAAGCAAGTTATCCACGTGCAGCGGTTTCATTAGTCATTCTCTTATACAAAAGTGCAATCCTAAGGTGGTAATCAATTACTGCTGCCAGTTTTAACTCATTCACTAGCCCTCGATCCGGGTTCCATTGCCTGTACCAAGTATTGAAATCCGAATCAATCCCTAAGTTTTCCTGTAAATGTTTTCAATTGAATTTTGGGTAATTTTAATTCTTTTTTTGATCTCTACTAGGGATTGGATCTGAACTTGATTCTAACACGGATTTGGCTGATTCTAAGATTAACTCATAAAAAAATAACCGAAGGTTATAGAATAGAATATGTATAGTAAAATGTTGTACGTTATAACGTAGCTCCGTCTCTGGTTGGTAGAAAAAGTACCCAGCAGAGATATGAACAAAACATTTGTAAAATATATCATATCATCTTAAATAAACAGAATATATATTACAAAGATGTTTTACGATTTAAATAGTATTAGTATATTATAGTAGTTATTAAAGCAAATTATCCTTCTTATAGGAGATGTTCAGAAGAAAACACGATGTTCATTATTCCGCCGACGGTAATACTTCGATCGTTAAGCAATAATAATGAACATGGTGTTTTCTTAAACCACCACCTATGGACGTGTCCTATAAGAAGAGCAAAAATAATTTGATCATCTACAAATAATTACACAACCATAAAGGAGATCATTATACAATTTTGAGAAAAGTTGAAACTTCACGTCGGTGACGGTGTTTACTTATCAGGAAAAAATTTAACGTTCGTCACTGTATCAATAATTCTTTTCCCACGACCATATACTAAAGTGACAGTTTCCGTACAATCTAGTAATTTATCTATGCTAGTAATCAAAAAAGTTGACGATATCAACCACCTTAAAAGTTAGGGTTCACATGTTACGATATTTTGTATAAAACGTACTAGTTTGTTATAGAATGACTCGTTATAACATGGTCGCTAAGCAATATACTATAACAATTAACTTTATTTTATTTATTAAAGTTTGCACGGAAAGTGTCTATCTGTGCTCGAGAATTTCGGCACTCGGTTATCGCCTCGTGCCGAAATTTTCTCTCGCATAATACCTTTAACTTTCCATGCTGGTCATGTAATAGTTAATATAAGTTCATATAACGTTTTATTTTCCACTTGAAATATGAAAATTCATTGATAAAATACTTACAAACATTTCATGTGAATGAAACGCGGCTGCTTTGTCTGTGTACTTTGTTTTGTATCTATGACAATTTGTATGTTTATTTTAAAAATAAAATTATAAAACCTCGCGTGAGATGGACAGCAAAATTTCGAAAAAAGTGTACGAAAGAGCGTTAAAAGCTGATGGGGAGTTGCTTCCTAAAAAGTCATGGCCACTGTACGAAAGAGAGCTTCAGAAATTTGAAGACTGGAAAAAGAAAAATTCTGTCACAGATTAATCGTATTAATGGTATATATTTTTAGTCAGAATTATTTACCCCGAATTCCTTATGGTCTAAATACTCCATGGTGAAGGCACATTATTAGTATACAACAAACTAGACATAGGAAAGTTCAACCGGCTGGAGGCATTCCTGAAGCAAACTTCAAAAGGATACATTTCGAGTATGTAAACACGGTACGAATTTTACATTTAACTGAATGATGTTGATGATTATGTTATAGGTTGTTCTGGTGATGGGTGTGTTTGGTGGATTGCGAAGGGACGAGTTGGTAAGGTTAACTATAGACGATATAGACGACCGAGGAGCCGTTGTAGTGATAAAAATTCAATACACAAAGACTGGCGATTCAAAAAGTTTTAATATTTTCGAGGAAAACAAAATGAGTGCCTTGCAAATATATAGGAAATATGCAGCATTGCGTCCAAAAGGACTAAAGAAGAGGCGATTTTTCTTGTGCTACCGGAATGGGAGATGTACGGCCCAACCAGTTGGCAAAAACACGTTAAACCTTCAAAAGTGGTAAAGTATCTGGGTTATGCAGATGCGAGAGAGTACACAGGACATTGCCTGCGCCGTACATCGGCAACTCTGCTGGTGGATGCTGGTGCTGACATGTTGACATTAAAGAGACATGGTAAATGGAAGAGTGATGCAGTGGCATCTGGGCACATAGAAGACAGTATCGCGTCCAAGAACAAAATTGCCAGGATGATTGCCGGAGCCAAGGTAACGGAAGGCGAAACCTCCAACAATGTTGTGAATATGTCTTCGTTCACTAGACCTGAGAACTCTTCGCTTGAAGGCAATATCAAATTAATTGAATCATTTTCCAATTGTATTTTTAATTTTAAGGATCAAAAATATGAGCTTACTTATGAGCATTAAAAAAGATTTCTAAATTGCTGTGTTTTTATTTTTGTCAGCATTAGTAGGAATTAGCGGGCGTAATCATTATGCCCGCTTATTGTGGACCTAGAGCGTAATGAACAAGTTTATACAGCACGTATCATAGATGAAAACAATCAATAATATACAAGTGGAAAATAAATAACTATTATGTCATACTTGATAATTATTCAGTCATAATTATCCTGAATCAAGACACATTAACTAGCAAATAACACAATTTTAGATAGCAACGGGCTTTATTTTTTTTAAAGCCCTAGAGAATTATTTCTGGCAGAATTGTTTCTGACGTAGTAGAAGAAATCCAGCCTTTCTCCCTTACAATCACAAAGTTACTAATCGTATAAGCAAGCTTCTTCGAAAAGACGGCGTTAAACCTATTTTTACATCTAATAAAATCTCACAAGTTTCACCTTCGCTAAGGGTAAGTTTCCGACTCTCTCTTCTCAAGGTGTATATCGTCTTCCTTGTTCATGTGGTTTAAGTGTACATAGGTAAAACTGGTCGCTCTATTAGTACACGTATTTCGAAACATCACCATTGTGTTAGGTTAAAACACGGTTCCAAGTCTGCCGTGTCTGAGCATCATTTAGATACTGGTCAAAATAGATTTTGATAATTCCGCTTTGATTGCCAAATCTTCTTTCTTTTTCAATAGGAAAATCAGGGAGAGTATAGAAGTCATTAAGCATCCGAACAATTTCAATCGCGACAGTGGTTTCGAACTTCTCTATATTAATATGTTATGTCGTTTGTGCGTCCTCACCTATTCTCGATTCATTTTCAAATCTATACGAAGCATGCTGGCTTTCCTAGTTTTGATTAGATGTTTTGAATGTAGAGTGCGTACTTTTTAGACGTTTAGTATAATACAATTTTATAATCAACGATAATACACACTTCTTTAATCCATTTCAATTGTCCACCATCGTATAAGAATTAAGTGTGAAGAATTCAACACTCCAAATCAATGTCCTAAGACTAACTCGTGCTCAGGTTTATCGGGAACTTTTGTAATTCCATCGCATAAGCGTTGACTCTTCATGTTTTTTATTAATTAAAAATCAAAAAGTCGTATGTCAAAACAATGGTGTTTAATACGTTTTAAATTAGAAAATGTAAATTGTCAAAAGTGCATAGAATGGATGAAACCAAAAAAAGATTACGTGATGCTTACAATAATATTGAATTTTTTGCTAGCAAAACTTGGATAAATTCGCCTAATGCATATCAGCGAGCTAATCAGGTATAACAAATTGTTGTTATTCTTAGTTTTTACTATATATAGTGACAGAAATTATTTGCCGAAGAAAACATAATTGAAGACGCTTTGCACAGTGAAACTAATTATCCCAGAACAGTTCGCAACGTAATTCCTGAAAGTAGACTGGCTCAGTACGGAAACTACACTTATAATGAAGAAAGTGAACTCTTTTATAAACGACATTCGCAAAAAATAACCATTTATTGTCCTTGCACGTATAAGAGAAAGGTTATGAAAGAACCATGGATGATACCCCAAATTGAACAATATTTTGTATGGTTTTCGTTCACTCCCGAATTTGACGTTTTAGAAGTGTTTCATTTAGAAGACTTTGACGATCAAGTTCAACCAGACTGTAAACCATATCGTTGTTTACACAACTTTCATCATATATATACAAATTCTTGTGGCAGTGGTAATTCCAGTAAAAAGCAATATAGGACAAGTTGTACCTCCTTATCAGAGTCGGAAATAACAATGCACGAACCTACTGATTTTAAAATTGAAACGTTTGAGGAAATGATTATGCACATAAAAATTAGATCAGGTATTAATAGAAATAATCTTATATTATTTAGTATAATGTTTTTTTTTTTTAGATAAAGTTAAGCACTTGTGGCACCGGCACTCTCAACCGAAAGTTGAAGACAGAATCGATAAACAAAGCAATATAATAAAACTACCTTTGGGAAACTCTTTTTTTTTAGATGACGATAGAGATGGACAGAATAATCAGCAAAAAAAATTTTGTGAGTCCGATTGGTTACTAGATGAGTATCATTCCAAAAGAATCGACTTCTGTCAGTTGCTCTATTTAGCCGACACAATTAGTGCATTAAAGACATTGTTTTTTAAAAGCAACAAAAAGAAATCGACATCTTTATCTCTTTCGGCAACCACTATTCCTTACGACGAACCTGATGTAGACACCAAAGTACCAGCGCCATCGGCTAGACGATTATATTCGGCTGTGTTACAAGGTTTAGGAAATGACAACAATAAGACAGATCTCCCAAATGATTCCGAAGAACCCGAACAATCCTTTTCAATTAATATTTCTTCGAGTACACCGGTTATATCTGTAGAAAATTCGTTTAATACATCCGACACCATTATCTTTGGAAATCAAAAAAATGTACCCATTTATACTACCGCATCGTCTCACGAAGTTACTCAAACGCAAACATGTGAATCCTCAAAGAGTTACACACACGTTCACCAAGAACCTCCTCCAACCGCTAACTATTCCCAAAATCCCGTCCCGTTTAAAATACTAAACACCCCATCAAACTCGGGTTTTCACTCAGAATCTCAAACTAGTGTGTTAGGAATATGTTTAAGTTCGTCTTATTTCGTTAATTCGTACTCAAGCAACGTCCCCCTATTTACCACAAGCACGTGCAACAATTACATAAACAGTAATAACTACAACTACAATCTAAATTCTCAGTACTTGTCTAATTTGCACAGTCACCCCTGCACTAACACACCAGCATTGCCTTACTCCAATAGTTTATATCCACCATCAAATGCCTTTCAGTCCAATCAAATTCCAATCAACTCGCGAATTCCTCAATTGAATCGTGCTTACCCGTCCAACCCGATGCATTCGATGTGGTACGTTTCTCAAAGTCGAACTCCACCGATTTATTCGGTCACTCATTACACATCTCAACCTTATTTGTATTTGACCACACCCCAATTGCAAACACCACAACCGTCAACGCCGCCGCCACCTCCACATCTGCGACAAAACCAACGATGGCAGTACCCACTACCCTACGTGCACCCTCCAAACCCTTACCATTTATCAATACCTCCACATTATCCGGCAACGCCCCAACAATGGGGAATACAAAACCAACAAAATGTATATCGTACCAATTCAACTCAACAAGTCGAATCAAATCAACAGATCGGATCGTACATGCAAAACAAATCAAAAATAAAAACCAAAAAACTTAACTCTCAATATAAGGTGCGAAATAAATCACCCGACGAAATATCGTCGAGTATCAATAAAAAAAGAACCGTTTACGACCAGCCGCCCTCCGAAAAGCAATTTTTTATCAAAACCGCAGCATCAACTTCGTCATTAGAATGCAGAAGATTTAAACATTACGTCGATTATAAAGCCAACGATTCATCTCGCGTACCAAATAGAGCGTCGGCGACGACGTTTAGAAATGATTCAGAAAATTTTGTGTCGAGCGATTCAAATGGATCGCACACTCTTTTACCGGTTGCGTCGAGTCTTTCCGAAGACTTAGAAAGACAAGCGTTGGAACAATATCACAATTCTAACGAAAATTTTTATCGAGAGTTGGAAAGACAAGCCGAAGAACAATATGTCGAAGATCGTTCGGAAAACTGGTTTCGCCCCTCGTGTAAATCGTTGTACATCGGGGGGCTGATAATTCGTAACATTATGTTTTACTAAAAAAAAGTCATTTTTAAATTTTTATTGCATTTTAATTTTTTTTAGTTGAAAAAAAACAACGTTTGTCATGTAAATTTTTCAGTTAGTATTTGTTCTTGAGAGTACAATAAAATGCAAATTTTAATTAATGAATAAATAGAAGCTCATGTTGAAGTGTGTGTGTTTTTTTAACCAAGAAACGATTAGCTAAATGAACTATATATCAGACCTATCACATTCTGTTTAATATTTTACATTTACTTTTTAATTAACAAATTATTATGTAGTTTTAATATTTTATACAAATTTGTACTGTTTGAAAAATAATATTTGTCTTTCCACTCAATGTGTTATTTCAGTAGAAATAGTTTGTAAGGCAATCTTCCTGGTTATACAGCGACCAGTAGCAGTTTGTAAATCAAGTTTTGCTCTCACCGAAATACTTGAACTTGAAAGTAGTAATATTCAGTACTCGTCCCAGTCATGACGAAATATAATGGTTTACGGTTGATTCTGGTGGAAATAAGTTAAGCGGGACGGGGATGGTATTACGGTACAGCCGGACGGCGATAGAAGGATTCGATGTCTAGACAGAGAAGTGCTCATGTTGTCTACGAAACCCTATAAGTCGATATGTGTGAATTGTAGGTGCAAAGTGCGGCACCCCTAACGTGACGTACGTTAAACACATGAAGACTTATATCGTGAACCTACTTTCTGGGATCACCTGTTATAATGTCTATTTCACCTGTGAGGCAAAACGGTAGCCTTACTTTCGCTTTTGGAAGCATTGTTCTGAGCGAACTAAAGATTGTAGTAGGAAATCTGCAACGATTTGAGGTAGCAAATTGTATTTATTTGTTTGCTTTGCAGCGAAATCCATTCAGTTAGGTTTAGTATGATTTTATTCTCCCGAAGCTTTCATAATGATTTTTTCACGTATATTGATGTAAATAAAACTAAGAAAAAAAATAATTTATGCGGTATGGCCATACCTCTAGTAAGGATACTGAAGAGACGCATATTCACCATTTTAGGAAATTATGAAATGTTGGAATTTGTACAGTTAACACGGTAATTGTACACATTACAGTTTACTGCTTTAACAAGATATTGTCATCAAAGACGACATTTTGTCTTGCACGATAGTTGCAAGCTAATATTTTTCAGTGAATAGTATGTGATAGTATTCTGCATTTGAGCACTGAAAAATAAACTCTGAATTCTTTGGTGCAGTAGTGATAGGATCTGTACCCAAAATTTTTTCTTTATTAGTAAACTCAATTGTCCCAATTTTACTCTCGCTTGCAAATTTAAATTCTCATTTGTTTTTGTTCGGTTTGTTAGTTACCGAAAAGTATCACAAATTTTTATACCAATAGAGGCTATAAAATCTAGAAGAAAAAAATTCAAACAGCTTTTTAGTGTCGTTTCGTCATCTTCTTGCTAGTAGTGCTATATTGGTCCGCGGAATCTTTAGTTTACGTTTTCCCTCCACTTGTGACGTTACTTTCTGATAGAATTGTTTAGGTAGCTCATAATATAAACAAAACGGTCTCAGGGGCCAGATTTCGTGCAGGAGTTAGTCCGGACAGTCGACTTTCACGTAGTTTTCTTACGGGGAAAAAGTAACATAAATGAAACTCAAAACTCTTTAATCCAAATAAAGAAAAGCTCACCGGAACCAATAATCTATCCTTAATACTACAAATTGTTACGGGATGAAAAATCCTTTAACAGAATTAGGAGATGGGTGGATTTTAGGGGAATCTGTGATTCATTGACGGTTGCGATTTTAGCCGATTATTACATTTAGTAAAGTTAGACGACATGTCGACATACGAAGATGGCACTACGTCGACATGAACGAAAGTTTAGACGTCGTACGAGGGAACGAAAAACGCAACCTCACTAACATGGCGAAGGGAGCTGGAACGAAACTGCCAAGATAATGTACAAAAATAGACGATATATGTTTGAGCACACTTTGAAACTGCTAAGTAGAACGGTGACAAAGAACGCAATAGGTACGTGTTGTACCACGCGTATGTAAGTGAAACGGAATGAAAAATGGAAATCTACCGTTCCTGAACGTAACGGTGAAGAGAACAGAAGGCGGAACGCTACAGCATGCTGTATACAGGTAAGAAGAGGAACACCGATCAATATATACACACCACATCTCACCATCATCCTATAAATATATAATATATAAAGAAGACTCACATAAACACAACTCCTGTACAGTAGCGAAACCACACCGATAATCCTCGCCAATGAGAAAATGCACCTTGTAGAAGCTCTTAAGAAGAATGGTTATACATACATCGATATCAGGAGAGCTAAAAGAAAACGACAAATTCGGAAACGACAACAGAACTATCAAGAACACCAAGCTTGTTTACCGTACATATCGGGAGTCACTGAGAAGATCGGTAGAATTCTAAAAAACAGAAGATAAACTGCGCTTCGAAACTACCACGTCAATGGAGCAGTATCTACCAACAACGATGAATAAGTTAGCAAGAACCAGAACAGAATAAATATACAGGGTGTCACAAACAAGCGTGGGTCTTCAATAACTCATTTGCGGTTGGAGATATCGAAAAATGTTTCAAATAAAAAGTTCCACCAATTCAACTTCTCTATACCATAAAATTATTTTCGAATATACAGGGTGTCCCGTTTTTCCTGTACGCAACCTAACTTAATTTTTTTAAATGGAATGCCCCATTTATTATTGCTTTATTAGATTTCTCGCTTAATTTAAAGGCCATTTCGTTAACCATACATTATGGCTGAAATGCACCGTTCCTCAGAAAATTAGCGCTAAAGGAAGAAAAATGCCGTTTCGGTACCCTGCGCCATTTTTCATATCTCCGAAACAAAAGAACTTAGAGGAATGCGGTTTTCACAGATCGCTTCTAAGAGAAATGACCTACCATTTGCACTATTTACACAAACATGTTTCTGTTAAATTCATTCAAAGCTACCGCTTCAAAAATAAATTGTTTCAAACCGGCAAAATTTGTGTTGCGATACTTGATTATGGATGATACACTTTTGTTTTTATATACATTTATTCACATAATTTACACTATAAATAATACACCACTTTGATATTTGGAGCTACTAGTTGCCAAAATGCCAACGCTTTGCTCCTCTCTCTGTCTACGCTGCATAAGTGCTTATATCTACTGACTCTACCGTTACTCTTCCGCTAAGTTTCTTTTTTATAACAAAAAAAAGGGGGGGTTCATCCCTTACAAGCAAAATACTTAAAATTAGGTATGCAACTAACATTGCTCTTACAAACTACTTAACAACTTGTTTTTTTCAAATAGAACACTATTATTTTTTTCAGCTCATCATATGCAGAATTTTATTTCCTTTCGTCTGATATAAGGTTGTTGCTATCAGTTCCTAACAGTTTTTGAGAAAATTGCAGTTATATTCTAAATTTTAATTAAATCGGATCATCGCGTGCGCCCTGGTCGGTGATTAGCTGCTTTTCCGCTTTTGTTTTCTACCTTAGGAATGAAAACTATTTCAATTGAAAAACCAGAGTGTTGTATTTTAGTTCAGACGTTTTAAATCACAAAAATAATTTTCAAGATGTCCACACAGAGCAGTGACTTTGCTCAGGCCAGTTCTTGATGTTTAACTTTTACAAAAGCTGCTCGAAATGTCTGCCATTTTCTTGAATACACATCCTCATTCGACGTTTGAAGTTATTGTCAACGTTGACCAGAATGTCCGGGGTAATTTCTCTGAAAGCGTTAGTTATCCTCTCCCGCATATCTTCGGCAGTGGTAGGTGAAGAGGTGTACACTTTGTTTTTAACGAATCCCCACAAAAAGAAGTCACATTTTGTGAGATCAGGCGACCTAGCGGGCCAGTTAATTGCCCCTCCTCTTCCTATCCAGCGGTTTGGGAAATTCGCATTTAAGTAGTTCCGAATTTCTTGGGTGCAATGAGATGGGGCACCGTCTTGTTGTAGCCACATACGTCGAAGAAATTCTAAAGGAACATCCTCCAACATTTCTTGGAAACCATTTTGCAGGAACTGCAAATAGGCCCTTCCTGTTAAGTGTCCATCAAAAAAGTACGGTCCGAAAACACGATCACCAAAAACACCTCCCCACACATTCAGTGACCATCGGTATTGAGAAAACGTCCGGAAGTTAGGAGGATTTGCCGTATCGTAATAATGGAAGTTATGCCTGTTTACAAAACCATTTTTGTGAAAGGTAGACTCGTCAGTAAACAGGACATATTTGAAGAAGTCTTCGTCTTCGGCTATTCTTTCGATGGCCCACTGACAAAATTCCGTTCTTGCTGCAAAATCCCTTGGAAGTAGTTCCTGATGTAGCTGAACGTGGTACGGATGGTACTTATGCTGTTTCAGGACTCTTTGTACAGACATTCTACCAATTTCGGTTTCTCGGGCGATGTCTCTTTGACTGACATTCGGATTTTCCACCACAGACGCCAAAACACGGAACTCATTTTCATCTGTACAGACCGTCTTGGCGTAGTTTCTTTTCCAGACTCCACTGATCCTCTAGTAAGAAACCGCTCCAGAACCCTGCTGAACGATTCCACTCTAGGATGTCGTCTATTTGGATAACGCTGGGCATACACCCTCGATGCCAAGAGGGGATTTCTCTCACATTCCCCAAGAATAAGAACCATATCTATCATTTCTTCTTTATTCAACGCCATAGCGGAACAGTTCGGAAAATGAACACAAAGTTACAATGAAACAAACACAACGATACAATGAAACTTTACTGAACACCTTATGAAGTTCACAAATATGACATTGTAGAAAACAAAAGCTAATCACCGACCAAGGCGTACATGATGATCCGATTCAATTAAAATTTAGAATATAACTGCAATTTTCTCAAAACTGTTAGGAACTGATAGCAACAACCTTATATCAGACGAAAGGAAATAAAATTCTGCATATGATGGGCTGAAAAAATAATAGTGTTCTATTTGAAAAAACAAGTTTTGCCGGTTTGAAACAATTTATTTTTGAAGCGGTAGCTTTGAATGAATTTAACAGAAACATGTTTGTGTAAATAGTGCAAATGGTAGGTCATTTCTCTTAGAAGCGATCTGTGAAAACCGCATTCCTCTAAGTTCTTTTGTTTCGGAGATATGAAAAATGGCGCAGGGTACCGAAACGGCATTTTTCTTCCTTTAGCGCTAATTTTCTGAGGAACGGTGCATTTCAGCCATAATGTATGGTTAACGAAGTGGCCTTTAAATTAAGCGAGAAATCTAATAAAGCAATAATAAATGGGGCATTCCATTTAAAAAAATTAAGTTAGGTTGCGTACAGGAAAAACGGGACACCCTGTATATTCGAAAATAATTTTATGGTATAGAGAAGTTGAATTGGTGGAACTTTATTTGAAACATTTTTCGATATCTCCAACCGCAAATGAGTTATTGAAGACCCACGCTTGCTTGTGACACCCTGTATATATATATATATATAATGCTTATTCTTTCACGTGTAAACATGTTTGTTAATAAAAATCTTTGGGGTTTAAACACGTGTAATAAATATTAAAAATTACAACGTTTCGCCACGCTAACACGCAGCTTTTTCAAGTAATTAATAAATAACAATCTTAGTTTCTATGCGATTTTGACCTTGAACGTGTCGCTGGACCAGAGTAACCAATAGCATTACGTATCGGTATCATGGTAATGTTGTTTTGCATATTTTGTTGTTCTATTTGTTGGATATTTGGGGATCTTCTATCCTGAGGTAAAGTTAATAACGGTTTCCAAGTGTTAGGTAAACCTTTTCCATCATCTCGTTTATTAATGCAACTAGGACGTCTTTCTATCTCGATTTGTTCTCTAATGAGGCGGTTACATAAATATTTTTCTCTTCCTAGCATTCTTGTATTTTCAAAATCGATTTTATGTCCTGTTTGGTGATGATGTTCAGCTAGAGAATAAGTTAAACATCCTTTTCGGACTGCTAGTTTGTGTTCTTCTCTTCTCGCAGAAATACGTCGATTGGTTTGTCCAACGTAAGAGATGTTACATCCTCCGCAAGGAATTTCGTAAATGCCTTGATCTTCTAAAGGAATAATATCTTTAGGGGAACGGAGGAAAGACTTAACTTTATTAACAGGTACAGAAACTACTCGTATGTTGTGTTTCTTTAGAATGTTACTTATCTTCTCTGTAGTACCTTTGAAGTACGGGATTGATACAGTAAACGTACTCTTATCGTTAACTTCGTTGTCACTTCTTTGTTTCATCCTTTTTGCTTTCATAACATGATGACGTGAAAAACCATTTTGTTTAAAAGCTTGATTCAGAAGATTCATTTCTTCGTGTATATGCTCGCTGTCTGTTAGTCTAGCAGATCTAATTAATAAGGTTTTTAAAACAGAATTTAAATGTTGTGGATGATGATGTGAATTAGCATGTAGGTATCTATTGGTATGAGTTTGTTTTCTATACACTGTATGTCCTAAACTTCCGTCTGGTTTCCTAATTAGTAACACGTCAAGAAAAGGTAGTTTTCCGTTAACTTCTACTTCGGTAGTAAAGATATTATTCCTTTTAGAAGATCAAGGCATTTTACGAAATTCCTTGCGGAGGATGTAACATCTCTTACGTTGGACAAACCAATCGACGTATTTCTGCGAGAAGAGAAGAACACAAACTAGCAGTCCGAAAAGGATGTTTAACTTATTCTCTAGCTGAACATCATCACCAAACAGGACATAAAATCGATTTTGAAAATACAAGAATGCTAGGAAGAGAAAAATATTTATGTAACCGCCTCATTAGAGAACAAATCGAGATAGAAAGACGTCCTAGTTGCATTAATAAACGAGATGATGGAAAAGGTTTACCTAACACTTGGAAACCGTTATTAACTTTACCTCAGGATAGAAGATCCCCAAATATCCAACAAATAGAACAACAAAATATGCAAAACAACATTACCATGATACCGATACGTAATGCTATTGGTTACTTTGGTCCAGCGACACGTTCAAGGTCAAAATCGCATAGAAACTAAGATTGTTATTTATTAATTACTTGAAAAAGCTGCGTGTTAGCGTGGCGAAACGTTGTAATTTTTAATATTTATTACACGTGTTTAAACCCCAAAGATTTTTATTACAAACATGTTTACACGTGAAAGAATAAAGCATTATTTAATAAACCTATATGGGAAGGAAATTTTCCAATTATCAAAAAAGTTTGAAAAACTTAGAATAAAGAAAGTGACATTACTATGTGATTTGACATTTCTATGTAGATGTCGTGACAAAAATATTATACCTAAATGTTGTAAGATTAAATTTCACACCAATTCTTCTAAAACAAAAAGGATCTTACATCGAACCGGGTTAGCGTTAGTACGAAATATGATTTCAGATGTCAGAAGAAATCTATCTAACGTAAGTACAGAATTACTATCAATTCATTTAGATCTTTCTAACACTATTCTTCCTGTAATATGGAGAAGCATAGATAAATTGGCTGAATTACAATCACAAAAAATTAAAGAACTAAAAACTGCCCGCCACTTGAAGAAATTTGATTGTCTCAGTCAAAAGTTCAAAATTGGAATAACAGGAATGACACTGATGTTCGTAATGTAGTTCACAATATTTCAAGCAAAGAATTAGACGAACATTCTGTGAGTATTCTTAGTAAAGGTTTCAATTTTGCTGTTGTTCTTCTCGTATTCCAGTAGAAGAGATCATAACAAAGGTTGAAGCAGCAGTCAAAGATTTTGAGAACGTTGAAGCAGAAACGGTACGACAAGAAGTTTCTCATGTTCTGAAGAAATCTAAGCTTCGAAACGCAACGTCACTTACAAGGAATTGAAAGCGTTAAAAGAACTAAAAGGAGATAATTCTATTGTTGTGCTACCTGCTGACAAAGGAAATGCAACTGTAATAATGGATACCGAAGATTATAAATCAAAAATCGAAACATTGTTACAAGATCCTATTTACAAAATTATAAACTCTGATCCTACAACGTATCTCGAAAAAACTACTAAAGCTGTAATTAAGGAATGTATACTGATAAGGAAATTCAAAAGAAATTAATACCAAGAGAAAAGTCTTCTAAATGTCCAAAATTTTATGGATTACCTAAAATTCATAAAAATGGAGTACCACTTAGACCTATTGTTAGTAGTATAGATTCACCAACACAAAAGTTAGCTGGATATGTTGCTAAAATATTACAACCTTTTGTTGAATCCTCAAGTTCTTATATTAAAAATTCAACACATTTTATAGATATTATTAGAGGTCGTAAATTAAAACCTACAGATATCATGGTCAGCTTTGACGTTGAGTCCTTGTTTACTAAAGTTCCAATAGAAGAGACTCTTAATATTCTAGCAAACAAACATATGTTAACACCTGATGTTGTTCGTTTAACTAAACATTGTTTAACCAACACATACTTCTTATACGACTCTAAGAAATATAAACAAACTAAAGGAGCACCAATGGGATCACCTATCTCACCTGCAATTGCTAATTTATTTATGGATAACTTTGAAACAAATGCAATTCAAGAATCTTCCAACAAACCAGAACTTTGGTTACGATATGTTGATGATATCTTCTCCATATGGCCACATGGTAATGAAGCATTACTAGCTTTTTTAAATTATTTAAATAATATTCATCCACAAATTAAATTTACTACCGAAGTAGAAGTTAACGGAAAACTACCTTTTCTTGACGTGTTACTAATTAGGAAACCAGACGGAAGTTTAGGACATACAGTGTATAGAAAACAAACTCATACCAATAGATACCTACATGCTAATTCACATCATCATCCACAACATTTAAATTCTGTTTTAAAACCTTATTAATTAGATCTGCTAGACTAACAGACAGCGAGCATATACACGAAGAAATGAATCTTCTGAATCAAGCTTTTAAACAAAATGGTTTTTCACGTCATCATGTTATGAAAGCAAAAAGGATGAAACAAAGAAGTGACGACGAAGTTAACGATAAGAGTACGTTTACTGTATCAATCCCGTACTTCAAAGGTACTACAGAGAAGATAAGTAACATTCTAAAGAAACACAACATACGAGTAGTTTCTGTACCTGTTAATAAAGTTAAGTCTTTCCTCCGTTCCCCTAAAGATATTATTCCTTTAGAAGATCAAGGCATTTACGAAATTCCTTGCGGAGGATGTAACATCTCTTACGTTGGACAAACCAATCGACGTATTTCTGCGAGAAGAGAAGAACACAAACTAGCAGTCCGAAAAGGATGTTTAACTTATTCTCTAGCTGAACATCATCACCAAACAGGACATAAAATCGATTTTGAAAATACAAGAATGCTAGGAAGAGAAAAATATTTATGTAACCGCCTCATTAGAGAACAAATCGAGATAGAAAGACGTCCTAGTTGCATTAATAAACGAGATGATGGAAAAGGTTTACCTAACACTTGGAAACCGTTATTAACTTTACCTCAGGATAGAAGATCCCCAAATATCCAACAAATAGAACAACAAAATATGCAAAACAACATTACCATGATACCGATACGTAATGCTATTGGTTACTCTGGTCCAGCGACACGTTCAAGGTCAAAATCGCATAGAAACTAAGATTGTTATTTATTAATTACTTGAAAAAGCTGCGTGTTAGCGTGGCGAAACGTTGTAATTTTAATATTTATTACACGTGTTTAAACCCCAAAAGATTTTTATTACAAATATATATATATATATATATATACATATATATATATATATATATATATATATCTATATATA
Source organism: Abscondita cerata (assembly GCA_030710515.1). Lineage (NCBI taxonomy): Eukaryota > Metazoa > Arthropoda > Insecta > Coleoptera > Lampyridae > Abscondita > Abscondita cerata. The sequence goes on from JALBCR010001057.1 coordinate 162,013, forward strand.
TATATATATACAAGATAACATGCCGGTGTGAGAAGTATTATGTCAGACACACGAAAAAACAGTGGAACTACAAATAAATGAACACCAAAGAAACGTAAGATTTAAAAGTATTAGACAATTGGTAGTGGTAGAACACATACACGAATCGAAACACAAAATGGATTTCGACAATATATAGAGGTGATAACCACTACCAAAAACTACAGAAAGAGATCTTGAGCGACAGAGAAGCAATTCTGTTGTCCTGAAGAGAGAATCGAAAGTTATTAGTAAAGGTAAAAACAACTTCTTCATCAGGGTTTGTAACATCAACTTGAGAGAAATTGTCGAATGGTATTATTTTTGTAAGGTGTGCTGTAATAAATTTGTGCAGTCGCAGCAAACTGAGCGTGGGTTCTATAAAACATAAATTAATCGTTTTCTTGTTATATGTGGCACAGTAGTTAAAACGCGACCAAGTGTACGCTGATAAGATTGTTCATTGGAAGTGTCTTTTAGGGATTTGTACCCCTAAACACAAACAAATAAAACCCTTCTGCGCAGAAATATTTCATTATTTCGTCTCGAAAATTCTTCCATCATTTTATGTCTAGGTTTTATTTTTGTGAATTAAATCTATAAATCTGCCTTTTTGAAAACTTTGTTTTTCTATTGGTCTTTTGATGAGATTTTTTTGAACACAACTCCAAAATTTTGGTACTATACACAAAGTGTACGATTGAAGATTCGATGTGATAACAAAACCAAATATCAATAATCAACCCATAATTTTTTAACTTTTGTATTGAGTCTGGTTCCAAAATTAGAACCAATCGTGTACTTAGTACATTCACTTTTCATTTTGTTGTTGTTTATGTAGGCATTTCGATTTTAAGCAACATTTTGAAAAAACAATATTTAAAACTTAATATAAAAAGAGTTTTTTTGAAAAAGCTATTTTAGGATAACAAAAGTCTTTAAGAGATAAAAATCATGCTACACGAATAGTAACAAATGTTCGCGTATTTTCTTTACCTCTAGGTAGACAATCATTTTACCCTTTTGAGAACGATTTCAGGAAATAAATTGTTTCACAAAATCCGTATTTTATACTTGACTCACTATTTTTTTAACCCTGATATTTCTCATGGCTTTATATCGGTAGAAAACACTACTGTTAAGAGAAAAATAAAAGTAAAAATATGTCTTCAAAAGAAGAGTTAAGATTGCCAAGAACACTTGCAAAGTTTCCACGCTAGACCGCAAAACTCAAACGTTGAGTCAAAAAGATTTTTGAACAACTCTCGCCAGATACATGCCTAATGCGACTTCTTAAATCATTTATAGAGGAAATGGTCTCAGTACTTCCAAATGTCTCAACCAAAATAGCAACGAAGAGTAGCCTTGATTGATTATCTCTTCATAATGGGTTGATTTCAATTTTCACTGCCGATTCACGTACATGAGAAAATTCAAAAGTATCACTACATGTCGAATCCCAAATAAGATTTAAGCCTTTTGTACCTGGTCTCCACCACATGGCATTGATGCATTATTAGATAGAAGGGTGCTCAACTTCTCACATAAAATAACGCGTAGCCAAACTCGTGATTGTGGGATTTGTGAAGTTAGTAAGCGAGCTTTATCAGTGTCAGAAGAAAACTTGATGTTGTCGACTATTCTTTTTTTATTGACCAATACCCAATTCTTTCAAAAATTAGATCCAGTTGGAATTCCTACTGAAGTTAGACGACACCATTGCTCATAACTTTCATCAAATCTACTGATGATGGAAAAGCCGGCTTCTTAAGTAAAGAATAGAACAGAAGAGACCAACCCAAAATAGAAAAAAACAGATGAAAGGAAGCAGGTAAACATACATCCAACACCATTCTTATATCAATTCTTGCGTAAGCAATGGGTAGAGAAGCAATCCGAGAATGAAGGGAATGAGAAAACTTTAAATTAAAAGTGGAAGATAGTCCTGATTCCAGAGTCTCATCGAAATATTGTAAAATATTCTGATAGTCAGTCATCGGTGTGGTCCGTTAGATGTAGGTACATTTCGGTATTCCAAACGCATTATTTAGTAAAAAGAAAGCATCAGGACCATTTAATAGCTCCAGGTTTGAAATTAAACGCTCCAATTCAAGAACGTTCTTCTCGAAAACTTCTTCAGCTGCCGATCCTATTATGGAAACTCCCAAAAATGTAAAATTTTTCTGGATCAAGCGTATTCCTGGTGCTACCTCATTAAAAAGTGAAAGAACCTTTGAAGTTTTATCTTCACGAAAGAAAATCGCACACTTGCTTGGGGCAACCTCCAACCATTTTTTTTGCATTTTATGGTTATGATTTATAGCCATTCAAAACAACATATAGTAGAGTATATTTATCAAGGTACCATAGATTCAATTCTGAAAAAAATGAAGCTATAATTTCTGGTTGCCTGGGCCAAAGAGTAAAGATCCTCTAGGGTCGCCTTATTGAGAACCAGTTTTCGAAAGTATTTAATACTTTCCGAATTGAAGGAAAGATCCTTGGCAGTAGCATTGAAAAAAAATAGTTTGCTGCTTTTGAGCTTTTATAATAATCTTGGACAATACTTGGTTTAAATTGGCGAAAGTTCTAATACTACAGTGAACTACGCCTTCACATCCTCCCGGTGTACCAAAACCCAAATTGAAAGAGTATTAAAATTCACAAAGGGACTCTCTTAACTTTCTACATGTATAGCTGCTAATCGCCTATAGACCAAGCCGACAGCAATTGAGCGGATTTCTCCGTTATCCTTACGAAGAGCAAAAAGATTAACTCTAGTGTACGATTGGCACACATCCACTAAGCATCAGATTGATTACTTTCATTGAAGCACCATTACTTTCGCTGGACGTCGAAGTTTGGTCTTTCAGATGTTGAAGACTATCAAATCCTCTTGCTGAGTCAGCATCTGATATGATGAAATTAAACTTATCATAAGTAACTAAAATATAAATACTGTACTTTTTTCACAGTCTGATTCAATTTCTAGAAGGAATGGAGTATTAGATGAAGGATGTTTTGACTTCAAATTTCTAAATTATCTTTCTGTCAATGTTAGAAATAGCGTCAGTTTTTAACTCTAAAAATTCCACATTTCTAAGTAGTAAAAAATAACTGTACTAAATTTACAATAATTTAAGGTGTTTAAAATTTATAATAGAAAAAGGAGCCATTTTTCGAAATTCATTAAAAATTTTGTTCGCGCATGTATATTGCACAAACATACTGTAAATTTCAAAATTCGCAAAATATGAAAACCTAGAGAGCTATGAACTGAAACTATTGTGTCGTGCGCGTTGCGTTTGCGCAGAAAACAAACACGTTAAAAATAAGGTTAGATCTTGAAAGTGCTATAAATTTTTATAGTTTTTTATTGACAGTTGTTAAGTTAATCGGTTAATATTAGAAAGTGTGCAAAGTCGGAGTGCAGATACTGGCTTAACACAACGTACATAATTTCCGGAAATCGAGGTATGTACGTGTACCTACATAAGTATGCAAACAAATGCGTCGATAAAAATGAATATTTTCAGGATTTTTTCATTATTATTATTTTGTTATAGGTGATCATGGCGCTGCCAAGTTTCAGGTAAGTGTTCACTATACCCTAGACAAACAAAACCTTTACTAAGGTTAGGAGGGAGGGAGTATTAATTAACCTGACTTAGTATTTATTCTTTGACGTGACTATGTGCAACAAAGGGGTTACGGAAACCTCTTTTAAATTTTGTTTTTCGTTACGAGAAGAACGTTAAAACCTTTGAAATTTGTAGAAGCGTTTTAACATTTTACTATCTTCTATAATCTAAATAACTAAGTACTATAGTTGCTTTTCTTTTTGTCGTCAATCTCGGATGTTCTCACCTTACCGCGTACCTTTTGAAATCAGTTGAATAAGTGAAGTGAGACTTTTTCCTCCCAACTTATCGATTGAGTAACGTTACTGATAAATTGATGTAATTTGTAATCGATAATAATATGTTTATTTACATAAAAAAAAATGAGCGTATTAACAATAGTAGATTATTTACTAGGAGTTAAACAATATAATTGTTGAGCTTAAAAGTTTGCTGGCGAGGTGTTAGCCGAGACAGCAAATGCGAAACAATTATATTTTTTAACTCCAAGTGAATATATTATTTTTCTTAAGCGTTTATTGCTAGTTTTCATGTGTTATTTTCAAATTTTCGAGATTCTCGAGTCTTATAGTGACTTTTATTCTGGACGAATCAAGTTGGTACTTTACTGTTACATTCATAATATGACATAACCGAGGCACCAACCTCCCTAAATAGTGTGAAACCATAACTGTTTTGCTTTTTAATGTCTAGACAGTAAAAAGATTTTTTTAGTTCTGCCAGTAGTTCAATAATATGACGTTTTATTGTCGCTTGAAGAAAAAACAATTTGTAGTTAGTTTTTTTGACAATGCCCAACTACTCACTTGTACTTATCATTCCAATCTACTGAGAGAAGCTCATTTGAAGTAGGATATGCTATCGCCACGAACACTTAGAATGCTTGTTGCCTGCTCTTGCGAATCAACCGCTTATAAGTAAATAAATAAAATGTAACCGATCAAAAAGTAAGCGCTTGTTTGATAATAAAATTCATTACGCTTTCATAAAAATTGTTTGATCTTACATGATGATCAATTAAATAATCAATAACAATATCATAAGAGCACGTCTGTATATTCGAATTCGAAATTGATGTTGCTATGGAAATATCCCTAGCGCTTCGGTCTCGTGGTGTTTCAGACAAAATACGTCTCGTATAATCGAGAATTTTCATTTGTCGAGTTGTATACAGGTAGAGTATATCACGAAAATAAATAAAAAACTTTTAAAAAATACAACGTTTTTCGATAGGTAATTTAATAACCTAAATTGTAATTTTAATAATAACACACAGAATTGATTATATACACAAAAGAAAATGAAAGGTAAAATGTAGAAAAAATGTGATTATAGCTATTTATTATATATGTGTTTCAGTAGGCAGATTATCCACGCAAGAATTTTTAATCAGAGAACAAAAATTTAGCGTTTATCTTTCAAGGAGATAAAAAACAAACAATAAAAAAAAAAAAAAAAAAATTAATAAACAAAACAAAAACAAAATAAAAAAAAAAAAAAAATAAAAAATTAAAAAAATAAAAAAAAAAAAAAAAAAAAAAAATAAAAAAAAATATAAAAATTTGAGTATTAATATTTTAAAAAAAAAAGAAAATTAAAAAAAAAAAAAAAAAAAAAATAAAAAATATTAAAATAAATTTATGCGAAAAAAAAAAAAAAAAGATAAAATAATAAAAAAAAATAAAAAAAAAAAAGAAAAAAAAAAAAAAAAAAAAAAAAAAAAAAAAAAAAAAAAATTTTTTAAAATAAATAGAAAAAGAAAAAAAAAAAAAAAACAAAAACGACGAATTTGATTTTTTTTAAATTTTAAAAATAAAAATAAGTTTTACTGTTTGTGGAAACAGTGGCGGCTTGTCCATATGGTCATTTGGTCAATGACCTCCCAAAAATTTGACAATATATAAAAAAATATTCATTATTACGTGTTTTATTAAAATAGGTAATTAAGTCGCAAGTACAATAACTTAAAATTTATCGGCCGTCGTTAGTAATTCATCCTCTTCAACCTTGGGCTGGCGGTGCGAATTGTCCTCATTGAATTAGATCTACCCGGAAAAACTCGAAAAACGTGCAGCGCCCGAATAAACGCGAACGTCGAAACAATAATCAACTTTGGGTCATGAGCCGGATCCGCAGTTTACGTTGACTTCGTATAGGGTGTACAACTACGCTCGATTTTTGATTCGATTTTCGCGTGTTTTAAATCAATTTAGAATTTATATTGATATGTTTTACTGTTGTTGTGTTGTTTTGTAAAAATACTATTTTTGATTCGCGTGTGCATGCGCTATAATAGAAAATGTCGGTAGTGCAGAAAATTAAACAACTAAAAGTGCTAACAAACTTAATTTTACAAAATTAGTTGAGTTCAAGGCAAATGGTCGTCCTTTGCCAGAACTAAGTTTACGACAAACTAGCAAAGACAAAAATAAAGATGTTCATCGAAACTTTCGCAAGGTAATGTACGATTTAGCTAACTGGATATGTGGTTGTGAAGTATCAAATGTATTTTACTGTTTTGTTTGTTTATTATTTTCTAAAGACTCGTCAGACTCGCTATGGTGCAAATCCGGTGTAAGAGATTTAAAACATTTAAAAGAAAATAAAAAAAACATGCTTCGTCTGCAGAACACATGAAATGCTCGGTAAATTTTGCAACCGTAGGAAATGTTGATATTCGTACACAGCTAGACAATGATTACAGAAAATCCCTTAGAGATTTTAATGAGAATGTTTCGAAAAATCGCTATATTTTGAACAAAATTGTAGATTGTATAAAATTTTGCGGTGCATTTGAGTTATTTATATTTTTTAAGTATGTCTATTTTTTTTTTAAATTAATTTTGACCTCCCAGTATGATTGACCACGAGCCGCCACTGATGTGGACAGAAATATTCAATGTTAAGAGCAACTTTGAATGTGCATAGAAATATTGACATTTCAAAATACAGCAAATTAATTGCTTATCTCAAGAGCCAATCAAAAACTACAAGGCAAAGAAAGCATAAAAGTGCTTGAGAGGGGACACATCAGACAATTTTTGAAAACAGCATTTGATGAAAAGTACTTAATGATGAAGGTACAACCAATTTTCTTTTCTTTTGTATTGGTATCTTAATTATTTTAAATATTTCTAGGTTGCTGTCATAATGGGTGTTTGTGGAGGTTTACGATGCAATGAACTGGTAAACTTAAATATTGAACATGTGAAAGATAAAGTATCTTTTATCTACGTGTCCATCCCAGAAACAAAGACCAATATGTCAAGAAGTTTCACTGTATTAGACGAAGGATTCTCTGTTAATGTTATGTATGCAAGAAATACATACGCCTACGTCCTAAAAAGTATTATTTCGCAGGAAGATTTTTTGCAATATATAAATTCAAAATGCACCGTGCAACCTGTGGGAATTAACACTATTTCCAGAATCCCTCACAGATTGCTTCTTTCTTAAAACTTCTAGACGCTAAATCCTACACGGGCCATAGTATGCGCCGTTCTTCGGCGACTCTGTTGGCTAATGCTGGTGGTGATATTCTCACTCTTAAGAGGCACGGAGCGTGGAGGTCATCTAGTGTTGTTGAGGGGTATATAGAAGAAAGCGAGTCAAATAAAATCGATATTGCTAGAAAAATTCAAGGAAAATCCAGCACAATGCAAGAGATCTCCGCGATGCAGTCTTCCTCAAACGTGGTTTGTGTAAATGTAAATCCTGATATTGCAAATAAGTTTACTTTTGATGTTAACGTGAATGTTAATATTAATGTTAATAAATAATTACTAAATTTTCTGCAAATTTTTCTTGAATTTTATATATTACAAAACACTAATGTTTTATGGAATATAAAACACTAGTGTTTTATAGGTGTTATAATACGTTTCATAACGGCATAATAATAGCTCTATAATATGGTGATTAGTGGGTAAAATGTATTTAATTATTATTTATATTAAACGCACAATTATTAAAAAACATTATTTGATATTGGAGCCACGGTACATGTAGAACACAGCGTTGATGATGTAGTTTCATTCCTCAAATTAGAAATTATATTGTTGTGATGGTCCTCGTTTAACTGCAGGTAGGATTGTATGGAGTGCTCTGAAGTGTGCCATCATGACAATCACACTTTCCACAATAATATTTTTGGTTGGTACTGCTAACATTTGAACTTTAAATCATAGCTGCCTATCTAATCGTAATTTTGACATAAGTGAACATACAAGGGTTCGTATATTCGATTTACGTCATAATAAGTAAAATAACAGCTGCAATACGCCAGAACAACTGAAAATCAAGCATTTTCATTGGTTCATATTTTGATGAATGATATAGTCAAATTTATTTTATAAAAATACAATAACATACAAAGAATTAAGTATTCTTTTTCATATCTTGCTTTCGATTTAACGGGTAGCAAACTTTCCGTAGCTTTTGAGCATTTTCTTATACACATTCTGGTAGGGCATTCATAATTGCAATTCAATGCCAAATTTGACAATTAATAAACAATTTGTTTTTGTTTTATGGGTACCAGATGTTATAGGTATTTGCGTAGGTAAGCTGTGCACCTAAAGATGCCAATTCTATTTGTTTTAAGAATACAAAGTAAAAAAATAAAATCTTGTATGCACCACGGCGTTACTGAATGATTACGCCTGAAGGGATTCAACGTCTCACCCAAAAATGCCCCTTCGAAAAGAAACAGAAGCTACTCAGCCTTAATTCAGAGCAGTCGAACTTTAAAATTATTGTATATATTTTATGTTGCCACAAGGCAAATTGTATTGCTTATATTAAATAACACTGTGCAAAAAAGTGAATTGTGAGTGATACAAATAGATCTTTAATAAAGTTATTATTTGCCAATTAAATTAAATCTACAGTCCACTATTAATTCGAACCATATTTTTTGGTCCTTCAGGCGGATTCTACAAAGGATCCTAAAGGAACGATACACACTCAGGTGAAAAGAAAGCAGCTTTACCACATGTGCAGAAATAACTTGCAACAAAGCCCCCCCCCCCCCCCCCCCCCCCCCCCCCCCCCCCCGGGATACAAGTATAGCAAGCATTCGACCCCCCCCCGAATTTTGATAAAAGAAATCCAATTTCTAATACGGTGGGATTAGGTCCTCTGTACTGTTGAAGTAACGTCAATTTTGGCCAAAATTTTAATTAAAATGAAATATAAAAATATTGACAGGAGGTTTTATGTTTCATTTAAGACAATATTCTTTTCTCTCTCCCCCCCCCCCCCCCCCCCCCCCCCCCCCCCCCCCTAAAGGTTAAAATTAGATTGCTAATAACTGAGAATAATACACTTTATTTATTATACATATATCTTCTATGCTATAAACAATTAGATATTATTGGCTATCTAAATTAGTAAAAGAAACATTAACATAGGCGATGTTTTGCCCCCCCCCCCCCCCCCCCCCCCCCCCCCCCCCCCCCCCCCCCCCCCCCCCCCCCCCCCCCCCCCCCCCCCCCCCCCCCCCCCCCCCCCCCCCCCCCCCCCCCCCCCCCCCCCCCCCCCCCCCCCCCCCCCCCCCCCCCCCCCCCCCCCCCCCCCCCCCCCCCTTTTTTTTTTTTTTTTTTTTTTTTTTTTTTTTTTTTTTTTTTTTTTTTTTTTTTTTTTTTTTTTTTTTTTTTTTTTTTTTTTTTTTTTTTTTTTTTTTTTTTTTTTTTTTTTTTTTTTTTTTTTTTTTTTTTTTTTTTTTTTTTTTTTTTTTTTTTTTTTTTTTTTTTTTTTTTTTTTTTTTTTTTTTTTTTTTTTTTTTTTTTTTTTTTTTTTTTTTTTTTTTTTTTTTTTTTTTTTTTTTTTTTTTTTTTTTTTTTTTTTTTTTTTTTTTTTTTTTTTTTTTTTTTTTTTTTTTTTTTTTTTTTTTTTTTTTTTTTTTTTTTTTTTTTTTTTTTTTTTTTTTTTTTTTTTTTTTTTTTTTTTTTTTTTTTTTTTTTTTTTTTTTTTTTTTTTTTTTTTTTTTTTTTTTTTTTTTTTTTTTTTTTTTTTTTTTTTTTTTTTTTTTTTTTTTCCCCCCCCCCCCCCCCCCCCCCCCCCCCCCCCCCCCCCCCCCCCCCCCCCCCCCCCCCCCCCCCCCCCCCCCCCCCCCCCCCTGTGCAGTGGGCACTCCATCAATTAAATATAATATCAAAAATTATTTAGATTTAAAATTGTGCTGTTTTAACATTCGTGCATTACGTACACAATGTTTATAAATGCTCCAACTGTAATAAAATGTTTGAGCATATACAACAAATGTTCTTCGCAGAATAAATCATTTGCATTATTAAGATCTAGATGTAACAGCATTCCACATTTTGTTGATTACATGTTTACATTTATCAAATTGCTCATCAAACACCTTTAGACAAATGCCAAAGTCCACCTCTTTGAATAACTAATTCCTGTTTCCCTCTTCAACCTCCCATCTCTCTCTTCTCTAAGCTTTCAGTATTTTTCTTTTCCTCTCCTCCATCACTTTCCTCCTCTCAACACTTCCCTTCCATTGTTTTCCTTCCCCTTTCTCTCCTAGTAGTAACTTCCATTCCTTTTCCTCGTGTCTTGTTTTCCTGCATCCCTCTTTCATATGTATTATATTATCCCACTCATCCCACACAACCTGCATAATCTCTCCTCATCACTCATCAATATTTATTTTCATTTTCTTCATTGCCCATTCTGAACCTTGCAATCATTCTTATTTCATTCATTCCTTTTCCTTCTGTTATGTACTTTGGTGTCTTATCTGTCATTATTTTTATGTATTTCTCGTTATATTTTCCTTCCTTTATTTTTGCCCTTCTTTCCTGCTTCTGAGTATTTTTATCTCTTGCAATTATTTCCTCTTCCATCTTTCTCCCCACCACTCTTAATCTCTTTATCTCTTCTCTCGCGTATCCCACTCTTAAATAGTATTTTTCTTCTTTCTTCTTCCGCATATGTTTACCTTCTGTGCCTCGATCTCTTTCCAACATTCATATAGTATTTCATTTTCCTTCCCTACTTCCCATTTTTTTTCTTCATACCTTACTGCAATTCTTCCTGCTGGTATCCTTATTTTCTATTTCTAGCTCTTCTTCCACTATATACCCCGGTGTCTCCTTCTCTAGTCCTAACGTCCACCTCCAGTATTTCTCCTGTATCTTCTCCAGCTCTTGCTATTCCCTCCAACACCAAATCTCCGCTCCATACAGTATCACATTTCTTACCAACTTTTCAAACATCCATCTCCTTTTCTCTATATCTTTACCAAATATCCTTTCCTCTAACCCCCCATACTTGTCCTACTATTCTATTTTCTTTCATTTTCATCTCTTTTATATGGTCTCCATCTTTGTTATCGTATTTGATGTTGTAACCCTAAGTATCGATACTTGTCTACTCTCTCTACCTCCTCCTCCCCACCACGATTTCACTTCCTTTCTTCTTCCTTTTCTTATTTTTAAATTCCATAATTTTTGTTTTACCGACATTTGCTGCTAGTTTTTTCTTTTCCAGAGTATTTCTTCATAAATTTAACTTCTCCTCTCATCTCATCTTCATTTCTCGCTATTGCCACAATGTCATCCGCATATGCTAAAACCGATATCTTTTTTCTTCCTACTACTATTCCTCCTACTCGATTTTTCCATTTCCTCCTCAAGATCACTAATGTATATCGAGAATAAGATTGGGCTTGCAGGACATTCCTGTTTTAGTCCTTTTTCCGTCCTAAATTCTTTACCTAGCTTCCTCCCTACCCTCGTTCTACACCTTGTTTCTTCGCATATTTCCTCTATTACATTTTTTATATCTCTGTTTATTCCTACCTCCTCCATCCTTTTCCATAATCCCCTTCTTTCCACATTATCAAATGCCGCTTTAATGTCTAGGAATATTGCGTACATCTTTCCTTCTTTCTTTGCTAACTCTTTATTGATTATGTGCTCTAATATGTATATATTGTCTATCGTTCCTCTTCCTTTCCTAAATCCTGCTTGCCAATCCGGTATTATATTCTTTTCTTCTATTTCTTTTTCCAATTTTTTCTAACTATTTCCGCATATATCTTATAGCCCGCATTCATTATACTCACTCCTCTATAGTTGTTCGCTTTCTTCCTATCTCCCCCTTGTAAATTGGGCATATTATTGCCTCTCTTCATTTTCTGGAAACCCTTCTCCTTTCCATATTCTCTCGAATACTTCTCTTACTTTTCTCTCATTCCTTCTCCGATGTACCTCCATTGTTCTCCTTGTATTCCATCCGCCCTTCTGCTTTTCCTTTTTTACTTTATTTATTGCTCTCTCCATTTCTTCTTTTCCTATTCCACCCTCTCTGTGTCTTATCCTTTTTTCCAACTTCTTCATTTCTTGCTTTTTTCACTCTCTCCTACTAACTTCTTACAGTGTTCTTCCCATTTTTCCTCATCTATATTTGCTTCCATCCTTCCTCCTTTTTCCTCTTTTTATTAATGAATTCCCATACCTGTCCGTCATTTTTAATTTCTCTAATCTTTATCTCGTTTTGTTTTTTATGTTCTTCTTTATGTTTTGCACATATTCCCTTAAATTTACTTTTAACCTTTTGTATTCATCTATCTCTATCTTTCCTTTTTTCCATTTCCTTCTTCCTTTTCTTAATTCTTTTTCCCCTTCTCGCATTCTCCGTTCCACCAATCTTTTCTTTTCCCTAATTCTTGTTTTCTTAATCTATACTTTCTCTTCTCTGTTGCCATTTCCATCCTGGTTGTAATTCTCTCCATCTCTTCCTCCACCTCTCCCTTTAGTATTTACTTCCTCTTCCATTTCCTCTTTATATCTTTTGTACTCTCTTCAGTCCATACTTTCTTTTCTCTCATACCTCTTCTTGTTCTTGTACCTCTTTCTCTCCCTCTTCCATCATGACTACTTCTAGCGGCTGATGATCCGATTCTATCTCCTCTCCTATTCTTAGTGTTTCTATGTCCTCCTTACTTTTTTGGTTTATAATCACATAATCTATTACTGACCGACCTCTTTCTCCTACATATGTAAATTCCCCTTTTCCTTCTTCTTCCAAATTTCCGTTCATTATTGTCCAACCTCTCTCTTCACATAGTTCTATCAAAATTTTCCTTGTCCGTTTATTTTCTTATCCATTGATATCCTATTTCTTATCTCTCCATTTACCATTATTCCTCCCTCCTCTCCTATCCTAGCATTCAAATCTCCTCCTATAATCAACTTGCCTTCATCCCTTTCTTCTATTGCCTTTTCTATAATTGCTTTCGTTGTGTCCATTTTCTTTCCATATATCGTAAAAATATTATATTTTCCCCTTTTTCCGTCTTTACTCTGATTTGAATCATTCCCTCTACATTTTCTTCTTCTATTTCCTTTCTATTTCGCATTCTTTTCTTACCCCCACTATTAGTCCTCCTTTCGCCCTTCCCTTCCTCTCTTTTCTTTTTGCATACTGAATTTCCCATACATATTCTTTCGGCATCTTATCTTTCCATGTACTCATTCTTTTCCTCCATCCAAGTTTCTACTAAACCTACCATTTTAAAACCCTTTATATAGTTCCAAAAAATCTACACCTTTGTTTTTATCCCCGCAATGTTCCAAAATATTTTTCTCTTTTTTTTATTTTTTTTTTTTTTTCCTTTTTTGTTTTGTTTGTCCTTTTCTTATCCTCCCCCTCGTTCTCCACCCATCTTCTTTCTTCTCCCTCCACCCACATTTTGCTGTATCTAATTTTCACTCTCAAAACCCTCTTCCTCCATTTTTGCTTCCATTCTTATCTTCATCTGTATTTCCCTCTCCCTCTTTGTCCTATCTTCGTCTATTAATATTTTGGTACCTTTCATCCTACTTTTGTTCTTTAGTATCTCTATTTTGTCCTCCAAACTCAACATTTTTCTAATCACTATACCTTTTCTTATCTCCACCGCTTCTTCTATTTTCTTTTCCAATCCTAGATTCTTCTTTATCAGCTCCTCCATTTCTTGTTTTATTTCATTCTTTCCTCCCTTTATTTCCATCCCTTTACTACCAAATTTTCTTCTTCTCTTTTTTTCCAAGAATTCTACTCTTTTCTCCACCCATCACACTTCTCCTCCAAGTATTTGCACTTTACCTCAAACTTCTCGCTCATTCTTTTTATTTCCTCTTTTATCTCTTTCATTTCCTCATTATTCTTCTGTTGTACCAATTTCATTTCCAACATTACTAATGTTTCAGTTCCTTTTTTATTTTGAAGTGACAAGGCGCACTTATAAGGATTTCGATCATACAGAGTTTTACTATTCAGAACATCGAACAATTTATCCATCTGTAAAATGAATTCTGCAGTATCAGTTGCAGAAGGTGTATTTAATTCATCTGTAAATTGCCTTGCGCATTTCTGCAGACACTCGTTTACTAAAAATTTGTAATGCTAATTTGCAGCTTAAATTTTGAAATGGGTTGGGATTTAAATGAGTAGGTGTTATTTTTAGCATTGATCTCGATGAACTACCCCTGTTATCAATTTCGTATGTTTTAATTACATCTTGAAATGAATACACTTTGTTATTGGATTTATAGAGTCCGTTTAACCAGTTGTTGCGTAAACTTTTAAACAAATGAGGAACATCATATACGCAAAAAACTTGTTTTTCCATTATGAAAAAATAGGGTGTTCTTTATTTATTTCTAAAAGTAGAAAATGCCCTACGATTGTTGCTTCCTGGTCGCAAACTAAAATTTTTATCTAAATTACTCTTATATTAAAATTGTTCTTAAAAGCATAATTTAACACTTCCTTTATAATTAGAACTAAATTCTTGGATACTGTAGGACCTGCAGATAAATAGTAACACAACGGTAATTTCCAAGAAGAATAAATCCCACGCGCCATAAAAACTAAAGCCGTTTTTTTAAGATTGTTTGTTCTACCTAGATCCACGATCTTCATATCCTTCTATAAAATCCATAGATTTGGAATACTCTTCAAACTTTTTTATAGACATTTCATCGAAAAAGAATTTTTGCAAATTTTTTCATCCCCTCTCTCTCTCTCTCTCTCTCTCTCTCTCTCTCTCTCTCCCCCCCCCCCCCCCCCAAAAAAAAAAAAAAAAAAAAAAAAAAAAAAAAAAAAAAAAAAAAAAAAAAAAAAAAAAAAAAAAAAAAAAAAAAAAAAAAAAAAAAAAAAAAAAAAAAAAAAAAAAAAAAAAAAAAAAAAAAAAAAAAAAAAAAAAAAAAAAAAAAAAAAAAAAAAAAAAAAAAAAAAAAAAAAAAAAAAAAAAAAAAAAAAAAAAAAAAAAAAAAAAAAAAAAAAAAAAAAAAAAAAAAAAAAAAAAAAAAAAAAAAAAAAAAAAAAAAAAAAAAAAAAAAAAAAAAAAAAAAAAAAAAAAAAAAAAAAAAAAAAAAAAAAAAAAAAAAAAAAAAAAAAAAAAAAAAAAAAAAAAAAAAAAAAAAATTTCATTGTCATTCATTGTTGATGCTTTTAATTGAATTTGTTTGAATAAAGAATCATTGCAACCCGTTCTAAATTTAGATTTCCCTATCCAATGCTGTATAGTTGAAATTGAAGGAGAACTAATAATTTTTGTACAATTTATAGCCAGCTGGTGATTTGTAGTAAAAAGATATAGCTAAATTTTTTTTCACTAAGGGTCCATGGAATTTTTTTTTTTGTGAAAGAGCTGCATGCTTACAAAAATTTTAGCTTCATTTGTTTTGAAGGAGAGTGCGTTTCAATTCTAGATCGCATACAGTTCTTAGTACGTAATGAGTATACTGTTTTATTCAAAATACGAATTTTTGTAGATTTTGATTTTAAAATTTGTGATTGTAATTTAATTTATTTTCTGTATGATTTGCTACTTCTGATTCTATAGACAACCGACGTTTACAGGATGTTCCTTGTAAATGTGCAGACAATTCGATCAAATTTGTTATCCACTCACTTGATTTGGGGCTCGTGATTGCTGTTTCGTCATTATTATGATCATTTAACTGTAGAGTATTGTGACAGATTTTATTTCAGGCATATGTTTTAGTAGGTATAAGAACCGTAAAGTCATCATCATCGTATCTCTTTAGGAACTGCTCCATTTGTAAGGCGGAAAGGGCCTTGTAAGTCGGGCTCATTAAAATGCAGATTACACAAATACCGATTTCGCAACTTGTCTTCATCTAATAGAGCTAAAGCTAGATTACCTGAAACATAAAGATAATATTTTTATAATAAGCCATCTTCAGTTGTAAACTACAAAATTCAACTCCTTTCGGTAATTATGTTAAAGTACATTAAAAACCATGATTCTACAGGGTGTTTCAAAATTCAGTACAAATATTTTAAAGGCGTATTTTTGAAATGAAAATGAGACTTTTTTTCCTATAAACATGTCTCCTAAAATTCATCCTCTTCGAGCTACAGCCATCTTTATTTTCTTTAAAAAATCGATTTTTTAAATTTTGACTGCAATTATTTATTATATTTCTTTAAAATTTACAGTCCACTGCTGATTTGAACGTTCTACTGTATCTTATCTCTAAAATGACATAACCATAAATTCGAAGTGAGGAGGAAGGGGGTAGGCACATTTAAGGAAAACATTTTATGTTTTGGTTTGTAAATTTAAAAAAATTAGAATTTCATCTGTTTGGGCATTCAAAAATTTAAGATTTCGGTCTTCAACATTTTTTTGATACAATTAATTTTTTTTAAATTTTATTAAAAACAAAGAAATTGATGTCTTTAAGTGCTGGAAATGTCCTTCGCCAGCTACAACCAATCCCTACATTCTTCTCAACAAAAGAAAATTAAGATGGTTGTAGCTCGAAGAGTCTCAAAAGTACGCCATTAAAATATTTGTGCTAAATTTTGAAACACCCGGTATATAAAGCAAAAAACTAGAAATTAGTTGTTTTTTTTCCGAAATCGTCATTTAAGTGTTTGTAATCGGCACTAAAGTAATTGAACTTTAAAATATGCAGAATAAAAAAAATGAAAAAGTATACAACAGTTGCATTTTCATTCAAGTAACTTACGCTTTAAATTATTGTAATAAAATTGATGATAATATTAACTAAAATATTGTCTTATGTTGGCAACTGTTAGTATATAAGCAAAACTTCGTGTAAGTTACAATTTGGTTACATTCTTAATTTTATTAAACTTTACCTTTTATTTACAACGTAGTTGTTTATTCCACAACAAATCTGTATTACCGATGTAATATTGTCATTTTCACTAATATTAAACTAAGTGAGGAATCCGACGTATTTGAAACCAATTTGGTTTTTTTTAATTATTTTATTATTTTAGGTTTTTATTATTTTATTCTCATTTCGTAGAAAAAATAGTATTTACTACTCGGGATGAATTCAATTTTTTTTCGTGAGAGAGAAATTTGCTCACGAGCGATAGCGAAACTTTTATCTCTTGTTGTAAAATACCTACTATTTTCTACGAAATGAGAATAAAATAATAAAAGAACTAAATAATAAAATAATTTTAAAAAACAGGTTTCAAATACGTCGGAATCTTTCACTGTTTAATATAATATTAGTGAAAATGACAATATTACATCGATAACAGAAATTATCATCAATTTTATCGAAATTTTATTACAATAATTTAAAAGCGTAAGTTACTTTCACTACTAGAGATGAAAATGCAGTTTGCACACTGGCAACTGATAAAAAAAGCCTACTTTCATGTGTATAAGTAGTAAAACACCTTTTATGTAAGTAAAAATAACAAAAGAATATTGTAATCATGCAGAATTTAAAAAATGACGCAATAAATATAACATTTTTATTTTTCATTTTACTATAATTGAGTGATAACCCCTACGATACGAGATATATAAACATTTCCATAACAACCGGGGCGTAATAAGAGGACGTAATGAATTCATTGCGCCCTTAAAAATTGTTTGACCTTAAATGATGATCTATTAAACAATCAAATTTATTTTACTAAATACAATTTGTAATACATACAAAGAATTAAGTATCCTTTTTCATATTTTGCTTTTGATTTAACGGGTAGCAAACGTTCCGTAGCTTTTTGAGCATTTTCTTGTACATATTCTGGTAGCGTATTCATAATTGCAATTCAATGCCAAATTTGACAATTAGTGAACAATTTGTTAAAAACAATGGTAATAGGTATTTACGAAGGTAAACGGTTCATCTAAATATGCCAATTCTGTTGTTTTTAAGAATACAAATGAAAAATAAAATCTTGTATGCACCACGGTGTTACTAAAATGATTACGTCCGGAGAACCATGAATCCAGCTCGAGGGCTTTAGCGTAATCATTATAGTAACGAACTTGGTGTATAAATAGCTATTTTGACGTCTTTCAGACGGTTTTTGAACGCGTCGTGTAGTGTAGAGATTGCTATTGAATTAATACTAGATGTAATGCTACATGATGATACTATTGAGTACGATATGATTTAAAAGAAACTTACCGGATCTGAGAATCCATTCTCTTCGTCGTTCAACATCTTTTGGAAAACGATGGAGCACTAATTCCGAAAATTACGTTTACTTTTCCACAATTGATAAATGCACATTTGTGTCCCGAAAATGTCTAAAATCGATCGATTTTCATTTACTTAACAATTATATTTTTGTAGAATTAAAAATGTAAGGTTACACCTTACTTTAATTAATCAGTGGCGGCTTGTCCATATGGTCATTTGGTCAATGACCTCCCAAAAATTTTGACAATATATAAAAAATATTCATTATTACGTGTTTTATTAAAATAGGTAATTAAGTCGCAAGTACAATAACTTAAAATTTATCGGCCGTCGTTCGTAATTCATCTTCTTCAACCTTGGGCTGGCGGTGCGAATTGTCCTCATTGAATTAGATCTACCCGGAAAACTCGAAAACGTGCAGCGACCAAATAAACGCGAACGTCCGAAACAATAATCATCTTTGGGTCATGAGCCGGGTCCCGCAGTTTACGTTGACTTTGTATAGGGTGTACAACTACGCTCGATTTTTTGATTCGATTTTCGCGTGTTTTAAATCAATTTAAGAATTTATATTGATATGTTTTACTGTTGTTGTGTTGTTTTGTAAAAATACTATTTTTTGATTCGCGTGTGTATGCGCTATAATAGAAAATGTCGGTAGTGCAGAAAATTAAACTACTAAAAAGTGCTAACAAACTTAATTTTACAAAATTAGTTGAGTTCAAGGCAAATGGTTGTCCTTTGCCAGAACTAAGTTTACGACAAACTAGCAAAGACAAAAAACAAAGATGTTCATCGAAACTTTCGCAAAGTAATGTACGATTTAGCTAACTGGATATGTGGTTGTGAAGTATCAAATGTATTTTACTGTTTTTGTTTGTTTATTATTTTCTAAAGACTCGTCAGACTCGCTATAGTCCAAATCCGGTGTAAGAGATTTAAAACATTTAAAAGAGGAAATAAAAAACATGCTTCGTCTGCAGAACACATGAAATGCTCGGTAAATTTTGCAACCGTAGGAAATGTTGATATTCGTACACAGCTAGACAATGCTTATAGAAAATCCCTTAGAGATTTTAATGAGAATGTTTCGAAAAATCGCTATATTTTGAACAAAATTGTAGATTGTATAAAATTTTTCGTTGCATTTGAGTTATTTATATATTTTTAAGTATGCCTATTTCTTAAGTTAATTTTGACCTCCCAGTATGATTGACCACAAGCCGCCACTGTTTAATTTTAGAAGACTTGATAATGATAAAAAAATTTTTACCGAAACCATGGTAGTCGACAACTTTAATTTTTATATGTAAGAATAAATAATTTTTGAGGATAGTGTACTTTTAATATCAGAAGATAACCTCTGAACCTCAAAAACAACCTTCACAATTAATCAATAAATCAATTCTAACATTCGTTCTAAGTGGATGCAACTTCAAAGTTTGAAATATCTTACGTTTAAATACTTAGTAAATACTTATCCAATTACGAATTAAAATTATCAAATATTTGCAAACTTGTTTTTATCCATCTATCGTTTGGCAGCTGAACCAGAAAACAAAAACTAACGTAGAGCTAACTGCAGAAGAGCTTCCTTCAATCAAATTCAAACGTAATCGGGCATGCGCATAACACAGTTTACAAATGTAGATAGTTTTCATTGTAAAATATTGAATGTTTTTTCAAATAATTATTTCTAGAAATCGGTGAATCAACTTTATTTGTATTTTAAATATCATTACTTAATGTATATCTTATTTGACAAGCACATAAAAAGATAAATTCAACCAGACTTTGCGTGAAATTAAAATGAATTTTGATTATATTTATAAAAACGGTCAATAATTAAAGTAATTATGAGTTGATTGCTTTATTTAAGCTTCTACAAATTTTAATAAAAGCTCAAAGATGGTTTACTTGGTGTTTGTTTCTAGCATGAGACAGAATAATTTTTGTAGGTTGTTTAAAATATGTCTACTAAATGTAAAGTATTGACATATTCGTACTTATGAATAGTTCTTTTTCATGGTCCCTAAAATTTGAAGCCTTGTTTCACTTAGTTGGAATAACTTTAATTGCCCGCCTTATAAATATTGACAAGATAAGTAAGGTAATTGAAAGCTAAATCATTACATAACTAATTAAATAATCAAGAGTTGAGTAACCTAAAACATCTGTTTATTAGTCGTGAGTAACACTACATGGTTCATTATTCAATTGTGTTGATTTGAAATTCCAAAGGTATTAGCACAGTATTACTATCAATTTTACAAATCACAAACAGAAAAGAAAAATTGATATTCTACCTTATAATACTACTAGCAGTTTATTATGATACAAATAAGAGAACTCAAACGTAGTTTGCGATAGGAGTTTTGTTATCACATCATAACAATCCTACTTACATGAAGTTAGCAATTTGTTTGTGGTAGGAAGCAGTTGCTGATTGGAGGAAGTTCTTCTGCAGTTAGCTCTACCACAAAAACTACAGTATTTTCAGATCGCATGTCGCTGCTTTTTGGTGCGTCTGCGTCCGTAACTAACACGATTAAGCGCCCATAACTCGGGCTCAAATCGAGATCATTGTGATTGCGGAACTATAAGTATATAAAAACAATGGTATTATTGCAAAAAAAACGTTAAAATTAATTTCAAAGTAGATTACATTTAAATTAAAAAATTTATGAATAAATAAAAATAGTTTTTAAAGTAGTTAACTAATATTTCGTTAACAAACAATTTTGTCTTTAGAAGTTAAAGGAAGATTACAACATTTTCATAAACGAATATGAAATCCTTGGGCACATGAATAAAATTGCCGATGTAAAATTTGACAGTTATGGTAAATTAATAAACTCAGATATTTTACATACAAATAATTCTTATATTATTCCTCATCATGCTGTTCATAAAACAAACAGTTTGACATCCTCCCTGAAGAGCCGTGTTTGATGCATCTAGTAAAACGCATAACAATTTATCATTAAACGATGTCTTACTTAATGGCCCACTGGTACAAAAATGACTTTTACACAATACTATTAAAATTTCGGAAGCACAACATTGTACTTTCGGCAGATATTGAAAAAATGTTTCGACAGGTTTTAATTCATGAATCGCATAGCGACTTACAAAGAATTCTATGGCGAAACAATCCTAATGATCCAATTGGATTATATAGATTAAATACTGTCACGTATGGGTTAAAACCAGCCACTTTTCTAGCTACACGATGTATTAAAGAAATAGCTTTAAAACATCAAGAAATCTAACCCCACGGTTCACGGGCAATTATTAAAGACATGTACACTCATGAAATTTAAAACTTGGACACCACAATTTCTGTAAACAAAAGTTTGCACATTGTGAAGCGGGCTTAAGGGTATCATTGACAATTCTAACAGCAGGTAGTCTCAGCAGGGGTTATCTTATAGAAGGACTATAGAATGAATCATTACACTAAGCACGTTTTTAGAAAATAGGTAATTTACGTTGCTTACTTAATTTTTTCTTTAAAGAATATATTTGAAGGTATCGCTAATTAAACACCATAGCTCGATTAATTATCGAATCAAAATTTTGTTTAGGAAATGTTTACAAAATAAAATTAGAAATAATTTTGATTTAAAAAACGTCTACAAGCAATAACTTTTAAATTAAATCAAAAAACTAAACATGGTTATTTGGGTTGACTGATTATTACTTATTTTTAAATAAATCTAACCTACTAATTATTGTAAGTTATTAAAAAAAATCATTAAACTCTCTATTCATAATATTTAGTCCTTACAAAATGTATATTTTATGACGTTTCATTTTTTCTGTAGTTAATATAAAAGTGAAAATAAAAACTAAAGGCTCGATGACATTGGCTAGTTTACGAGCTACAAGCCAGCGAGTTCGCTAGTAGCTTGTAAACTCGCCCGTGTCATCGGCTTTTTACAATCTGCTAGTCAACTATCCGATTGTAAAAACGCTGCTAGTAATATAGAAAGCCGGGCTAATTTACTCGCCACTCGTAGGCGTGTTGGCTTGTAAGCTAGTTAACTAGCCGTGTGTCATCATCGCTGCTAGTAACTAGTTGCGAGCATCTTTGCGTTTTGGCAGTTGAAGCTAAAATGTCGACGAAAGTAGTTCGCGCGGGAGTAATTATTTTAGCAAGTGCTATCAAGAAGGATTTACAACGAAAACAAAAGAAAACTTGAAACAGAAAAGAAAATGGATAAGATCATGGATAGAAAAACGCGATGAATATGGTGCTTCTAGCCGTTTATTGAGAGAGTTGAAGGACGAAGATCCTTTGGCTTATAGAAATATGTTGAGATTGAACAGTTCCAAATTTGATGAGTTACTGCAGATGGTAAATGGAATGCTCAAAAAGAAAGATACGAAAATGAGACCGGCAATACCAGTAACCACGAAATTGGAAATAACATTACGTTATCTAGCCACGGGCGATTCTTTGAAGTCTTTGGAATACCTGTTCAGAGTTCCAGAATCAACTATTTCGAAGTTTTTACCGAAGTGCTAACATCAATTTCCTGCGCCCTTCGACCGTTCATTGAGGTGAGTGAAATTAAAAATTCAACATCAGTTTTTAGAAAATATACAATTTATTTGACAAAAATTTATGTTGTGTTTCCTCCGAATGTATTGATTAGGACCTGTTGCAAAACATCCCCATCGTCGTCGTGCATCGATGATGCAGAGGTCGAAGCAAATGAGTCATCTGAAAAGGTGAAAACGCACTATGGACAGATTGGGGGCCTCTTGCTCTAAAGACGACAGCTTAGCATTAATAATTGAGTTTTGGATTTCCTGCTGCACCAAGATGGCCTGTCGCTGTGGTAGGAGACGCAGCTCAGAAGCCACAAATTTCCCAAACAGGACATAGGGCTTCTCATCGGATGACTCCTTGGCAATTTCATCCAATTTTTTTATAGCTTCTGAAATTTCATTTGATTTTCTTCAATTCTCGGTCGTTTTTAGGTTTATTCCTTGGTGTCGGGGTGGTCCCATTTTTTCAGGCGACTTAGAACGTTGTTGTGATGAGTCCTCGTCATTTTCAGACTCGACACTTTTATTGTCTTCGTCTGGTGGTGTGGCTTGACTGCTTTGCGACAGTTCCTAGAAAATAAAATAAACCTATAATTTTTGTTTGTTCTCAGGTCCCTAAAAAAGCTGATGAATGGAAAGAAATAGAAAATAAATTTGTTCAGCGTTGGAATTTTCCTAGATGTTTTGGTGCAATCGACGGGAAACACGTTATAATTAAGAGGCCTCCGTGTTCCGGTTCAGTCTACTTCAATTATAAAAAACCTACAGTATAATATTATTTGCTATGGTTGATGCCGATTACTGCTTTACGTATATTGACGTAGGTGCAAATGGTCGAGCAAGCGATAGTGCTATATTTAGAGACAGCACTTTGAATATTGAAAACGCACTATGGACAGATTGGGGGGCCTCTTGCTCTAAAGACGACAGCTTAGCATTAATAATTGAGTTTTGGATTTCCTGCTGCACCAAGATGGCCTGTCGCTGTGGTAGGAGACGCAGCTCAGAAGCCACAAATTTCCCAAACAGGACATAGGGCTTCTCATCGGATGACTCCTTGGCAATTTCATCCAATTTTTTATAGCTTCTGAAATTTCATTTGATTTTTCTTCAATTCTCGGTCGTTTTTAGGTTTATTCCTTGGTGTCGGGGGTGGTCCATTTTTCAGGCGACTTAGAACGTTGTTGTGATGAGTCCTCGTCATTTCAGACTCGACACTTTTATTGTCTTCGTCTGGTGGTGTGGCTTGACTGCTTTGGTGACAGTTCCTAGAAAATAAAATAAACCTATAATTTTTGTTTGTTCTCAGGTCCCTAAAAAGCTGATGAATGGAAAGAAATAGAAAATAAATTTGTTCAGCGTTGGAATTTTCCTAGATGTTTTGGTGCAATCGACGGGAAACACGTTATAATTAAGAGGCCTCCGTGTTGGTTCAGTCTACTTCAATTATAAAAAACCTACAGTATAATATTATTTGCTATGGTTGATGCCGATTACTGCTTTACGTATATTGACGTAGGTGCAAATGGTCGAGCAAGCGATAGTGCTATATTTAAAGACAGCACTTTGAATATTGGAATGGAAAACGAGACTCCTGGTTTCCTGAATATGGCGTTATTATAGGAGATGATGCTTTCCCTTTGAGGAAAATCTTATGAAACCTACAGTAAAACAGCTCTTAGTCCTGACCAAAAATATTCAATTATCGTCTTTCCCGTGCCAGAAGAGTCGTAGAAAATGCTTTTGGCATACTAGTATGGCGATTCAGAATATTTTCAAGACCGATTGATTTGGCACCGGAAACTATCGATAAAGTCATTTGGGCTGCCTGTAGCCTTCATAACTGGTTACAAGCTGTCCGGGTAACTACATCACAACAGCAGTAGATAGAGAGGACTTGAATACTGGGATTATCACCTGGGCTTTGGAGGAAAATGCTGGCATTGTGCAGCCTATTAATCCCTAGGAGGAAACCTTACAGTCGAACTGCTGAGGAGATTAGAAAAGCATATGTTGCCTACTTTACAGAAGAAAATTCTCTGCCTTGGCAATGGGAGAAAGCTGGACTCAAAAACTGGAGAACGGTCTAAGTTTTAATATCTATTATTATATAATAAAAATATATTTTACTCACGTAATTTGATTGGCTGCTTCTTGTGCCACAACCTCTGCCAAAAGTTTGCATCTTTAAACCATGCTAACTTTGGCGTGTATACTTCTTCAGTACCAGCCACTTTTCTTAGATTTCTCTATTTTATTTATTTCTTGTCTGTAGACTCCTTAATTGATTTTATTTTGGTCTTCAACTGCTTGACATCCTACCCACAGTTAGCTGTTTCTCATTAAGTTTCTCTAGGAGATTCTTGAAAATGTCGTCTTTTATTTTGGTGTTGGAATAGTCTTTTATCTTTTATATTCCACAGAATCGGATACTGCTCATATATGTTTAGAAACTCTACGATACCACTCGTTTCCACTTCATTGTTGAGCGTAACATATCAGAAAATAAACAACGCGCCTACGCAAACAACAAACACGTGATTTCAACTTGTTGCTACTGAGCTAGTAGACCTTTCTGTGTCTCATCGTTATCGCTGACTCGCTAGCTTGTAAACTCGCCGACTACAGCTTGTAAACTAGCCTAGTGTCATCGACGCTTAAGGCAATTTTATTGTCAACGTATATATTTAGTTTTTGACAAAAATTTATTACATAATTATAATTAAGATACCAAGTTATAGTTTAAAATTAAATAGAAAACGTTTTTTTAAATAAAGGTATTACTATATAAATAAATATAAGAAATCAATAATGGGTGTGACCTCCATTATTATTGATACATTCTTGGAGGCGTCTGCTCATTGATGCTATCAAGGTAT
Organism: Abscondita cerata; assembly: GCA_030710515.1. Lineage (NCBI taxonomy): Eukaryota > Metazoa > Arthropoda > Insecta > Coleoptera > Lampyridae > Abscondita > Abscondita cerata. Next base: position 187,561 of record JALBCR010001057.1, read on the forward strand.
CAATATAATTAATATTAATCGTTTCCATGCGGATCAATGGCTGCAATTAGTGCATTACGGTTTACTGGTATAAAATTTGGCCCTTGTTGTCTTCGGATAACAGCAAGTATTCGAGCCCAAACATTTTCGATAATGTTAAAATCTGGGCTTTTGCTGGCCATGGTAACAGCTCCAAGTTATTTGCTTGTATCCAGTTGGGCACAACCTGCGATGTATAGGGCCTCATATCCCGATAGTTAATTATCGAATGTTCCAAGAAAATATGTGTAAATAGTAAATGGAATCTACTAACGTAACGTTAAGTCGTTAATTATAGTTACATAACTCTCCTTTCATAAGATATAGTTCATATTAATATGCTTATTGTAAAGCTTCGTAACTGAACAACAAACCGAGGAACAAACAGACAACGAACCGAACGGTAATCGGAACATTAATTTGGACGGTGCTACGTACAAATTTTAGAACAGATTCGAAGTCCTGATTGTTCCACGAACGGTTTGCGGCGTTTCCGCAACTTGTCGGTTTTTCTCCGACATCAAGAAAATGCGCGCGATGCGTTTGCAGGTTTGGACGAATCTAAACAAAACGGCCGATTGCGTTGGTTCGTTGTTTTGTTTGTTCCTCGGTTTTGTTGTTCAGTGTGTAAATATAAAAAAAATAATAAATAATGAACTATTAACAATCAATGAATTAGATAAATCTCTTCGAATATTACTAAAATTGACTCAAAGACAAGAGTTTTCAACCGAAATTCAAGCCTTAAAGCTTAGAAAGAATGTAAAGAAAGGCAGTAAATTACTAACTTTGAATCCTTTTTTAGACGACAATGAAATAATCAGAGTTGGAGGAAGAATAGCTAAAGGTCCGTACAATTTTGAAAAACGGTTTCCTATTATTTTGCCAAAGAGTCACTCTTTGACAAAATTAATAATAACGGATGAACATAAAAGAAATGTACATGCTGGTGCACTGCAAATATTGCCAAGTATTAGAGAAACGTATTGGCCAATAGCTGGTCTAAACACAATTAAGTCCGGTTTGAAAAGGTGTTTGATATGTTTTAAATTTAAACCACGAAGTATCAATGTTAAGATGGGAGAACTGCCATCAAAAATATTAACCCCGTGATCACCATTTACAACAACAAGTATTGACTTTGCCGGGTCCCTTTCTCATAAAAGAACGTAATTTTAGAAATAAAAATTCATAAAAACGTACATTTGCATATTTGTATGTTTTGCCACAAAAAGCGATTCACATAGAACTCAGTTCAGATCTGAGCACTGATGCTTTTCTTAATGCATTAAAAAGATTTGTTTCAAGACGCGGACTTCCGAAAATAAGCGAAGAACAATTTGCGGCAGCAGATCGTCGATTGAGAGAAATAAAGAAGCAATAATTCATAATTTAAAATCAGACATAGTTAAGGCGTTTTATATTGAAAACAAAATTGAGTGAGTGGCAATTTATGCCCGTTCGAACTCCACATTTTGGTGGATCGAACCATATCATGGTTCTCCGGGCGTAATCATTATAGTAACGCCACAGAAAAATAAACGGTAACGCACTTGGTGCATAAATACCTATTTTGGCCTCTTAACGTGTAAACGTCAAATTAACATTGAAACTACTGTAATGTAACCCAGGTACTTGCAAAAGCAAGATTTAAATAGCCCGCCAGAACACAAAGCGTACTTGGTCGGTCGCAAGTGAAAGGTTCCTACGACATTCAATTTAGAACATAACACTTCCTGCTAGTTTATCCGATGATTATGTTGTAATGTTGTAGTAGACATACAAATTAAATAAAACGCAAACGTGGGAATTAATGAATTTATTAGAATGGTAACAAAAATAAATTTGGAATGAATATGTAAGTCGAAACAAAAAAAAAACAAAAGGGGGACACCTCTCTGTCTAGACGACCCGAGGAAAGAGAGGTTAGAAAATCTCGTGTTTAGTCCGACATAACACAAACAAAAAAGAATCATACCAGTAAGGGTCCATCGGGTTCGAGATCAAATTTTCAATTTAATCGACCGGTTTGAAAAATTAGAGGTCCTCGTACACAAGTGTAAAACCAAAAACACAGGGGTGTCGTTAATCAGGAATAATGTAATCCAGCCCATTTTCACACACAATGCGATTAAAATTGAAAAACGTTATAATGTCAAATCTATTGGATTTGCAAGGTGGGTCCTATTTTTCGGGTTCGCACTGCGAATATTCTTAAGAACTTGGGAAGCATCAGAATGAGAAGTAAAAATTTCAGGCATTGTAATTCTACTTATAAAGAGTCAGTTTCACACACACAAAAATAAATTTGATTAAATTTATTAAGCGCTGTAATAGTTATTTACCTAACAAGTTCGGGAAGATAAATTTCTCGCATGAGAACTTTGGTCACTGTTAATTTGACGTTTACACGTCAGGAGGTCAAAAAATCTTTTTATAGAACAAAAATATGTTTACTAAATCGTGCTTTTTAGAGTCTTAGACTGTACCTTTTAACATTTATATATTATGATAATATTGTGTATATTCCTTCTAGGTGAAGGTAAATAAACTAACTACAAATCCACTCACTTTAGATATGAAGCTCCCATATTAAAAATAAAATCCAAATTATATAAAAAAAATACAACTTTATGCAATAAATCGAAATTTAAGTCTTTTAAAAAAACTGACTACGCCACTGAATCTATAACTCAAAAACAAAAGACGGTAACCAATTTTTGATTTCAATACTAGGTTGTTTTCAAAAAAGAGATCGAAGATCGGTGGTTCATTTTTCATATCTATTTTAGATAATGAATGCTATAAAAAGCATGTCCAAGTCCAAAAATTTGAATTATTTTTGTCTTTTATTTCGATAAGCGCAATTGAACAAAAACGTAAAAGAGGTCGCTAGCTACTATATTTTGATAACATTGCCGCAAGGAGTTTCAAATTAAAAATTTTATGTTGCGTTTCCTGACGCCTAGTGAATGTTTAACGATATTTTTTCAAGCTTTATGCAATTTAATCGAAATTTAAATTACTATTAGAGAAATTCAAATTTAAAAATTTTCAACATGTATAACTTGAACAATATTTTTCATTCCACTACGAAATGCATAATTGAATTATTTAAATGTTTCATTGAAAAAATGTAGGAGATGCAATTATTTAGTTGGACGAAATTATTTTCAGCACGATAAAGAGAAAAAAAAATTGGGTTCTAAAATATAATGGTTCAGGAAATAAAAAACTTTTCTGTTTTTATTTATTATCCCTTGTCTCGAAAATAACGATCAAACAATCTGGTACTTATTGTAGAAGTACAAGTATCTACAATATGGCTTGCTCCGTAAAGGGAGGTATTGATTATCTTATACGTGATAGCCATAAACCAATAGTAGAATAGTCTAGTCTGGAATGATAACCTCATGATCATCACACTGCACGCAAGCAACTGACTTGTACTAGTTATCTATTAATCTTTCAGTTCAAGTATCGCCACTCTTTGCAATTTTGGTCTGTATTTTTTGTAGAACTGTTCAATCAAGGCCAGGAATCTTAATTTTTAGTTTCATTGTACTTAATCGGAGTTTTTAGAATTTAACAAATAACAATCTATCAAATTTGTTAGAGTAGGAATATGAGGTGGTTTCTCTCCTGTATTAATGGTCAATAATAAAATAAATTGGTTGTAATTTGAAAAGTAGGAACAATTTAATGTGTTTCCATCTAGGCACACGAGCTCCTATTTATCTCTGCTCGAATTTATTTCCAGTACCGGCATTAATTGGATATTCGACAATAACTCAATAAGCGGTTTATCGACAGTTAGATATGATCTTGTATACCTATAATAGTATAATATTCTACTCTTTTTATTTAGAACAAACTGTAAAACAAACAATCGCTACAATATTCAATAATTAAGTATTTGAAATACATTTTTAACACATCCGCTATTAGTTAGTTTCCTTTCCACATTTTATTTGAGGGGCTTTGACAGTTTCGGGGTTCTGTTTACACACGTTCCTAATTCGGGTGCGACGCTCAGTAATAACGATCTGTTTTGACTGCGCTTGACACACACGCAGCAATACACGCATTTTAGGCGCGCAGCTTTTCGACAAATTTACCCCAAGTTTAGTAATTTGGCCGACATATCTGAATTCGTCATTCATTGTGTTTCAGGAACGTGCAAGCAAATACTGAAACATGAAAGTCCTGTAATGGATCTTTGGGAGACCACCTATTTGAAGAATTTTAAAAGAAATTTCTTGAAATAAATTATTATTTATAATCTCAATATCAGTTTTATTCTTTGTCAATAAATGTTATTTTTCTAAATAATAGTGAAACTCCTTAAAATTCTGATTAGGTTAAAATCTTCTAACAGTTGGCCCTTTTTATTAGGAGTATAAGTGACAATGAATCAATGATAACACAGTCCATTTATTTATCGACGTTTCGACCAGCAATGCCAGTCTTGATCAAGATATCTGATGGAATTGGTGCGTAGTGAGAGACTCTAAGCACTCTATATTAGAGTCTTTGACTACACACTATCTTTATAAAGACTCGCCTTGCTGGTCGAAACGTTGATAAATGCTTTTCATTGATTTATTATCACATATACTCGTAATAAGAAGGCCCAACTGTAATTTTTTTATTATTATTATTATCAAAAAAATTCTTTTAACTTTCGGAGTAATTACATTCAACACTGTGAGTTTTTTTTATATTTTCTTATAATACTATAAACTTCTTACATTCTTTCTTGTTGCAAGCTAGACCCACTGCTTCTTTCAATGTTTTTTCCTTTTCCATCCACTATTCTTGCCACTTCTCCATCACATGTTTTCCTCGGCCTTCCCCTCTTTCTATTTTCACTGTTCTCGTCTACTATATTTGCTTTATACTTTGGTACTTTTTGGCTTATTCTAACTGAGGACCCAACCAATTAGTTGTCTCTATCATTATGTTTTCTACTTCCAATTCCTTTCTTATTTCGGTGTTTCTTAACCTTTACCATCGGGGACTTTTTTTGCAGTGCGTGCCCCATATACGGGCATTTTTTGTGCTTGCGCTTTCGGTCATCTTCTGTTTGACCCGGTTTCAACGAATTACAATGTAATAAAGGAGCTCCCTCACCACTGATAATTGGAAAGTTACGATCGAAATATTTGTGACATTGTTCATTTTATAAACAGCGTGGGCATTTAGTAGCGACATATCAAGAAGGTGGAAAAAAACTTTCTTATACCACTTCACTGTTTTTCGGACGGATTCAATTGAGTTTTGTAACATGTCGGTACGATCAACCACTCCCATGTTGCCGTTGCAATCGACCACTACTTATGGTTTCAACACATATTTGTTAATTACGGTGTCTTTTTTGTCTGTAGTCACTATCTGCGGAGTATGGAAAGTGCTCAACATAGAAACTTCTCGTTTGTCCTGCCACTTTAGAGCAAGCAGGCTGTTTGAACAATAGGTTTCCGTTTCGCCACGGGTCAGCTTTTTCTTCAATGACGGCATATTTTTCCTATTCTGCTTGACTGTCCCGCAGGCATTTGTTTGGTTTTACCACAAGAAATTATATAAATTTGGACTGTTAACCAATTATCAGTGTAACCAGCATTTAGATATTTTTCCATAAGTGTAAGAACTATGTTTCTATTCCAGCATCACCAGTTTTTTCTTTTATGTCAGACCCAGCTCCGCAATAAATTATAAAATTCAAAATAAAACCAGTCTCACAGTCGCAAAGGACAAAAATGTTTACACTAAATTTATGTCTTTTTGAATGTATAAATGGTTTGAAGGAGAGTCTACCTTTAAATAACATCAGGCTCTCGTCGACACATAGGTTTTCAAAAGGGTAAAGTATATTTTTGTATGCATTTTGTAATTGAGGTCACAACCATTCGTATCTTCCAGAGTTTGTCGCTCTTAGTTTTCTCATAGCTGGTGTTATCCACAAAATGTAAAGGACGTAGAATTGATAAAAATCGATCTCTAGAAAAAGTTTGTTCAAAAATTGGTGTCGACAGTAAAGTATCTGTAGACCAGTAAGCTACCAACTTTAGCTTCTTTACTTGCCCCATCAATAATGCAACGGCAATGAAGCAATACATTTCTTCGTTGGCTACATCAGACCACTTTTTCCCTTTTGTGCAGTATGTACCGTTGCGTTATTTTCTCTATGAAATAAATTTGTCTGTTCTGTAATAAGATTTTAAGAAAAAACATTTCAAAAGACTCAAGTTATTATACCCAAATGATCGTTGCTAATTGAACATCCCGATTTTTCCATATTGAAGGCATGTTGCTTTGGGACATAGTTCAACATCCTTCAACTTATACCTCTTCTTCTTTGACTCTTCTATAAATTCAATGAATTAAAGTAATCAATTTGGAGAAATAGTGACAATATTGCAAAAAATACTAGTTGTCTATTACGGAGTTCTTTCGGATATTTTAATAAAATTCACAATGTTCTAATTAGCCAACGTTTCGACACCCACTTTGTGTCTTCATCAGAGTTTTTAACATTTAAAACATTCTAATTTAAAATTTTGAAGAATGAATATTTAACATTTCACGGATAGAAAACACAACAGTGCAAAAAATGTAAGAAAATTTGAAAATGTTTACCAACTTGTTGGGTATCCGTAGAACAATAGGGTATTGGATCTTCGGAAATATTAAAACTATCATCTACCAGATTATCTATTTCATCATAAATCTGTTCGTCTTGGATATCATCGTCGCTAGGAATTTCCTGACCCTCGTCAAATTCAGAGTTGTTTTCAGGGTCAAAGTCTAATAATTCAATGTCGTCATCTTCCAACAGTTTTCCCACTTCTTCATTACTCAAGGGTTTCTTATTTTTTGAATTTATGATTCTTTTATAGGTTATGCTCGCACAAAACGCTGCAAGTCGTACTGCAAAGTACAGTGTTTATTGCAGCAGGCTGCAACTTGCAACGTTCACAGCCGCCTATTACCATTCCGGATAATATTCAAAAACGCTTTCGGACCTCACCAGATTCTAGATCTAGACTGTATTTCAGGCTTCTCGAAAAAATGCGTCTCCCGCATATATAGTGGTCAAACAATTGCGCATTTATGCGTTCCCAGATGCTAAAGGGTTAATGTATATCGTAATGGGGAGCAGGTGCCAAAACACTTCGAACAGCTGCATTGGCATTAGTTCATTCTACAGCAGAATATTGAGCTCCTGTTTGGATGAATAGTTGTTATACAAAAAAAAACTAGCTGCACAGTTGAATTGCACCATGCGTATAATAAGTGAAACCATTAAATCTACTCCTCTTGATTAGCTTCCTGCTCCTTGTAATATCATCCATCGAACATTCGAAGAAAAGTTGTGTTAGAACGAGAATAGGATAAATGCCAACTTAACAAAAACTTACTTGGAATGATATTGAGAACCCTCCAACTAAAAGACTTAAATCTCGAAGTTCCGTATGGTAGCAAAACTATTAAGTACGGCTTTTTCTAAAGTTTTATTATATTATGGTCTGGAGTTGATGTTTTCAATAAACGTCTTATTGATGATCCAACAACAAAAGGCTCGGCCTTCGATCAAAAAAGAAAATATGTTCAAAAATAAACCGCATAAGAACAGGTCGTGCAAAGTAAAACCATTGTTTAATAAAGCAATACTTAAAATGTTTACCTGCATCTCCCAGCAGAAACCGGACCCTCTTTAACCCTCATCGAGAAACCTCACTCTTAAGATTGTGGCGCCCCGACTATTATTGGTGTTAGCCTCTACAAGCTATTCAATGTTGAAATGTTAATCGATTATTTAATTTTGCAAAACGACCAGGTTGTTACACTTAGTGATAAACTGCACGGGCACGCCGCATTTCCTTTAAGAATGTTAAGGTAGGCCCAGAAAATTTCTGCACTGCACGCATTTTTATTTGCTCTCCTATTAAATTAAAACACTCGCAAAAATTGCTTTTTAATTTTGTTTCAAAACTTTAATATTTACGTTTTTACTTAGGTACATAAACAATTTATTTGTCTATTCAAACAATATGTACTTATCGTTGCATTCAAAATTACGTGGTTTTTCTCCGGAATCAATGTTACGACTGTTTTCAATTTCTAATTTGATTTTTGCTTTTTTTCTCATATATTATTTATTTATTTATTATTTACGGTAATACACCTTTTTTAAATGCAAGAAAACAAAATAATAGTAATACATAGGTTATAGGTAATATACAAAAATAAAAGTAGCAATCTTAAAATAACACACTCTTATACAAGGTGGACCAAAAGAAGTCATCCTGTGTTGTGGCTCTCTTTTTTTTCTAAATGAAAACTTCGATTCGGTTTTTTGATTATGTTTATTTAAAGTTTTAGAATTTTATTGGTCAAGTCGAGAAGATGATATCGGTCAAATGGGCGCCGTCACAATTGATTGCCATACGGGCTCGTTTTATGGCATTTTTCATCACTTCGGGCGACAGATTCTCGCACTCGTGTCGAATGTTGTCCTTGAGGGCTTCCCGAGTCTCGGGCTTGTTCACGTAAACACAGGACTTCAAAAACCCCCACAAGAAAAAGTCTGGAACGGTTAAATCGGGCGATCTTGCGGGCCAGTGCAAATCGCCAAAACGACAGATGAGGCGACCCGGGACCGCCGCCTTCAGAATATCGGTTGTGGCTCGCGCAGTGTGTGCCGTTGCTCCGTCCTGTTGGAACCACATATCCTCGAGTCCTAATTCGTCCAATTGCGGCAGAAAAAACTCGGTCAACATGACCCTATAGCGCGCACCGTCCACTGTTGTCGTTGGGCCAGCGGCGTTTTCGAAAAAAAAATGGTCCGATGACTCCTCCAGCGTGAACCATGCAGTCACTTGAGCGCGTGTAATGGCTCCTAGTGCATCACTCGTAATTTTCGGTGCCCCAGAAGCGATAGTTTTGCTCGTTGACGTACCGCTGAGGTGGAAATGAGCTCCATCGCTCATTATGATTTTGGTCGAAAAATCGTCCATTTCTTCCTCAAGGTTGAGGATGGTTTGGTCGTAGGTTACGCGCGTTTGGCGGTTGGCAGGCAGCAGCTCATGCGCGGACTGGACCTATACTCTTTAAGGTTGGTGGCCAAACGGCGCAGTCTTTGCGCATTCGGTGTCGGACGGCCGGGGAATCGGCGACGAAATTCGCGCTGCGCCAACACCACAGACGAATTGTTACGCAAAAAATAGACACGATTATTCCGCGATCTTGGGTAGTGTATCGCTCCATGGCTTGTTCACTTGTATTCTAAATCTGTCTAGTCCACAAATGTCAAAACAGATTTGACATTGGCCGCCATTTGCAAAAATGAGAGCATCTTCCAATAGGGTGATTTCTTTTGGCCCACCTTGTATGTATAACATAAATTAAAATTATTAATAACTGAAGAACAAAGTAATTTATACAATTAACTTATTGGATATCGCGTCCTATGGAAGAAAAGACAAGTTTTTCTGATTCGCAAAGGATGCCCGCGATGACAATTAGAGAGGAAAAATCGAAATAAATCAACCCTTTACTTCGAGGCTCTGTCGCATACTGGAAGACTTTCGTCTACGGGTTCGGCACATCAAGCGTGCAATAAAAATATATGGAGAACTAATTCTATTCATTTTCTGAAAATAGTGCTGCGCCTGTTTTCGACATCACTGAACTCAGACAAAATAGTTTCGTTCATACAGCACTTCCGGTTGTACCGGAAGTAGCTGTCAACTTTCTTATTTCAAATGGAACATGCTATTTTTTATTTTATTTTCAGATGCTACGTAAAATTTAATTAATACACCATATCTAAAAAATGACTGGTTTTTTAGTTTATGGATTTTTTTGTAAAAAAAATTAAAATCATGTTGAATTGTTATCGTTCATATCTTAAGATGATATCAATATTTTAGTTCCTAATTTGTTGTGACAATTGTTGATATGTTACAGTAATTCACATATGAATGGAAACTCAAATTGCATGTACAGAGTGATGAAAATTCTCGTACCAATATGAACAATTTTCGACCTCAAAAATCTCTTAATTCAAATGGGACACCCTGTGTTTTTGATCATCAATCGATGTCTTTTGTTGTCCCCTTTCGATACATAGCTATGTTCAAATTCAACCGTTGTCGAGATTTTGTTCGTAACGACAGAGTCGTGGTGCTTAATAATCCATGTAGTATGGTATGAAAAATCTTATATCAAATTGCAACATTGCATTTTGACAGTTCATGATTATGATTTATGTCGCATTAAGGTTTTAGCAACGAAGATTATCTGAACATTTTGATTATTTATGGCCAATGTCAAAAAGTAATAAGTAGAACCTGCAGAGTGTTTACAGAAACGTATCCAGATCGTTCTAGGCCGAATAAAAATATAATAAATTGACTGCTCAAAAACTTGAAGGAGTTTGGTGCCTTTGAGTATACATTGTCAACGGTTGAATATCAACATAGGACATGTTAGTATGTATCGAAAGAGAACAACAAAAGACATCGATTGATGATTAAAAACACAAGGTGTCCCATTTAAATTAATCAAGTTTTTGAGGTCGAAAATTGTTCATATTGATACGAGAATTTTCATCACCCTGTACATGCAATTTGAGTTTCCATTCATATGTGAATTACTGTAGCATATCGACAATTGTCACAACAAATTAGGAACTAAAATATTGATTTCATCTTAAGATATGAACGATAACAATTCAACATGATTTTAATTTGTTTTAAAAAAAATCCATATAACAAAAAACCAGTCATTTAGATATTATATTAATTAAACTACACCTTAAATTTTACGTAGAATCTGAAAATAAAATAAAAATAGCATGTTCCACTTGAAATAAGAAAGTTGACAGCTACTTCCGGCACAACCGGAAGTGCTATATGAACGAAACTATTTTGTCTGAGTTCAGTGATGTCGAAAACAGGCGCAGCACTAATTTTCAGAAGATGAATAGAATTAGTTCTCCATATACTTTTGATGCACGCTCGATGTGCCGGACACTGTATAAAGCGAAACCAAAACAAAATGCGTATAACTTTTTTTCCTTTAGGTGCAGGAGAACCCAACAAAATTTAAAATATGCGTCAAAATTGTAGAAAAATCTTTCAACGGCAATATTTTATAAAATAAAGTTCTAAAACTAAATTAGGAAAAATTTTTTATTTTAAACCTTTTGCGCATTTATTTACAGGGTGATCCACCGGGAACCGCCACGATTGTTTATGGAAAAACTGTACGTAGGAAAATTCTGAAAGTTTGCGAACATACCAAAGTCGATGCGGGTCATTCAACCCAAATTTTTTAAAGATGCCAGAACTTGCGGGTTAACCGGAAGTTTGTATCATCCTGCTTGTTTTAAATGGAACACACTATATATTACTACACTTTTAGATGCTACGTATAATCCTAGGCATATTTCATGTACAATGTAACATACCTCACCTCAATCGTTTCTGACTTATTTAATGTTTTATGTCAAAATTGGCGTTTGCAGACTATTCAAAAAACATTTTTTACTTGGTTTGTGTATTTTTTTATGTTAAGCTGGGTCCGTTTGAACAATATTTGTGCAAAATGTGTTTTGCGTTTTATGTCGTTTTCTTTAAAGCTTCATAACTTTTTTGTTTGTGAATATTTTTTATTTTAACCAAAATATTTTTTGTGTATTTTTTTATATGCAATTCAATGGCGTACTCGAATTTATTCTAGCTTAAATCGTTTTCGAGTTACAGACCAAACATGCATTTTTTAAAATGGAAATCATAGTTGGCTATGACTTCATTGATTAGAGATTTTTTTTATCTTTCTGAAAATGTGGTTTTTATATTTATCTCGGCAAATAAGAAAATTATAAACGATTTTTGAAAAACAGCTATTGATCAAAGTCACCTATGAACCTTTGTTTACTGCCAATAAATGGTCAAAGCATACATGTGATGTGATTAGATTTAATGTTTCAAAGCTTTGCTTAAAATAATATTTAATTACTGAAATTAATAAGTTTTTGGCCATTTATTTATAAGAAACAACTGCATGAAGTGTGAAAAAACTAGCAACGAATGCGTGCAGTAAACAAAGGTTCATACGTGACTTTGATCAATAGGTGTTTTTAAAAAAATTGTTTATAATTTCCTTATTTGCCGAGATAAATATATAAAACCACATATTTTCAGAAAGCTAAAAAAAATCCCTAATCAATTGAACAAGTTGGTTGAGGTGGACCATCTCAACTAGTGTCATTTTTGTTTAATTTTGTTATTTCATGTGAATTGTCCTTTGAAACAAAGTTATCATCAACTTCACCTGAATCGGTCACTAAAATGTCTCGTTCCTCTTCTTGCTCATGTAATTCAAGAACTTCTGCTTCATCTTCTTCACAATTTCCACCATCTACGCTCGCTTGAAGCCTTAAGAACATTTTTTGTTGTATGGCTATTCGACACTGTCGAACGGAAGGCGTTGGATTGTATCCGCCCCTATTGCGGATTACGGACTTAAAATTCTCTAATGAATCTTGATTGATTACTCCCGTTGCTAAATATTTAATATTTTGGTTTTGTAAATTATCCCACAATTGTAGTATTGCCCGAATACTCCATATAAATCCATCGATGCAGTAGATATCGTTTCGCCTGTTCCCATTGCTGTAGACTTCAATTTGTTTGAAATACTCTAATCCAACCCGTAGATTTTGTAGAGAAGTATTTGCAAATACGGATAGTGGTCTTCTATGGGGGTTAGCATTTTTCAAACTTCGGCTATTTAAGGAATCAAAAATATCGTTGACTTTTTTAAGAAAATCGGCAGTTTCTTCGCCTGTTGAGCTTTTCAGCAAATTTAATTTTGAAGTAATCTTTACAGCAGAAGACATAGTACGGCTAAATATTTGTGCAGCAAATTTGACGTGCATCCTTTGAAATATGTTAGGAGTTATGCAAATAGGAGTTATTTTCGTTAAAGTTCGAGATGTCGTGCTGGTTCTGTCTATTTCATAAGTCTGCACAATATCGTTCCATGACACCGCTTTTTTGTTAATAAAGAAATTTAACTGTGGATTCATAAAGTTGTTTCTTAAACTTTTGAGCAGGTGTGGAGGATCGAAACATGTTAATATTTTATGGTTGTTTATATAAAATTCAGGATGTTCTTGTGTCGCACCTAATTTGGACAGAGCATTCCTATTATTTGTTCCTTGGTCACATACGATAACCATGGGTTTCAGGGAGATATTTATCAACTCAATTAGAACAGAAACAATCAGTTCCTTTAAGACATCACCTTTCATTGGACCAGAACTTATAAAATAGCAAAATGGAATCTCCCAATAATGTAAAAGACCTCGTAAATAAAATATCATAGCGGTATCACCAATTTTGTCATTTCGACCTAAGTGCCCGAGATCTTCATATCCTTCGATTATATCTTGGAGTTTATTATATTCCAACTTTTCTTTTAGTGTAAGCTCGTCAAACATGACCACACACATTTTTTCCATGTCATTCATGGTTCTCACTTTTGTTTCCAGCCTTTTAGTCAAATTAGTTTTTATGCCTGGAACTAAATTAGAAATTTTCAACCACGAATGAATCGTTCTTACTGAAGGCAAAACTAAACGTAACTTATTTGTCATATATATGTAGGACCCAGGTGATTTATAATATAGGGATAACGCCAATTGTTTTTCACTATATGACCAAGGTGTATTTTTTTTGTGAAATAATTGCATGTTAGTAAAGGTCTTTACCGCTTTGCTTTTGTTTACAAGCTTGTTTTCCACAATGGTTTTAGTGCAGAATTTCTTACATTTAATTTTTAATCTAATATTTTGGATATTCTTCGCCCTTAGTTTTTTATTTAGTCGAAGTAATTTCGTTTTTTCTTTACACTTAACTGTTAATTCTATTCTCGGTTTTGATGAAAACATATCTACAATCCTACTGCTAATATCAAAATTACATGAATCGCTTTGTTGTGGTGCTGTAAATTTATGCGGTGCAAAATTATCCAAACCTAAGAAAGATAAGGTACGTTTTGCTGTAGAACCATATGTCTGTACTCCGCTTGGACCAGCAATAAATCTAGGCGAAGTTGATTCTGAGAAAAAAAAATTTACGTCAATTCACTGATAATAAGTGTGGGGTCAATTCTATTTAATTTTTAAATATTCTTTTTAAAATTTTAATTCTCATTAATTACACACAACTTTTAGTACATTGTAATCAAACAACAAATAAGTAAGTTGTTAATGGGCTATTAAATTTGTTTTGTATTTTTGTTTTTGCGCAAAAACTAAAGGCTGGTTTATGCAGCTTCATTTAATTTAACATTTAGTGTAACGTAACGTAATTTAATTTAATGTAACGTGAGATGAAAAAGTTGCGTTTATGGAACGTCATTTAAGTTAATTTAAGTGGGAATGCTTGTTATTTGCTGTCGCACTCGAGTTATAATTGTGTAGGTAGAAAAAAGACGGCATCGAAAAAACAATTGAACTATTATGTTGGTATTTTTTGGTAATTTTTATATACCACCATTCCCCAATTCCCCTAGACAAACAAAGCCACAGCACAGAAAAGTATTCAGTATTCAAAACCTTTACCATTCACCAGCTATTTTTCTCCTTACCTTCAATTTTAATTAAATTATGGACGACGGAGAATTAATAGAACAAGTATTCTTTGTTATGCGATAAAAAACATAAATTACATAAGGACGCAGTGGCAATTCAGAATGCATGGGAAACCATCGCGTCTGTTTTGTGTTCTTCTGGTAAGTCAATTCGAATCTAAACTTTTGACTTGTGTATAAAATTGAATTATTGCAGCTACAGAATGCCAACATCGGTGGCAAGTATTGCGAGCCCACTACAATGCCGAGGCCAAGAAAGATTTGTGTGCTCCTTCAGGTTCGGGAGCAGATGTCACCACAATTACGTGGCAGTATTATAAAGAAATGATGTTTTTGAAGAGTTATGCCCAACAAAGAAGGTAATTAAAGGCATTATATACTTCTTGTCCTAAGTTTTTTAATATTTATAGATCTAAAGGAAACGTACAAATAAAAAAAAAACAGTACCAGTATTTGGGATCCCTTAAGTATTATTATTGAGAACGATGATAATAGTCAAAATGAACAAACTGTACTGTCAACTGCCATCAGCAGTCGTAGTCCCAACAATACGACACCTGACATTTTGACAACCGATGATTCCCCACTTATTCAGGAGTCGACCCCATCATGTAGATCTGTCGATACTAACAAGAGAGTTAGCAAAAAAAAGTAAGGATAACCTAACATCTACATTGCAAACTGCAGTTTAGTCATTCAATAACTATTTATTAAAAAAGACGACAAAAAAGAATGATGCGGAAGATATGGACGAATGTTTTTGAAAAATGGTTGGTTTATAATTGAAATTAATAATAGATGACATTATAAAACGTAATATTAAAAGAAGTATTTTAAGAATTTTATTTAGTGATAATAATCAATAAAACATAAATTAACTATGTTAAATTAATTTAAAAAAAAAACATCCTCTTGCCAAGGTACAGCACCAACTGTGGATATAAATTAGTTGGCCACTGTATCCCTCATATTGCGGACTACTATACTGGAGTTATTTGCTCCACGCCGACCTACTGAACTGAAAGCAGTTTGGCCCTCATCCGTTCGCCCAGTTCCATTTTCGATTGTACCATCGCTATTGACTGTATCTGCATATCCTGAAGGGATATACCTCATGTAGTACCATGTTGCATTCCTCTTTTTTTATTGTGCAAAACAACACATGCAAGCATAATATTCTCGTAGAGATCCAAATCTGCTTTTATAGGCCTTGTTAACATTCGCCAGCGTTGGTTAAGGATGCCAAAAGCATTTTCAATGATTCGGCGTGCACGAGATAGGCGATAATTAAAATTTTTTTTTTAAACGGCAACTGCTGACCTGGATATGGACGCATCATCCTTTCATGTCATGGAAATTCCGCATCAGCAACAAAAAAATGTGGAAATTTATTCTTCGTGCCAGGAAGCTCTGTCATCTTTGGTAAATTTATTACGTTATTTAAAATACATTTCCCAAATTCTGAATCGCTGAATATAGCAGAATCGTGTTTACTTCAGAAACCACCTACATCAACCAAAATTAAATTATATGAAACATCACAGCTGGCCATTAAGACTAAAGTCTGTCCAGAAACGAAGCGAAGTAATAATTTAAAATAGTTCATTTATTTTACATGTAAGCGGTACACGATTTTGTATGAAATACATAAAAGATTTTAAAACTAGTTTTAGGATATACCACTTCCGTACTATAGTGTTACAACGTAAGTTATTTATGAATAGCTCCTAATCCGTTAACAATGGGACGTACCTGTTCTTGAGGTCTAAACTAAAGATCATAGGCGTGTACATGGGTTTTGCTGACAAAAAAAAATTACGATTCGTTTTATTGAAAGTAATTGTAAACATTTCATTGTAATTATAAAACACATCGTTTGTTAGAAACCATTTTATAGAGTTTGAAAATTTAAGGTATAATAAAATATAACAAGAAAAAACTAAATTTATAGGAAAAATAATAAATATATAATTTTAAAATACAGTTATTCTGAAAATTCATCTGTTTCTTCGGAAGAAGTATCATTTGACCATATTGAAATTACAATAGACTCTATAGTGACTTCCCACATTTTTCGTTCCTCTTTCATTACGTGTTCTATACATTTTTTCCGCAGTCACATCACTTAAAGAAGTCATTAAAAGTTGTCGAACGTCACTTAATTTAAACGTGGTATTATTTCTCGCTACTGCACCCTTCACCTGCGCCCATATTAATTCTATAGGGTTTAATTCATAATGGTATGGCGGTAAGCGTAGAACAAAAAATATCACGTTTTGCTGCCATTTCGTCAACTGCATATCTTTTAAACTTTATCCTAACACCTTGTACTCGGCTTAGTAGTTCCCTTTTTACCATATCATTTTCGAAAGCAATATTTTTTTAAGAAAGCTATTCCATTATAACGTGTTCATTTGTTCAAAATATTCCTCAAAAAACATCCCCATTCATATCCTCGTGGTAATCACCGGTATTTTTCGATTCAAATAGCAGTAAACCTCACTCTACAAAGCCTTCGTCACTTCCTATATGCATAATAATTAAGCGTCGCCCTTTTCCTGAAGGAGGTCTTAAATCTGTAGATAACCCTTCTAAAAAAGCCTGTTGTCCACTGGTTACATTTTTGTCTTGCCACATTTTTCCGACAGTATAACCTTCATTTACCCACGTTTCGTCTAAATAATAAATTTTCTTGCCTTCAGAACGTAATTTAGAGATATTTCGTAAGTAATTTCTTCTCCAACATACAATTTCTTCCTTATCAATGAGAGCTGATTTCCTATTCATTTTTTCCCATGAAAAATTAATTTCGTGCAAAACTTGCCACAACATTGTTCTACTTAAATTGGGTATACCTCTTCCTCTTTCACAACTGACACAATTTTATTTAATGTGGGTATTTCCTTTTTGCACTATTCTTCTAATTGTACTTTTCACATATTCGGGTATTTCAGTTTTTTTTCTACCATGAGATAAACTAGGCTCACGCACAGAAACTTTGTCTTTACGCAAAAGTCTGAATATTGTTGTTTTTCCAATGCCAGCCATATGTGAACACATATCAACTGTCTATTGAACTGTTTTCAACGAATTATGGTATTTCAAATAATTGTACACATTGAACACAATAGTTTTTTCGTTGGCAGAAAGCGCAGACCTCTTCACGCGTTTCCTTGAAATAAATTCAGGACTTGATGCCATTCCAATGAAACTCAATACTGCAGCGTAAGTACACCTTATGATATACCGATATGATATAACAATAATCATTAGTTAGGCTATCGTTATAATTACATACCATATTTCTCCCCTAATTATATCATTAAGAACATTAAAATCTATTAAAGTGTCATTCCAAATACAGTACATACTTTCTAGTTCAATTATTAGTAATTAAAGAAGGATTAATTGGGGTTTTAGTCGAATAATATTTAAGAATAAATTCTCCTCGTAAGAAGCCTTTACTATCAAGCTTTCGCTCTACATTGAGAGCATCATCACGGATATTACAAACATATAAAAAGTAATATAATAAAAGCAATACATAAATAACGTACGGTGGCTGCTAAAACACGATTAATATTCGTCGTAGGTGGAAAAAAATTAAAATTAATATTACAAATTACATGAATCATTAGTTGAAACATTTCAGCTCAAAACAAACACTAAAATTACATTTACACATAATCATACAAACATTTAATCTTACAATATTTACCATTTACGTTGACTAAATATATAAACGACCGAGTAAGAAAATTTTTGGTCACATTCGATTTCGTACTATCGTTACTGATAACTAATAACTTACATTTTGGTAGACACAGTATGCGTAAAGACAGTCCGTCGACTTGAGAATAATACATAATGATGCTTAGTTAACTAATTAGTGGATGTGTTCGTATTGTTTCTTTTTTGTTTGTTGTTGAGTTTACTTAAATCAATTAAGTATAATAATCATAATAAACCTAATACAACTAGTCTTGGTGGTAAACTTTTTTTAGAATACCTCAAAAACTAGTGAGTATAATAAACCGAAATGTTTAGACAAATCCATGTGTCAAATTTCAGTTTATTACAGTCAGTAGTTTATATCATTGCATGGAAGTAGGTGGAGGTCAATTTGAACATTTAATAAGATGAAATGTGTCAAAATAATTAATTAATGAAGAAAGGTTACACATCTTCTACATTTTTAACCCCTTTTTCGAAAAAGTATCAATACATTGGTACGCCATTGGAATCTGTTAAACATGTTGATTTATTACTTCGCTTCGTTTCTCGACAGACTTTACTGAAAATGTTTTCTTATAATTATAATGGACTGATCCTGAACCTTTAGGACATTCAATTTCCACATGTATTCCATCCAAGCTTCCAACGCAATTAGGCATGTTCCACATTTCTTTATAATCTATACTAATGCGTTCCCAATCTTTTAAAGTTGGTACTTTTAAATATCAGGGAGCAAGTACACACTACAAAGCATCTACCGTTTCTCTTATGATACAAGACACAGTCGTTTTTCCGATCATATGACCCTCAAGCTATTTCTTGCATTAAGCAACCCTCCTCTAAGTAACTGTAAATATTATATTAACTACAATATTGTATTGATTTTAGTAAACTTACTGCAACGTAATTAATAAACGTTGTGGTGGAGGTATTGGAATTTTTGTTATATCCTTTTTTAATTTGGGCCCAACCAATTTCATTAAAATTTAATGAAAATACCTCGACTCATTCTTGTATATTTAAAAAAACATTATAGGATCATTGGTAAACATGTCATTTAAAAGAAGAGTAGAATACATCCCCCATTCACTTATGCGACGATTTAGAGGTCTAACTGCCCAACGACGACGACGACGCCTGTAATTTTTGATTCTTTGGTAGGTAAATACCATTATAATTAACAAATAAAACAAAATAACTTCTTCGTCATCCACATTAAAAACTTATACAAACAACAGTCATAACTATACCGTGTGTCCCAGTGAAGCATTGGGTTTAACATGAAGAATTTGAAAAGTTCGATTTATATGTCCCCAAAGTGTTTTTAGGATATTTCCACTATCAGAACACATTACAATGTGTACCAGAAAACGTTTTTTGTAAAAATTTATTAAATTCAACAAAACATATTAAAAATATTTCAAAAAATGTATCGCGTGATAAAAATCTTTATTTAAATAAACAGGTAAGAGCTGCGTTGTGACTCAGTTGTCTTAACGCATTACCACTAATTTATCACCGGTTCTAACGAAGGTTCAAATGCCCCAGTCCGATTCCTTTTATTTAAGTTGGGTTATTATTTTAAATGATCACCATTTAATTTAGGTCAATAACGAGATATTAGTTTAAATTTTTTAATTGAACTGGCAATAGATTCATAACCGGTTGCACAAATACAATTGAAACTTAAGCAATGTTTAAAAACTTTAGATACAAATGTTAAAACCATAGCAACGATAGTTTTTAAGCATTGTTTAAGTGTAATCGCGTTGGTGCAACTGGTCCTTAGTAGAATATGATTCATTATTAAACATTTAGTGCCGTTTGCCCCACACAGCTTAAACTTAAGTGAAACTTAAAAACAATCGTTGCTGTGGTTTTAACAACTGTGTTTAAGTTTTTAAACATTGCTTGAATTTAAGCTGTGTTGGTGCATACGGCCTAGTTTAAGCGGTATTGGTGTAAACGGACACGCAATAGAATCATAACTAACGAAATTAAAATGATTTTGGTACGTTTTAATTGTAACAATATATGAATTTTGTTGTTGACATACTAACAACAGCTACTAGTGCACAATCATCGTCGTGTTTAAATAAATACTTTAACTAAATATTCATGGTGGTTCTGAAAAGAACCGATTACAATGGTTTGCTTAAAGCAAATGTTCAAAAATGCCTCCATTTTGTACTAAACAGTAACCCAGCCTATTATAAAACTCCCGACGCACATTTGATAACTGTCGAGCATTGATTTGCTGACATTCTTCGCGGATTGCGATCTTCAAATCGTCTAACGAATTGGGTCGGTTTTGATAAATCCTGTTTTTAAGATGACGCCACAGGAAATAATCACAAGGTGCCAGATCAGGAGATCGTGGCGGCCACTGAATTTGTCCCCGTAAACCAATAACACCATGGAAGGTATTTGCTAAATAATGTCAAACTATCACCGAGTTGTGTGCTGGACAGCCATCCTGTTGAAACCAAACTTCTTGTTGCAGATCTTCCACTGTTTCTCGTAATGCTAACACTACTCTGTTCTGGAGCAATTCTAAGTAGGACATTCCGTTAAGATTGCCTTCGATAAAAAAGGACCGAGAATTCTATCGCGGAACAATCCAGCCCACACATTCACCTTTAAAGGATACTGGGTTTGCACCGCCACCGCCATGTTAGGGTTTTCACGCGGCCAGATTCCGCAGTTTTGACTGTTAGGTTTATTGTGCAAAGTGAATGTGCTCTCATCAGTGAAAACAACGTTTCTCAAGAAATCCCTGTTGTTGTTGCAGGTCGCCTGCATTACTTCGGAAAACTCTACTCTGGAGTTATCATCGCCAGCTCGCAACTCCTGGCATCTTCGAAGTTTGTAGGGGTTGTATCGTTGTTTTCGAAGAATGCGTTGTACCATTGATTTCGAAACCCCTGTTTCTACCTGAATAGTATGCATTGATGTTTTATTTGTAACAGAAACTGCAGCTAGGACAACTTCGGTGTTTCTCAATTCCAACTCCCGCGGTGGTTTGGGAATGTCATCACTACGTATTCAAACAGACCCAGTTGTTATAAACTTACCTATAATTCTTTGAAACGTAGAATAACTCGGTACTTCTTCAAGCATTCCTAGAAAATTTTGTTGTATTTCACGGCAACTACTTCCACTAAAATGCAAACGAATAACGAATATTCGCTGCTCTAATGTTATATTCTCCATTATTTATACAAATGTATAACAAACTAATCGCAAAACTCAAACAATTATTTAAGAAACGAACAAGGAAATCTTGACACAAAGTACAAAATGTATTCTGATGTACACTCATGAAATTTAAAACTTGGACACCACAATTTCTGTAAACAAAAGTTTGCACATTGTGAAACGGGCTTAAGGGTATCATTTACAATTCTAACAGCAGGTAGTCTCAGCAGGGGTATAGAAGGACTGTAGAATGAATCATTACACTAAGCACGTTTTAGAAAATAGGTAATTTACGTTGCTTACTTAATTTTTTCTTTAAAGAATATATTTGAAGGTATCGCTAATTAAACACCATAGCTCGATTAATTATCGAATCAAAATTTTGTTTAGGAAATGTTTACAAAATAAAATTAGAAATAATTTTGATTTAAAAAACGTCTACAAGCAATAACTTTTAAATTAAATCAAAAAACTAAACATGGTTATTTGGGTTGACTGATTATTACTTATTTTTAAATAAATCTAACCTACTAATTATTGTAAGTTATTAAAAAAATCATTAAACTCTCTATTCATAATATTTAGTCCTTACAAAATGTATATTTTATGACGTTTCATTTTTTTCTGTAGTTAATATAAAAGTGAAAATAAAAACTAAGGCAATTCTTATTGTCAACGTATATATTTAGTTTTTTGACAAGAATTTATTACATAATTATAATTAAGATACCAAGTTATAGTTTAAAATTAAATGAAAACTTTTTTTTTAAATAAAGGTATTACTATATAAATAAATATAAGAAATCAATAATGGGTGTGACCTCCATTATTATTGATACATTCTTGGAGGCGTCTGCTCATTGACGCTATCAAGGTATCAATATAATTAATATTAATCGTTTCCCATGCGGTATCAATGGCTGCAATTAGTGCATTACGGTTTACTGGTATAAAATTTGGCCCTTGTTGTCTTCGGATAACAGCAAGTATTCGAGCCCAAACATTTTCGATAATGTTAAATCTGGGCTTTTTGCTGGCCAGGGTAACAGCTCCAAGTTATTTTCTCGTATCCAATTGCGCACAACCCGCGAAGTATGAATAGGGGCGTTGTCCTTTAACAACAAAAATACATTATGAAAATGTTAAATCAACAGATCCCGAACTATTTTTTGGAGAAAGTATAGTGAAATAAGAATACTTACTTGTTGGAAAATATAATTTTCGTCTGGATAAAACACTTCGACTGAAGGTTTCATAATAGTTTCCAAAATATCTAAATACGCAGCAGAATCAAAACGTCCATCGATAGCCCAACAAACTCCTGGACCCCGCGCGCTAACCCAACCCCACACATTCACAGAAAAATAACCACTTCGTTTTTTAGGACATATGTGATTATTTTCGTAACGAGTTCCTTCCATTCTAAAAACTTTTAGTGGTCCATCGTTGCGGCTATTGAACGTTTTTTCGTCGCTAAAAATCACTCGATTCCAAAATTCCAAAGGTTCGTTCACATATCGCCTTGCAAATTCCAGACGACGTCTCATATTTTCGTCACTGAGAACTTCTTTCGCAGCAGCATTATACTTCTTTATTCCCATCTCCTTTAATCTTTTTGTGCAGTTATACGGCATCCGGGAAAATGTGTATCTGCTATAGCCCTGGAGTATGTAGCAAATGGTTGTTCTGTTACGTAATGAAACAACTCGAGATCTTGAGCACGTGTAGATACTTTAGGTCTACCACTTCCGATGGCTCTTTCCAAAGTGTGTTCAAGATTCCATTTTACTCGGTAATGCCCACGGTGCTTTTGGTATATCTAACATACGTGAAATTTTACGCACGCTACGGCCCGCCGCTAATTCCGAAACAATCCGCGCTTTCAAATCAGCATCGAGATGAGGTGGCATTTTCACAACACTTGAAATTTTAAACTAAAATGGAATTTACATTTCTTACTTTATTTATTGGTTCACACTACCCCTTCTCAAACAGTATGTAATTGTTTATTTATTACATACTTCTAATGACCAATGTAACAACCCTTAGAGCAATATGACTCAAAGGAAGTAAATTAAACAAGCAAGGATATTCTATTGTTATTGAAACTTATTCATAAAGTAAAGCCATTTCCTTATAATGCTAATGGACAGGATTTTCTTTTAAGTATTAAGAATACAATAGAGGACTTATAAACTTTCGAAAATATCTAATTATAAATATTTACACTGCAATTGCGCTTTTTCCTTTTTTAATAATTTCTTAGCAATAACATACACGTTCTTGGTTTTAAGTTGTCATAAATTTGATATGATATAAATTTGTGTTTCTAATATTACATCACAAACTAATCTTTATTCGCCAAAAATTGTTGCTTAAGTTGTAAAGCTTCGTACACACCTGAACAACAAACCGAGCAACAAACATAACAACGAACCGAAAGTCAAACAGAACGACAAACGATATTTTATGATTTCCACAATCCGAACAACAAACGGAACGTTTGTGCTGTTCCCATAATTATTTTCAGTAGTTTTCAGTTCATATATATTTATTATTGAGAAGAGAAAATTGCGGAAAACAAGAAGATAGTGCCAACCAAATTTTTACGCACAAAGAAGAGTAAAAATTATAATTTACTTCGCTTTTTTTATTTTGAAATTTCCCGCCCAAATGATGCTAATAGGGACATCATTTTTTTCTTGCATTCTTAAACACTGATTAATTTAAAACATTTTTCTTCTGTCAACTCCATAATATTACCTAAAACACAACAAATCCACAAAAGGGAGGACAAAAAATAAATAATTTAATTCTCCCGCATAAGTTTGTTCGCCGTTTTGTTTAGATTCGTCCAAACCTGCAAACGCATTCGCGCGCATTTTCTTTGATGTCGGAGAAAAAACCGATAAATTGCGGGAACGCCGCAAACCGTTCGTGGAACAATCAGGACTTGCGAATCTGTTCTAAAATTCGTACGTAGCACCGTCCAAATTAATGTTCCGATTGCCGTTCGGTTCGTTGTTCTGTTTGTTCCTCGGTTTGTTGTTCAGGTGTGTACGAAGCTTTACAATACGCATATTAATATGAACTATATCTTATGAAAGGAGAGTTATGTAACTATAATTAACGACTTAAAGTTACGTTAGTAGATTCCATTTACTATTTACACATATTTTCTTGGAACATTCGATAATTAACTATGAGGATATGATGACCCTATACTTCGCAGGTTGTGCGCAACTGGATACAAGCAAATAACTTGGAGCTGTTACCCTGGCCAGCAAAAGCCCAGATTTTAACATTATCGAAAATGTTTGGGCTCGAATACTTGCTGTTATCCGAAGACAACAAGGGCCAAATTTTATACCAGTAACCCGTAATGCACTAATTGCAGCCATTGATACTGCATGGGAAACGATTAATATTAATTATATTGATACCTTGATAGCGTCAATGAGCAGACGCCTCCAAGAATGTATCAATAATAATGGAGGTCACACCCATTATTGATTTCTTATATTTATTTATATAGTAATACCTTTATTTAAAAAAAAACGTTTTCATTTAATTTTAAACTATAACTTGGTATCTTAATTATAATTATGTAATAAATTCTTGTCAAAAAACTAAATATATACGTTGACAATAAGAATTGCCTTAGTTTTTATTTTCACTTTTTATATTAACTACAGAAAAAAATGAAACGTCATAAAATATACATTTTGTAAGGACTAAATATTATGAATAGAGAGTTTAATGATTTTTTTAATAACTTACAATAATTAGTAGGTTAGATTTATTTAAAAATAAGTAATAATCAGTCAACCCAAATAACCATGTTTAGTTTTTGATTTAATTTAAAAGTTATTGCTTGTAGACGTTTTTTAAATCAAAATTATTTCTAATTTTATTTTGTAAACATTTCCTAAACAAAATTTTGATTCGATAATTAATCGAGCTATGGTGTTTAATTAGCGATACCTTCAAATATATTCTTTAAAGAAAAAAATTAAGTAAGCAACGTAAATTACCTATTTTCTAAAACGTGCTTAGTGTAATGATTCATTCTACAGTCCTTCTATAAGATAACCCCTGCTGAGACTACCTGCTGTTAGAATTATAAATGATACCCGTAAGCCCGCGTCACAATGTGCAAACTTTTGTTTACAGAAATTGTGGTGTCCAAGTTTTAAATTTCCTGGGTGTACCATTGTTTTTCGACGCTTGCAGCAGCCGCCTTACGTTTTGTTTTATTGTTCAAATGCTTCATTAATCACGTAAACGTAATTTCTAATTTTTTGTATCTACCTACAAAACAATTACAAGCAAACGTTCGTATGCACTTTTACAATAATGCTATGCTACTGTCTAGTACAAAACGGAGAGCATTTCGAACATTCATTTAAGGACACTACCCCAATCGGTTCTTTTCTGGATCACCATAAATATTTATTTATTATAAAATATTGATTCAAACAAGATGATGATTGAACACTAGTAATTCTTGTTATTAATGTCAACAACTAAATTCATTTATTGTTACAAATTAAAACGTACTGAAATGGTTTTAATATCGTTAAGTAGGTAATAATAACTAATGCTTAGGTAACGCAGGGTTCAAAAATTTTTTCATTAAAGTGGACCATGAAAAAATGCACGTACGTCTATTCTAAATACATAAAACTGGATGTGTTGGACCTACCAAAGTACTATTGAACTATTGAAGTCATCTGAATTATTAATTTAAAAAAATTGAAATTAAATCTGTCAAAATTGACAAATGTACAAGCTAAGCTAAGATACACCTGTTATATCTTGCTTTGTCGTTCATGGCAACGTTCGATGAAAAAATTTTTTGAATCACGATGTTTAATAATTTGAATAATATTTTAGTAAATTTGTTGCCAATTCAAGTAAAAAATTTAAACTTTTAATAACATCTCTTTAGTGATAGAAATTAAACGCTGTTCATTTAAAATAATAATACAACTTAAAAAAAAGAATTAGTCTGGGGATTTGAACCTTCGTAAGAATCGGCGATAAATCAGTGGTAATGCGTTTAGACAACTGAGCCACGCCGAACATGAACGACGCATCTCTTACTTGTTCATTTAAATAAAGCTATTTTACCACGCGATACATTTTTTGAAATATTTTTGATGTTTTGTTACATTTTAAAATTTTTTACAAAAAACGTTTTCTGGTACACATTGTCCTTGGGGACATATAAATCAGACTTTTCAAATTCCCCATGTTAAACCCAATGCTTCAGATTTCCTGGGACACACAGTATACAAAAAGTCCCAAAAACACACAACATAAAAATGAAATCCGAAAATATAATTAAACTTATGAAAAAGAAAAAAACGCACTTAAGCAAGACTTGACCCAAACAAGAAATCGTTAATTTTTAGATTGAAATTCATAAGACGTCATCGCTTGTAAGGCCATCTAGCCGGTCTCGAAAAAACCAATACATGTCTAAAATAATTTTATGTTGGTATCGCCAGCTGTCTTTAGCGCAGACGCAAATACGATTGTCGTTTAATTTAGAAAGATAAGAGATAACCATCTCTTACATTACGTTAAACGTCTTGCATGCTCTTAAGTTACACTAAATGAATGCATAAACGTGCGTACGTGTATTGCACTATTTATCTCCTTAAATCTTAAGTTACGTTAAGTTACACTAAATGTTAAATTAAATGAAGCTGCATAAACCAGCCTTTAGTTGGATAAGTTAAAAATCAGAAATTATATGAGATCAATTTTCAAACGGAAGTTAATAAAACACGCGACGAATGAATGTGAATCACTTCAAAAGAGTGCATAATTATTTATCTTATCAATTTGAAATTAAAAAAAAAACTATAGAAAGATAAGTTAATACACAAAACTATTTCAGTAGGTAAATAAAAATAATATTAATTTGCTTTATAAGTATATACCTTCTTTCTCGAATTTTACCGGCACTGCATTTTTTTGTAATTGTTTTCTTTTATTGTTTATAATTATGTCTGACCTTAAAAAATGTTCTTCACAAATTAACTTATTTCCTAAAGCGTCAATAGCTACAAGAGCAATACCACTGTTCCCACAATTTTTTTGCCACTCGCTGGCGCGGTTTACATTTTTTATTGGGAATTTAAAAAAAGTTTTGTCTCTGTTCTTCTTCGTATTGTTTTTGCAATTCACGTATTCGCACTTAGCCATAGTTACAACAAATCACAATAACTTTCAGACACACCCACAAACTCGGAGCGCTTCAACCATGACCTTAATCCAGCGCACGCAAGAAAGCAACTAATATATTTCGCTGAAAATCGACGGTGGAGCTACCTACAAATCGGTGAAATTGTACGTCACATTTTCCCTATACAGGGTAACACCTAAAACAAGAAACACTTTTAGCAGCTGGCTTTTGATTATTATTGCATCTTTAAGTCTTGGGTCATGTAAATAGTATTTACATTTAATAGTAATTATATTGTTGCAAGAAAAAAAATAATTAATTGGTTCAGAAATTGCCCATTTTTTTTCTCTCGACAGCGATCAAATTTTGTTCTGAAACTTGGCTTAGATATTGCTGCAACATACTGCTATAAAATGAAGTAGCTGCTTTGATATTTAATTGTCAATTATTAAACTTTGTCATTTTATAGCAGTAAGTTGCAACAATATATTGGTCAAGTTTCAGATCAAAATTTGATCACTGTCGAGAGAAAAGTAAAAAATGCGTAACTTCTGAACCTAATAATTAAAAAAAATTTTTCTTGCAACAATATCGTTACTATTAAATGTAAATTCTATTCACAAAACCCAAGCCTTAAAGTTGCAATCATAATCAAATGCCAGCTATTAAAAGTTGTTTTATGTGTTAGGGGTTACCCTGTCCTTAAGTAACTTTATTAATCAATGGTAAAAAAAAACTCTATGTTGTTTAAATGAGTACGATTTTTAATCAAAATTGTGACTGTGGAAGAGACCGTTACACATATTGTGGAGGAATATCCATTAACAAAGTTTAAATGAGGGTTTGTAAACATTCATAATTTAACGAATGAAGATGTATTATGGCACACTAATTTGAAGGACATTTGAAGTTAAGTAATATCATTGAGTATAGGATTTGGTAATATTCTGTATTCTCTGTTCTGATTATTTGTTTTGAAATTATTTTATTTGCTCTTTCTTTATCTTACTATTTTTTTCGTAACTGTCGTGACTGAAGCTTGGACCGGTCCATTATATATGGTCATGCAATAGCTGTGTGTTATATTTTATGTTCTTATTTACTTTCTATAATACGAGGTCTGGCTATTAAATAACGAGACTGGTTACGAAAAAGGGTTTTATTATAAAAATTATTCTACATTCGAATGCTCTCCTTCAATATACTCCCCTCCCCTTGCCACACACCTTTCCAAACGTTTTTTCCATTGATCGAAGCAGTGCTGGAAGTCTTCTTTGGTGAGGGCCTTTAGGAGCTCTGCCGTTTTTTGCTTTACCGCTTCCATCAACTCA
Source organism: Abscondita cerata (assembly GCA_030710515.1). Classification (NCBI taxonomy): domain Eukaryota; kingdom Metazoa; phylum Arthropoda; class Insecta; order Coleoptera; family Lampyridae; genus Abscondita; species Abscondita cerata. The sequence goes on from JALBCR010001057.1 coordinate 216,706, forward strand.
AATCAGGTCTCTTCCAAAGCAGATTTTATCTTCGGAAACAAAAAAAAAGTCGCACGGTGCCAAATCTGGCGAGTACGGCGCGTGTTCGAGCACTGTAGTGCGCTTACCGGCCAAATACTGCTTCACAGATAGTTCGTTATGGGCCGGTGCGTTGTCCTGGTGCAAAATCCACGAGTTGTTCTTTCACAACTTGGGCCGTTTCTTTATCGGCGTTTACAGCCTCGGCAATCATCCGGCTGCTCATTCGACGATCTGCACTCACAATTTAGTTGATTTTGGTCATTGTTTCCGTAGTTGAAACAGTGAATGGGCGAACTGGGCGCTGGTCATCTTTAGTGCTCTCTCGGCCCTCACTGCAAAAACACGTGCACGAGATAGAGAATTGTCCCCATAGGCCTCTTGCAACAATTTATAGCACTCAGTCGGAGTTTTTTTCAATTTAACGAGAAATTTGAGATTGATACGTTGCTCCTGTTTTTCGTCACACATGATTTTCGGCACGAGAAAGAAACACGTTCGTTTTAAACCGATACTGCACAAATACTATAATAATGACGTAAACATGTTTTGGTACGTGCATAGAAAAGATATCTACATTCCCAACACACTACTCGTTTTTTCCACATCCGTCTAAGGCGCCGTCTAGGCGGATAGTCTCGTTATTTAATAGCCAGACCTCGTATTTACACACTTAATTAATGTTTATGAATACTAAGGTGGGTCAGGATTGCCTTGTTTAGGTTTTAGTGGTTTTCCTAATACTTAAGGCAAATGCTTTCCCAAGACGAAGAGGTTTATACTGATCTTCAGGGAAACCTTATATAACACTTACATCACAATACAATATTGAAAATAATGTACCATACGAATAAATAAATAAATCGCGTTGCAGTTAATACAGTATATCATTTTAGTTACCTTATAAGTTTTGTTTACACGCTTCTCTTGCAGTACTTTCCGTAGTTTGTTTCTGGATGTTGAGTCGAATGCCTTCTTCAAATTCAAAAGTACCAATTAAAGACCTCTAAATCTGTTTTATTGTAGTTACCATTCTGATATTTTTTCTAATATTTCTATTCCTACATTCAATATTGTTACTTCTCTAATAGTTATTAGTTTTTTTATATCTCCTGTTTTGTGTATTGGTACAATTAGTGCCGTCATTCAGTGTCCTAATAATTTTTCTTCTATATACGTTAAAATGCATCTCTTCTTTTGATCCTATATTATTTATCATTTCCACCATTATTCTCTCACATCCATCCGCTTTGCGGTATTTTAGTTCTTCTTTTTTTACCACTTCTTCTGATTTTCTTGATATTTTATTTATTTTCTGATTCTTCACCGTTCGATGATCGTTATCTTTCTTTTTATTTTAGTCCTTGTGTTATGGTTTCCTCGTGTTTGTCTTTTATTATTCTTGTATTCTATGTCTTTTCTGTTCTCTTTTAATAATAATAATAATAAATATTTTTGCCCAACAGTAAAAATACCATATATACAAGACAACAATAACAGTAATACTAAAAATTGAACTATTTACAAATAATATCATTAAAAAAATGTTGTATAAGATTAGTAGAATATACAGGATGTTGCTATATTCGACCGACGTAGAGGTTTCGTAAATTGGTGAATTTTGATATAGGAACATGAACCCTTAAACGGCTTAGTTGTCATTTTTGATTTATTGCAAATTTTTAATTTTTATTTTAAACTTTCAACACCCTGTATCATCAGCAACTAAACTGTTTAAGGGTTCCATGTTCCTATATCAAAATTCAACAATTTACGAGACCTCTCTGTGGTAGATCGTTGTCGGTTGAATATAGCAACACCCTGTATACCGTAGATCTCGGAAAATCTGAAGCATTTAGTTTAACATGGGGAATTTAAAAAGTCCGATGACTCCAATGTGTTTTTAGGATATTTTCAGTATTTCTTCTATATGGTAAGTTCTCACGAAATATTCGGCGAGCAATTTCTTCTATAGTTTCCTTAGTTGGTTCGTGCTCTTTGGTACTAAAATAATGAAGTTTATGGCTACGTTTGTAAGGCGCTTGCTTTGCTGCTTTAAATTCTAAACCATAGACATAGACCAAAGCATCGTCTAATGTCGAGCCAATATTAAAGACCGCTGTGTCTCACTATCTCTAATACCATACCCAAACGTCTGAATAGCCAGTTGCTGAAGAAAACTACTCGGTACAGTAGGGTACGTCAATCGAACCAGTCTAGCAGTATCGGCTTTAAATTCTCGCAGGCACTCGGTAGATTTTTGAAGACGATTCTTAATTTGCGCGAGATACACTTGTTGTAAATGAGAGTCCCAATACCTCGTTTCCAGACGTGAGATGAAGAATTCATAGTCACTCTGCTGGCCATTAAAAACGGTCTGTAGTACATTCAGTGATTCTCCACGAAGAGCCATAATTAAGGACGTAGTTCTCTTCTCTGGTCCATCTACTAGCTAAGGCTGCAGCCTCAAACTGCTTGTGATATATTGACCAGAGTACTTTACCATCAAACGTAGGTGGTACTATCTTCATTCTGAGGCGTACGTCTCTGTTGTTAAGTGCTATTTGTAAAGTTTCTGGTTCTTCGTTTGCAAACTTATTGGTTCATTTTCTCTTCTTTCTGGCTATTTTGATTATTTCCTGGCTATTTTGTAGCTTCGTAGCCACTTCTCATTGCATTTTAGCTATTTTTAAAGCTTTCAAATATTCAAATATCTTTCCATCCATTTTGGTAGTTTACAGACTAGTCAAAAGCATCAATTTAATTAATTTATAATACTGTCCGTTTAAAAGTCACACATGTACTTATTTATTTGTCCACTTAAAAATAATGTTTATTATCGATAGGTCAGTTTTTATATTGCACTCGCGATTTTAAAAGCACCCGACACACTGACACCAATGTAACGAATCTTATCGTTGTTTTTGTGCCGCAGTCACAACTGCGAGAATTAATAAATAGTAATGATTGAATTACACTCTTCAACGGTATTCAGTGATTATTTGTTTAACACGTACATTCTTATAAGTCAGATAAAAATACAGTTACCTACGTTACTGTTACAATTTATGGTACATCGACTCGCTTTAAATAAACTTCGAACTGACGACGCTTTTATAATTGTAAAATGATACCTAGAAGATAACCTAAAGTTCCGGATACGGAGTTCTAGAACCCCGCGATTATTCCAGTAACTCCAGTGGCGTAATATTGACATGTATCAGGTGTCTGACCAAGAGACGTAACCCGCTGTATCTCAGAAACTATTTATCGTACAACTTAGGGAGAAAATGTATAACAAAGTCGCATAAGAGAAACTGCTGGAAATTATATTCAAGTTTCCTACTCCACCAATAAAGGGCGTAGTTCATAACAATAACACAAAAATATTATTGCGAACTACGCCCTCTATTGGTAGAGTAGAAAACTTGAAAATAATTTCCAGCCGTTTCTCTTATTCGACTTTGTTTTTTTTCCCTAAGTTGTACGATAAATAGTTTTTGAGATGCTGCAGGTTACCTCTCTTAGTGAGTCACCTGGTACTTCTTTTAATTGCACTTTGAAGGAAAAATTATCTTACAGTTATTTTACCAAAGATTGGCTACGTACCAATTTTTTACAAAATTCTTCAAGCCAATTTTGAGTAACGAGAAAAAATGCTGTCTTACGGTGAAATAAAATAAGTGTAATTCCATTTAAAAAATATGACTTTTTTACGAACATCACGTGCTTAATTCAAAATCAAAATTTCTAACTATAAAATGTTGATCTTCATCTGGTCGATCGTCGCTGCTAACATTTGTTTATTAATTTGACAATAGAAAGTCACTTTTTTTAAATAAAGCCTCGTTATGGAAAATTTTTCAGAAAAAAAATTTGACGGTAGAGGAATGATGTAAAAGTGCAAGAAAATGCCGCAGAACTCCATGTATAGGGTGGTCGATTAAAAAATACTTTTTTGCCATCGGCTAAAATAAGATACCTACCCTCTATCATTAAAAATAATTATACAAAGTAGATTGTCTTAAACCAATGATGGTTAGTATAAAGATTATAATCAATGGTATAAACATCGTTCATCGATTTCTTTCTGAATTTGCATGGTCAACAAACGATTTGATCGTTTGTCTATCGGTGCCTATAAATGGCAATGTATTCAAAATGTACGAAACATTTACTATATCTAAACGATGACTGAAGCAGATCTGAAAGAAAAGTTGCATACATTCAGACGTAATTTATGAAAATAGAAAAAAACAATGGTTTTAATTTTTTTAATGTGGAACATTATTGTTTTTTTTTACTGGATCTTATTTTAAACTGTTGTTCTTAATTAAAACAAAACAAGGACGTTGATCAAATTGATTAATTATTATCATATGACCAATAGTATTACGAACCTTAATAATCAATGGAATACAGTAATACACATTTCTGTAATTATTACCCGAATTATCAATGACGCGTAATGTAAAAGTAGAAAGAAAAAAGATTTGTAGAAACGAACATTGATTTTTGACCCTGCAAACAAGCGTCATTGTTAAAAATGATGATCTGTTTACGTGATGATTTTTATTTACAAAGTACCAAATTAAAATGTAAATCACAAATTTCGATTTATGTTTGTTTCTCATTTTAAAAAACATCCGTCACAAAAAACGACTTTCGAAATAAAAAGTTCTTTGAGACGAAATCGATAACACGAGCGAAATAAAGTTAGAATATGTGAGGGTAAAGGAACAGAAGATAAGATGATCATCTAAAATGTTCGTCAAAAGCATTTACGTGCGTCATTAGGGTTTGAAACTTAATGTAAAAATATAGGTATATATGTGTCTCTCTTTTTTTGTAGATAAATGAATTTAAATTAAAGTTAACTGTCAAAGGTTCAATTTATTCATATACATCAAAATTAATGTGAGCAGTTGAGTCATAATTAATGGAAGCAAATAATGTTTGTTCGGTTGCGTAATCTAATGAATATTAATTACGAACAACTCAAATATTTTGAAGCAGTGAGTCAAGTCGGTACTACTCGAAGCTTCGGTTAGAGTTAGCAAATACGCGGTGAAATTAGGTCGAGCGGTTGCCATAGCAACACCTCAATTTCCTGCTTACAAATTATCATTGTGCGATTACAAAATAAACCTATAGAAATTTCGCGAGGTTTTTTTAGCTTTGTTTTGTAACAACAACAAAAACGCGCCGATTATATTTCTCCCATCTGCTTATTTCGGAGTCGGTTTATTTTTTTGTTTTAAATCTAAAACCAGTTTTGTGGCATTCTTTTTTTATCGGCATTTGGCTTGCCCAGGCGAACCAAACCCTAGCTAGGGGGATTCTATTTATAGAACATGACGTACGAGTAACAGTGAGGTTGGGGGGAGAAAGCGGGTTTTGACACTGCCAGCTAACACAACTGTAGAATTCACTTGGCAACAGCAATCTGCTCCGGAATTTTCCATTTGAACATTACGGGGAGTTCGTTGCTCCAGCACGTATTAAATTAAAGTACTTTCTTGCTTGTAACGTTGTTGCCGCGTAAGCGAAACCCAACTTTAATTAATTCCTTTCATAATCCGGTTGGTTAACTTACAATGAATTAAAGATGGAGAAACGCATTATTATATTAAGGTTTTAATGACTAGATCATTAACTTTCTAACATTTTATCAGATCGTGTCGCTCTTTTTTATTGACGCATTCCGTTGTCCGCTTTTTAATAGACTGCCTTCTTAAGCCAAGGTTTTTGTAACGATCACTCAATAATATAAATTTTATGGACTTTAATTCCTTATTTAAGAATACAATAAAATTATTTTTTATTTAATTGTGTAATACTTATTTAAGCATTATTTTATTAATAGTTATTCTACGATTCTAAAACATCGTTATGATTTTAAATTGAATGCAAGTCTTAATTCTCAAGGCCTCAAAATCTATTCGTTTTAGTGAATAATTTACAACTGACGTTTCGCTGACATCTGCGGTCGTCACCTTCAGAGTTCGGTTGTTAAAATTGACGATGGTTATTGAATTATTTGTTTGTTTGCTTTGTTTCGTTTACCTTCAAACTTCCTTTGTTAATAATAGCTCTTTATTCGGATGCGTATATTAAATTAAATTCAAAAGATCATATTGTTAAATAAAGGGATTATCGTATTAATTATACTGACTTCCAGAAAAATTGCAACACCTAGAAGTTGTCGAACGATTTTAATGAAATTTTCAGGAAACGTCTATTTTCATTAAATAAAGTGATAATTAAAATTTGAATAAAATCTAGCCAGTAGTTTTTGTTTTTTAGTAGTAACAATAAATTTGAAGTATTAGACCATTTAGTAACTGTCAAGTTTGCAAATTGTTGTTGTTTCTTCACAATTTCATTCTGAACTTGAAAATAATGCCGGGAGTACGTCAACATCAACATTTTGTCCATCGGTGATTTTGAACGTGGCCGTATTATTTGTATGAGAGAGGCCTAACTTTCGCTAAGAAAAATTGCTCGTCGTGTAAACCGAAATGCTTCATCGGTATTGAGATGTTGGTCCAAATGGTCCGAGGAAGGGGTTCAACATCGTCGCCGTGGATCTGGACGTTCTCGAAAGACTACAGATCCCGAAGAACGTCGCTTAAGAGTTTTGGCCACAAGAGATAGGTTTTTCTAAGAACTCGATTAATTGCAAATGATTGGATGAGAGGTATAGGACTTAGGATGTCAATGTTATATGTTTATCGCCGGATAAGATCTTATGGGTTGCGTTCATATCGTCCATTTTTATGTCTTCCTCTTACACCACTTCACCGTCTACGCAGACTAGAGTGGAGCAACGAAAGAGGTTAATTGGGCGCAAGAATCGCATCAAATTGTGTTCAGTGAGGAGTCCCGATTTTGCTTGTGGGCCCACGATGGTCGTAGGAGGGTTAGACGGATGCGTGGAGAACGTAAAAATCCAACATTTTTTGTGGAACGCAACACAGCCCTCACTCAAGGAGTTATGATATGGAGTGCAATATGTTATGGTAGCAAATCACTCTTGGTCTTTATTGACGGCAACCTTAACGCAGCTGGTTACATTGCTAATGTGCTACAACCAGTTGGCCTTCCATATCTTCAGGGGCTGCAAAATCCCATTTTCCAGCAGGATAATGCGCGCCCTCATACGGCAAGGGCTACAACACGATTTTTGGAATAATCTAACATTGCCGTCCTCCCATGGCCTGCTCGGTTGCCTTATTTGTCGCCAATTGAACATGTATGGGATATGATTGGTAGGCGACTAGGTAATTTACCGCACTCTCCAGATAATTTACACGATCTTCAGCAACGGATTCAAGAAGCTTTGGATGATATACCACAAGCAGCTATAGATCACTTGATTGATAGCATGCCAAGCCGTCTAGATGAGTGCATTACAAATAGTGGCGGAGCAACTCATTATTGAAAAAACTTTTTAAGCTTTTGTTCTTTTGTTTTTAAATTTTAATCATCACTTTGTTTAATAAAAATAGACGTTTCCTGAAAATTTCATTAAAAACTTCTAGGTGTTGCAATTTTTTGGGAGTCAGTATATATAATTAAATTTAAAAATATCTTTGAGTAGGCATTCAGTGTGGACAAGAGCTGTGCGATATCCGATTATTATTTTTAGCAACAATTTTTAAATATATTATTATCTACAAAAAAAATTACAAAACTTTCTTTTGATCGCCTTTTTAATGATGAGTTTTATTTTATTCACCTTATTTGAAAAAATATACTATTCTATTTGAAACGCGAGCTGATGCTGCCTACATTTTTGTTCGTCGGCTTGGAGCTCTTCGAGTAAAGTCGTAATACAAAATGTGATTAAAGTTTGTCCCCTCCATTTTTAAATTTAAATAATTTTTAGTTGTTCTGTGTAGTGGCACATTGTTCGAAAGATATGAGACCAAAAATCGCAAAAAACGATTTTTTTTGTATTCCCCCAATTTTTGAAAAATCTAGTAACTATTTTTTATTGTTCTGGAAAGATTGTGTTTTACAAAGATACCGCAAAATAATACACAAATACTAGCATAGCCTCCTCATTTTTTAAATTTAAATATTCTGTTATTATTTGTTTCCAAGTCCAAAAAACAACACAAGAAATGCAAAAAAAACATTAGCTCCCATTTGAAAAAGGATTTGAAAAACAGTTTTTTTCTGAAATTTTGTTGACAATCCTTATGGCAATTTTTTCAAGTAAAGAAAACACTGGTTTGACCTTTTGGCTCTTCTTCTTCAAACTTCTTCTATAAGGATTATCAAGAAAATTTCAGAAAAAAATAATCAAGAGGAAAAAAATACCATATTACGAACTACATAATTTTTTTCTTGTTCTGTATTGTTCTATAACTACGTGGTGTTCTAAGTATTGTTCCAAATTACCAATCCTCTAAAGACGTCTGTAACCTAGCACACTCACCACTGAAAAAAAAGTTTGGATGTACAGTATAATTTAGTGCTAATTTTGTGCTCATTTATTGCTCCATTACCAACTTTGTGATTCTACTCATTTGCACCAAAGTGATATAAAAAATGGGGGTGTTGCTTTCAAGTTACGCTAGCACTACTACTCCCACAAAAAGTGCAGAAAATGTCGTAAATGTTCACACTATACACCAGAATTTTGTGCTCTATAAAAATGCATAAAAATATAGAATTGACCCACATTTTAGAGGGCAATAGCGTCACATGTAAGAGTAAAGTAAGTCAAAAGAATTATTTGTCGTATCGAATGTGGTATCTAAATAATCTTAATAATCTTTGTACCAAATTTTGTGCTTCTTATTTAACAAAAAGTTGACCGACTTTGTGTCGGTGCTAGCGGCACACATAAGAGGAAAGTATCGCAAATAACATACATTTTAAGGTTTGGAAATAATTAATCATTGATTTACGTAAAGCACCCTGTAAATATTGGTTCCCTTAACTATTTTACAGCGCAACGATAAATTTAATAGTTTTTGGGGAAGAAAGAGCTTCCGATGCATCAATGGGATCCGGTGCATTTAGGAATTGACCCACAATTTTTGTATACATTTTTTCTCTTACCTTTCATTTGAAAGGGTTTTCCTCGGTGAGTTTAACCCTAAGTTTGCGCACCTCTAAAACCAACCCTTTCTCCGCCATCTTGGATTTGGTGTTTTTTTTTGGAATTTTCATATCTCGCGTTTTAGTTATCGCACAGTCATAAACTTAGTGTCTTTGGATTCATTTTGAGTTATATTTTCAACAATATTATATGACAAAAAACTGTGCGTTTAAGGGGAAAAAAATGATTACCCTTCAAAGTCGACGGAACGACTTAAAAAAAAGGTTTTTTTCCTTTTCGTCTCCTATCTTTTTTTCAGTCCACCTGACGCTTTTTCCTGACAGAACCTTATTAAAGATAAAGTAATTTCTAGTATTCACAAAAAAAATTATCCCGATAATACTATTCCTTGCCCATCAATCAACGTGCAAAGTTGCTATGTTCCGGGCGGGATTTCGAAATACGCTGAATAGCGCACGCGCTCCGAGCTGCATTTCGTCGTAATACAACTTGTCTCCCGTTCATTTTTTACAATAAACGATTTTTATGCATGATACATTGTCTACTTGTTTAATAAAAATTCTGTTGGAGTGGATTAAAAATGAACATTTCCACTATTCTTTCCAAATATTATTCAATTACACTATTGCTATTTGTTACTAATTTATTGGTATAGTAAGAAATTCCTTTTTTTGAACGCAGAACTGTGTTTATATACTTCTTTATGAAGAAATCTTTTTCTGCTTATTTCAAACTCAATTCCGCATCACCCTTGATATTGAGTTCACGGCGCGTTTCTTTTTCATGTGGTCACTCCGATAAACCTACTCCACAGTTTTTACTTTTTCTTTAGTGAATTTCTCACCTGACCATGATAATGATAGCCATCGTCATTTTCATTCTCAATTATCACAGGTTATTGACTTCCTCGTCTTAGTCATTCGAGTCCTCTACATCTTCTTTCGTGGTTGTGCAGGTTTTTCCACAGCAAATCTTGCACAAAACAGAACATTTCAAACCTACTTTTCGACATCCACAAGCCCTGCTTCCACTGGATACAATGTCCAGAAGTATGTGTGGTATCGGTTTCTGATCGGTTATCATTGGCTCGTAGTGCATTTATCTCTGCACCGATCCACTTTTGCACTTGGTGATATGTTCGAATGGAATGTTGACTCGTTGCTGAGCTCGTGAGAGGTAAACGCGATAAGTCGGTTTTGGTTTTCAGATCAGGTAGCGAAAACGAGCAGCGAGACTACATTTCCTGCAAACATATGATCAAGTGCAAAAGTGGATCGCTGAAGAGAAAAATGCGCTTCGATCAGGAACCAATACCACGCAAACTGCTAAACATTGTATCCTGTGGATGTACAATGTCGAAAAGCAGGTTTGAAATGTTCTGTTTTGTGCAAGACTTGCCGTGGAGAAATCTGCACGACCGCGAAAGAAGATATAGAGGACCGAAATAACGATGACGAACTTCCAACAATGGTACTTTTATCCAGATCAACCGCTTCATTGAAAAGAAAAGGAAGCGAACAACCTGTGATAGGTAAGAATGAAGATGACGATGGCTATTGATATCATGACAGGGCGAGAATTCTACTAAAAAGTGAAAACTGTGGAATAGGCCTCTATCGGGAAAACCATGAAAAAAAACAGGCCGTGAACTCAACCTCAAGGGTGGTGCGGAATTGAGTCCGAAAAAAGCAGAAAAAAATATGTTTATAAAGCTAAAATCCCGTCAAAACATTAATTGGTTCAATATAAATACAGTTCTGTGCTCAAAAAACGAATTTGTACCAATAAATTAGTAACAAATATCAATAGTATAAATAAATTCAGGTAAATATTCCTCCAAAAATTCAATTTAAAATAAAAATGGTCTTTTGGGACCCCTTCAGTGTGTAGGTAGGAAAACAAACAACTCAAAAAGATGTGCTTGCAGACGTTTCGCCCTTCATAGTGAGGGTTCCTCAAGGCTTACACATATATGAGTTGACGTCAGTTTAATTAATAAAATCATCCAAAATTGATGATGTTTTAATGTCGTTCGTGTATACAAGTTGTGTTTGTGTTATATAAATTATTATTCATACGTTGCCGATAAAGCCAAGATAACTTGTACTTCTGTACGTCGGCAAGCATATCTTTTGAGTTGTTTGTTTTCCCACCTCCACACTGAAGGGGTCCCAAAAGACCATTTTTATTTTAAAAAGTATAAATGAATAACATTTGGAAAGAATAAAGACATCATTAAACCCATCAAAATGTTCATGTTTTAAATAAAAATCCACCCCTACAAAATTTTTATTAAACACATAGGTATATTTAAACAATGTATGATGCATAATAATCGTTTATTTTAATAACTGAACGAGGGATAAGTTGTATTACGACGAAATGCAGCGCGAGCGCCATTCAGCACAGTTCAAAATCCCGCGCGGAACATAGCAACTTTGCACGTCGATTGACGGGCGAGATATGGTCGTTCGGGATAATATTTTTTTGTCAATGCTAGAAATTACTTTATCTTTGATAAAGTTCTCTCACGAAAAAGCGTCAGGTGGACTGGATAAAAGATAGGAGCCGAAAAGGAAAAAAAAACTTTTAAGTCGTTCTGTCGACTTTGAAGAGTAATAATTTTTTTCCGTTAAACGCTCAGTTTTTTGTTATATAACATTGTTGAAAATATAACTCAAAATAAATCCAAGTTTATGACTGTAAGATAACTAGAACGCGAGATGAAAATTAAAAAAAAACGCCAAATCCAAAATGGTGGAGATAGGGTTGGTTTTGGAGGTGCGCAAACTTACGGTTAAACTCATCTAGGAAAATTCTTTAGAATGGAGGGTAAGAGAAAAAATGTATACAAAAATGGTGGGTCACCCCTATAAAAATTTCCTAAATGCACTGGATTAAATTAAAAAAGGGCAAGACGCTATCACAATCTGAGCACAATTATTCAAGTATATTTCATATCCTATGCGGCAAGTAATTCTACTCTTACACGTGACCGTAGGATTGCCACAACATAATGTCCCGATCTGTCAATTACTGTTTATTTTCATGGATTTTTGTAAAACACAAAGTTGGCACAAAATTCTGGTGTATGGTTTTGTACAATTACGATATGAATATCTCAAAAACTAGATTCTGAGATATATTTTTTAGAAAAAAAAACTTGACAAAAAAATTGGGAGAACGATGAAAGGTCTTAAACAAATGCATGAAAGTTACTCATAATAATATTGAGTCTCTGGAGTCACACAACCCGCTTTCAAATGCTGCAAATTTTGGAATTTTGATAGCGGTAGTCGGTTGTGATACAATCTATCTGGATACCTATTTAAATTCACCTATTGAAAGATTTACAGAAGATATACAGAAGAGTTGAAGTTGAGGTTGATTTTAGTCGACTCAAAATTCTCTTATGCGTTCTGTTGGAAAAAAGAATTTTTGTTTAAATGTCTTTCAAAAAATTTCAACTAGAATTGGTTGAATCTTCTACTATAAGGGACATGATTTTTGTCTTGAGAGGGTTTCGTCCAACCTTTTGGTATTTGTGCTACAACACGTTGGTTAACTAAAACCATATTCCGATTACATTCCATGCATAAATACTATACTAAACGAGAATGAATCCTAAAATATGCCCAATTATAAACAACTGAAACACAGGAGGTCATCTGCTAAGAACTTCATCCAACTTAGCTTTGATTTATTTCGCTGTTAGAAATTCACTCTTACCCATCCATCAAATGAAAGTTTTTGCTTCAATTGACAAGAAAACTGAATAAATTGAATATCTTACAACTTTAGAACAAAAATTTAAAAAACAATTAAAAAACTAGTCGCTCGTAACAGAACTCAACATCGCAAACGATATACATTTTGAGAAAAAAACCAATAAACAAAAGTTGAAATTTTAATAAGAACGCCGTATATAATTGTGTGTACACATAGTGATGCAACTATTGCGGTATTCAACAGAAAAAAATAAAAATAATGATAAATCTTTTATTTTGGCGTTGGTTGCAAGGTTACTGTTATCATAGATTTTGTGGTGCAATAGTTAACATTCCTCCAATAATTATGATTGTCTAGCTAAACAGAAATATGATAGAACATAGCAAGTTTATCCTAAAAAACAACATTTACCAGTACAGTGTGTCGTATTTTCGTTCTAATCTCCGTTGTTAGTGAAAATAGAAGGTTGCAGTTTTCGCAAACCTGTGCCAGTTTTTGCGAATCGAAAGATGGACCTACAAAATTTTCATAGCCTTCTTGGTTTAAGAGGGTGAGATTGAGTCCTTGAGTCGACCAATAGCAAATGAGAATTATTTCCAGGCCGCTGATTTTGTGAATTTTGAAAGATCGATTTAATTTCAAAATATAAGGTTTTTTAAGGGGACGTCTAACGACATTCAAAATGATTTATTAAATTGTATTTTCGAAATTTATCGGAAACTAGTTTCTGCAGAAATACACAATGTCGACTTTTTAGGAATTATGGCCGCTGAATAAACTGACGTTTCCTATAAACTATAAACTGTATTAGTTTTTCGATATGTTAAAGATGGAAAAGCAATTGAACGATTTTAGGGATTTTTGCAAGCGAGCAACAAACTAATGAAGTTCTTTGTCAGCTTATCTTAAAAGAACTTAAGCCTCTAGTGGCTAAAAACAGAATGGGAGAAGTATCATTTAGCTTACTTTGTACATTGCTGTGCTCATCAGTTAAGTTTAATAATGAGTCAAACAGCTTCGCAAAATAATAATGTCCGTTTATAACCTAAGAGAAATTCAACTTTTTTTCCAACTCTAGCCAACGCGATGCTTTTCTTAATAGGATTGTAATACGAAAATTCCTCAGGTCTGTTCGGACACGATTGAACTTTCAAAATGGAACGGTAAACATAGTTTTCGAGTACAAGGAAGACCTTATAGAGTGCATGGAGGAAATTGAGGAAACTCGTGATATAAATGTAACAACAGAGAACCAGACTTAAGCAATCCGAATTACATAATGCCACATGGTTGATGTTCTTTTCAACGAACTTCAAAAGCGCATTATTGATTCTGTAGAAATTTATAAATGGTTAAAAAAAATTCAAGAAAACATAAGTGGAGGTTATTGAGACAAAGAAGAGAAAATTAAATGAAGATATTTGGAAAGCATCCGCGATTATGACGGTATGTGATGTATTATCAACGTCGCAGAAGATCCTTAAAAAGAATTAAAACGTTTTTAAGAAGCACTATGTTACAAGACCGACTAAATGGTTTATCGTGTTTATCAATAGAGCAAAAACTTATTCGGTTTCTACCTGACTTTAACGAAAGGGTTATTGACAAGTATGCTTTGAAAAAAGACAGACGCATTGACTTGACTTTTAAGCAAAAATAATAATTGCTTAAGTGTTTAGTGTTTAGTAGTAAAATAAAGTTTTAGTCAGTATTTGTGTTTCCTGTTGTACACCGTGAAGTTTTTACAAAAGTAGGTGAGTAAATATCTCTCAACAGTGTGACTTCCGTCAAATGCCAATGACAGTGCCGAATCTTATAATATGAGGATTACTATCAGAATAGTAATGATAGCTCTGTTTATTGAAGTTTGCATTATTAAGAAAAGTTGCCTCATTTGTAAAAAGAATGTTAATAACAAAATTCGATTAATTGTTAATTTTGTTAGTCATCCATTGGGAGAACGCTTCACGAATCCAGAATTGATAAATCTTTCAGCAACACTAGCAAACGATTTTTGCCGAGGGTGCCCTCTTTCTGTATACCGTTGAACGTAAATCAGCTAGCAAGCAACGCATTTTTGAGCTTCACCAAACATAAATATCGTGTCAACCATTTCTTTTCTAGAAAAATTCATTTTGACCACAATTAGAAACAGAGAATTATCAACAGCAACAAAAATACACCAAATCAGCTAATTATTTGACAAAAATCAAACAATATTAATGCAATTGTTTCTATAATACGTTCAACAAACACAAGGAGTTAAGCCACTCTTTTATTAATTTGTAATAATTTCAACCAATAAATGTAGAGACTACTTTAGACTATGTAAATTTATATAAACGCGAAAATTAAAAAATAATTTATTTATACCTTATAAAATATTGAAAAATAATGTTTCGTAAATGGAATAGAAATGAGAGCCAACTACTAATAAGATAATAACCAAAACCTTCGTGAAAACTAAAATGTCAAACAACGCAGAAATCATGTCAGTTGATTGTAATACTTACAGACACCAATAAAATAATTTTGTTTAAATTTAGCACGGATTTATAGAGAGTGGCTTAACTCTATTTGTTCGCTGAACGTAGCATAGTAAATTTACTTTTTAACTGAATATTATCACAAAAGTATTAATATCTCAAAAACAGTTGGTTTTATGACTGTAAAACCTTATATCATTTCTTATCTACTTTTCACGAGAAGTCAATTTTTGAAAGAATATATAGGGTGTTCCGTTTGGAAAAATCGAGAATAATTACATTTCGCGTAAAGCAATCACCCTGTATAGCATTACCTTTTGGAAAAGTTTGGTACTCACTTTATAACTCAAATATTATTAACACTCGATGGCCCAATTAGATTTGAAAAATCTTAATTACAGCCATAGCACCGCGGTTAAAAAGTTGACTCGATTTAAAGGGACGATATCTCTAGAACGGTTGCTTTTCATTACCTAAAACCTCATAACATTTTGCTTGTAAATGTCATGAGAAATCAATTTTTAAAAAAAATATTCCATTTAAAAGAACACAACTTCGGGTCACAACTTTTTGGCGAAACACCCTGTATGCACCTATATATTTTTAAATTATTGTTCTAATATCTAGGTTATTACCTTGCCAAAGTTAGGTGTGATATCTTTGTCTAATAGTTTAGGAGTAATCCTACGTCCATGCACTAAACACCCACCCTGTATAATTGAAATCGATTTATTAAATCCGACAGCTTGGAATGTAATTTGATACCATAATTGTTGTTGAACGTAAGAGTATAAAATTGCTCAGTACGCTCATATAAACTCCGCTGCATTTTTTGTTTCATTCTTTTTTTTTCTTTTGTATACAATTAGATGAAGCCAGATAAATCATTACCATTTCAGTTTGCACATATTCGGTGTGGATCTTTCTTTTATACATACGTATTTGTGTGGGGTCAGTGCAAAATTTGTGATTTAATATGCCTAAATCAAAACCGTCTTTTTCAACACGAAGAAAAGAACTGTTGATTCCACAACAATAAAGAAATTGCAGAGAGAAAGTGAGTAATTCACACAATAAGTATCTAATGTGAACTAGATTCCCAATAATTTTGGGCCTTCTTATAGGAGTTGAGGAACAATAGGGTCGTCAATGATACACCATGTTCTTAATAGCCGACGTTTCGATTGGCGATGGCCAATCTTTCTCAAGGCAATCTAAGAGTTGGTGACATCAAGGACTCCTCAAGGGAACCATAGGGGTCCAGATCGTCAAAAATTCAAAAAATTGTTTAATTATTAAAAATAAAATTTAAAACCAACTGGTTTACGTTAAAAATTACTTGGACATTGTTCGTGTACTAGTCTTCATGTATGGTTGTTTCGTTACACTATTTGTTAATTTATTTTGTATTGGTTTTACATGTTTATCTTATTGACACTGGTCCAAGTAATTTTTAACGTAAACCAGTTGGTTTTAAATTTTATTTTAATAATTAAACAATTTTTTGAATTTTTTGACGATCTGGACCCCTTATGGTTCCCTTTGAGGAGTCCTTGATGTCACCAACTCTTAGATTGCCTTGAGAAAGATTGGCCATCGCCAATCGAAACGTCGGCTATTAAGAACATGGTGTATCATTGACGACCCTATTGTTCCTCAACTCCTATAAGAAGGCCCAAAATTATTGGGAATCTAGTTCACATTGAATTTTTAAGGAGCTTTAATACTTTTAAGTATCTAATCTTTTCACTGCCTAAAAATTCACCTAAAACTGAATCTGTGCGTATTTTAAAGTCACCAAGAACTTTCAAATGCTCACTACCTCGTCTTAAAATTGAAGACGTTAATTAGTTAAAAGGTAAACGAAGACAAATCTTTAAATGTTTGTGTCATGATAATGTATATGTAGCTATAACTCGCAGAGTATGGCATTTAGGTATAGGGAATATTACATGAAAAATAACCAGTAT
Source organism: Abscondita cerata (assembly GCA_030710515.1). Lineage (NCBI taxonomy): Eukaryota > Metazoa > Arthropoda > Insecta > Coleoptera > Lampyridae > Abscondita > Abscondita cerata. Next base: position 233,985 of record JALBCR010001057.1, read on the forward strand.
TTCCTAAGGATTTTAAAAAACAAAAAGCCGTTTCTGAGATAATAGAGGCGTTTATACTTAAAACTCACTCTGTATAATGCGAAAATACAGACTTTGGTACGACCTTGGTTTGTTTTAGAGTAGCCTACAATGTACGAGTAAGCAAAGATAAGGACCAGATTTCGTAGTTTGTCGCCATCTACTGAAATTTATTTCTCAACTGCAAGTCATGAACGTCCTTAAGGCCACAACTGGATCGGATGGTTATAGGTGGAAACGTTTATGTTTTCAAACAAAAATCAAGGAGAAGTAAAAGATAAAATGTGCCGCATTCGCATAATATTTTTGCACCACCTACCTTTTACATTATGGAATTGTTAAGCCAAAAATACATTTGATCAACTATGATTGTTCATGTATGACTTTCTAAGCTTGCAGGCAAACACACAACAGCATTACACAGAGATACAATATAGAAGAAGTGGTAAAAATGGACAAAAGAAAAAAATGGTACAACCATATAGATCGAATGAATCGAGGAAGGCTGGTTCAGGCAGGAACGCCCAAGGGATGGATAGGGAGCAGGTCGAACGAATAGAAAAGCCAAGCAAACAGGAAAAACTCTGTGTTATCTATAGAGTTAAGTATGATTCACCAAGCTTGCACTTTGTTTGAAGATTATTTGATTCACTAAGGTTGTGTTACCACGCTAAAAGGGAAAGTCAACCTTGCTCCCAGCAACTTTGTAATTCAGGCCAATTCTTGTCGAATTTTTGTTATCAACAGCCACATGGAAGAATGGGTACTTGTAACCAAATTTTTGAATCTGTGATTCCAGCTCTCTGTTTGGTTATTTGATTTGTCACCGTAGTTTTAAACACGTTTCAAGATGAGATGAAGGTGGAATTGATCTCATTCTTATATTTTCATTATTATCTTGCCTTTCAAATATTCCAGTTACGCATTTCATCAGGTAGGAATTTGTAAAAAACATCCCATTAAGCATTCCACAAATCTCCATTACTCAATTTGTCTGTATTTTGACTGACACAAATGATATTGGTAATAAAATCTCCAAAAATTGATTCTGTTTTTTGAATAAAAGCTTTTTTCAAGTCTGCATAAAGTGTAGTAGCTTCTACATTTTTATCTTCACACGCTTCCATTATGGTTTTAAATACAAGCTCATCAGTCTCTTGAGTTTTCCACTGAAGTATGCGTATACGGCAGTAATAGAAAACCTTTAAGCTTTAAGCCATCCATATACCAAACAGAGAGGTGAAATAGGAAAGTAACGTTAGAATCAAAGTTTGGCGCTCCTGTAGTACGACCTTCTTCTGCAACAAAAATTATTGTTGCGTTATAGTTATAAACGTAAAATATTGGGTTTATGCTCTAGTTAACTGTTTTAACTATTTTTTTGTATACAGGGTGTTAATTAATGTTTTTTTATCTAGTTACCTTCCTAATGTAATTTCTATACCGCTGTATTCATTTTGCCTATTTGACGGTGTAAGTTGTTAATCAAGTGTCAATGTTGAGGTTGCATTTAAAACATATTCCATATTACTGTTTTATGGAATTTGCAGGAAACTGTCCTATAGATTTTTACATACCAGGCTCATTTATGAAGCGTAAAGGATGTTTATCGGAAAATGAAAAAAATTCCATTTTAGAATGAAATAATTCAAATAAAAAGTAATTTTTTCTTCTAGAATTAAGATATTCTTAACTAAAGGTTACGTGATTACTTTTTCTTGGTAATTACTTATTATACAGGGTCATCCCCAAAGTCCACACCAAATGGGAAACTTATTTATTATGGGTTTTCGATAAAAGTTATTCGTTATAAAAGTTTGTGCATCCTCTAAAACTAAAAATACATCAACAAAATGTGGCATAAGACGCGTAATGTACGAGGTGCATTCAAAAATTTAATTGTGAGTCAAGAGTAAAGTGGCCTTATTTCAGTAAATATCAAAAAATTTTATTTGAAAAAGTTGTTCATCATTAAAAAATACATTAAGATTTGAAGTCATGGCCATCTAGAAAAAAATTTATTTTTTTTCTAATTCTTTTAAAATGGTGGCTATAAGAAAAAAGATTTACTTTAAATGATAATTAAACGATATAATGTATACAACCGTTTATTTAAAAAGTTTGTAATTTACAAATTGCCCAATTATTGTGCTAATTATGCTCAATTTTTTTATTCATTAGAAAAAAACTTCAAAATTTTTGGTACAAAGTTCTTTTAATTTTTTGTTGACACCAAAAATTGCTCAAAACAAGTCAGTATCTTAACAAGAATATCATTTTCAATAATATTGAGGCACTAAACATCCAAATTAAATTACATCTCAGTATGATGTCCATCCCGCAACATGCACAGTTAAAATTTCTCTTAGATGGCCATGACCTCAAATCTTGATGTTTTTTTAAATGTAAAACATATCCTTAAATAAATTTTTTTGATATTTACTGAAATAAGGGCACTTTACTCTTAACTCAAAATTAAATTTTCGAATGCACCTCGTATATTACGCGTCTTTCGCAACATTGTGGTGGTGCATTTTTAGTTTGGGAGGATGCTCAAACTTTTATAAAGAATAACTTTTTATCGAAAAACCCATAATAAAGAAGTTTCACATTAGGTGCGGACTGTGAGGATGACGCTGTATATAAATCTTGTCCATAATACAGTTAGAAATAATAATGTACGCAATCTCACGTAACTGTTTTTCGATTAAAGCCAATAATTAAATTTCAAAGAAGAGCAACACACTTGATGTCGTTTTTATTAATCAACAAACGCCGAACTCCACATCTCTCCGATACTAATAAACGCGAAAGAACGTATCAAAAGTGCGCCGCGGCGTAATTTATAAAATCAAATAACTGATCTTATAAAACTCAGTATGTAACGAACAATGCTTGACGCGATCTAGTATGAATTACAAAAATATTTATCGAAAAAGTGGAAAACGAATTTGCGTTGTGGAAAAAACTAGATAATTTTTTTTTGTGCAATAACTATTCATAAAGGTATCATTCATCAAAAGACGCGTAAATTTAATCAGGTGACAGTATTTATGAAAAACCTCTACATACTAAATTTCATCCAAATTGGATTGGTAGTTCTTGAGATATCGTGTTTACGTTAACCGAAAATTATTTGTGTTTAATAATAATCTACTTATCTAATTTGTCGGAAAAAGTGAAAAAAAGCGTGTTAACATTTTGGATTTCTAAACGGTTGCAGAACCCTCTATCTTATTTATTGTATGAGTTCAACAAGCAACTTAGTTCGATTCATAGTATTAATTATTTATTTGTTATCTTGAATATTACTAATGTAAAGTAAATCTATGTTGAAATATTTTAATTATCAACATGAAATGTTAGATCAATAAATACTTCTCAGAATTTTTGTAATATAATTTTATAATTTGTTTGGATGTTGATAAAGCGAAGAAAAATAATTATTGAATTCCATTTAGACATCTACATTCTCATTTAGTTTGATTATTTTTTTTATTTATAACAAAATTATTTATTTAAAACTAAAATATATAAATTCATATTCGAAGTAAACTACGTATGGATACATTGGAACGCAAATAAAAAAATATTTTTAGAAAGTTTCTTGCATATACCACAACTGTAATAGAGTAATATGAACAGACGAGGATACTACGTAACTTTACCGACAATACTCAATTTTGACAATTATCCATAAATTCATGCAATAAAGTTAAAAAAACTAGGAAATGGAACTTCCGTTTGAGAGACTCGAACCCATGTTCCATGAGGAAGCGCCAGCTAAACATTCTACCACAGAGACAATAAGCCGCAATTTATTAAACAGAATGTTATTTTTTTTTCTACAAGCAATTATATTGTGAAATTTAATACAAATACATCAAAATTTTCTGTATTGAAACAGAAAGATGTGGAGTAAACTTTATTTCTTATTTGCTCTGTGTTCCTGATATAAACATTTTAAAAATTAAATTGTATTTTTTTGTTCATTTTAAACTCGTACCTTCATTTGATATCACATAAAGAAATTAATTTCTACCGTGGTATTATTAAAACATGGCAGTTAATTTTGAATTTTTTATGACTAGTAGTTTTGTTAATTAAAGGCAAATCGTCTTTTTGACGCAAGGCAGTTTCATTATCATCTATTAATATTCGCATAAATGTTTCAGTTATGTGTTATACTCAGATACTTGAACATACAAATTGACTATAATTATTTTTTTAATTTAAGGTTAAATTTTCATTTTCTTCTATGCAATTATAAATATTGATTTCTGTCTCATTTCAAATCATCCAATAAAATTTAATAAAGCTTATTTTGAGCATATTACTTCTGTCTTTTTCGAATTATATATATTTTTTAATTTTATGTGCGTGAAGTAGTTTTTTGTTCTTGACCTTTAGTATTAAATAATGATCAGGCAACTTCTTAATCAGTACGTTCGAATACAGGTAAAAATTCTTTTCATTTCAAGATAGAAAAAGAAGTACTAGTTTTATTTCGATACGATGAGTTGTAATCTTTCTTTGTGGAGGAAGTGGTAAATGCTTTATCCGTCCTACCCAGTATCTTTTGTTCAGATTAATTCTATACAATTTGGTACAAAATTAATTGTAAATTCTAATTAATTCATAAACTGTTTCTCCACATGTGTGTGAATATAAAAGTGCAAACAACAAATTTTGGGTCTTGAAGAAAACATTTAATTGAATGATTATTTATAGCCACAATCATTTGAAAAAAAAATATATAATTTTATCAGAAATCACAAATGAATTCTAATTCATTTCCTATATTTAAATTAAGTTAAATTTCGATAGATTTTAAAAAAACAGGTATTAGAAAACAATTATTATTCACAATCGCTTTTATAATGTGTTCATTCCTAACTTTTTAGCGGTTGGGTAAACCTCCTAACTGTAAAGGGAGGAAACAGTTGTTTACTTCCCGACCTAGAACGGATTAGACAAAAAATTATAGATGCAGCTAGAAAGTTTTAACTGCATTTGTCCAATATGGCAATAATATCAAAAACTAGCTTCTAGACAAACCTTTTTCATTAAATAAGCTAATAGCAGTCGTAAATAGAACTAAATTCCTCCTCGACCTAGATGATATTTCAAATAAATTTTTAAAAAATGCTCTCGAAGTTTTTTTGGAAAAGTTACTTGTTTATTTTAATTTAATGTGGAGATTTTGGGTCACCTAAAATAACAGTTTCCGCGGTTATCGTTATTTGTGCGCATGCGTAGCAAGAAAAAAATAAGATGCCAATCTTTATTTACGGCGAATATTAATTACGTTTAGTGTCGTTATAGGGCGACCACCCCGAAATCCGCTGTCAAATTAATTGTAAACCGTCACAAAAAAAAATAAGATTAGTGTTACAAATTATAACGAAAAAATGTAATAACTGACAGTTCTGTTCTCTATTGAAATTGCTTGTTGTTATCGTTATTTATAACCGCAGAGTTCGTTATTTTTGACGTTATTTACCTTCCCTATTAAAAAAAATTTCTACAAAAGACAATATTGCTACGCTTATGGGTTTTTTCACTAAAATTAAGTGATTTGAGTGTTAAAAGAGAAAAAGTGTTTTTTTAAATAGATTTATCGGCAGCATTCGACCGTATGGACCGTGATTGTTATTCTCTTTTCTATAAACTAACATAAACAGGTCGTATATCTAGTAAAATGATCAATATTTGGAGAAAGCTGTATGAGGGATTATCGACTGCGGTGTGGTGTCAGCAGGGAGTAACGGAAACATTTAAAACCACAATGGTGCCTTTTCAGCCCATTATTATTATAGAGGACTGTTTAGGTAGTGGGATCGAAGTGGGAATGATTACTGCTTTAGAGGAATGTTGTAAAACTTGGAGAACTCCAAAATAGTCGAATTTATACTTGCTGGGCAAGATAATTGGTTTTTGGAAAATAATAGTTCAAATGTTGTTAAAAATTACAAATATCATCAATCTGTTTGTCTTCGAATTTATCTTTGGAAAATCATTTTAAGGAGAAACCCAAAATTTAATAAGATCATTTTAGATAAAAATATACCGTTTGCCTCCAAAGTTTGGGGTACTCGAATGCACACTACTGTTAAAAAAACCTTTAACATTTTTATTAAAAAATGTTTGAAATTACCCATAAACACACCAGATTTCTTTTTATATTTATAAACTAACGGATTTCAAATAAAAACTGGGCTACGTAGGTTTTAAAATTTTCTTAGTAGTCAGGTAATTATTAGAATTCAAGGTATCTAAAAAAAACTTTCATTTTTGTCCATTTTTAGGTTATATTTATGTCGCGTTTTAATGCAGAGTTCCACGCCACCTCGCGTAATTTTGCTGCACCTTAGTAAATACTGTGAAAAAATTAAATCAATTCCATTCCACGGGGCAGGTCAGTTTTGCATTTCAACACTCATTAAGTTAATGCCGGTCTTTCTGTTTACTTTAAGATTGCATTTAAATTTTTAATACTTTTAATATTACAATTAATTCATCATTAATTAGCAAATAAATAATTTTCTGATTTACGTTATTATATTGATGGAAGTTCTTTTACTTCTACTTTATGGTGTATAAATAATTTAACTCAATCAATTGTAATTTTGTAAGTATTGCAATTTTGATAATTTGTTAATCATGGCACACTGAATTCGATATTTATGATAAATCAAACATTTTTCGAAAGAACTCGAAATAACTCAAAACGTGTACATTTTAACCATAGCAAATGCTAATATAGGATGAAAGATAACAAAAAAGAAAGCCATTAATGTTTATACAACATGTTCTACTTAAAATAAAGTTGTCGAAGTTTGACCTCATTTTTCAAGTACTCTATATAATTTCAAACATTTTTAGTTTATCCACCTATCTTAAACGCATGAGAAAATAATTAAGTCCTGGAAGTTACCATACGGAAAGTGACTAATTTTAGATTAGGTATTTTAGTTTTCCCAATCTTATGGGGCCTTCTGGTAGGAGTATTGTGGATGGATCAATTAAGACTCCATGTATTTTAAAAATGTTTTTTGTTTACGATGTGAATTAGTTTAAAAAGAAGACAGTTTACAAAAAGTTTTAAATTTTTGGCTTTTAATACTTGATAGAATTGAAACAGGTCAGACAATTTCTGAACGAAACGTCGGCAATTTTTAAAGTACATGTAGTCTTAATTGATCCTTCCACCACACTCCTACTAAAAAACCCCATAAGATTGGAAAATTAAAATACCTAATTTAAAAAAAGCAGGAGTTTTAATCCAAACTAATGTTAGAGTTAGTTAACATTGAAATCATTCTATTTAAAATAAGGAAGTTTAGGTCAACTTCCAGTATATCAGGAATTGTTACAACAGTGGCATTATTTTCATGAAGCACATCTGAAACGTCCTGTGTGCAAATTTTCAGTTTATATTTATTTGTAGTTTTACCATAACATCTAACGGGCCATTCAAAATGCAACTGTGTATTGTTTAAATGGGGTGCGATTTCTAATCCAAAATGTGATTGTAGAAAAGAACCGGAGACCGTTACACATATTGTAGAGGATTGTCAATTAACGAAGTTTAAAGGATGATTTCCAAACATTCATAATTTAACGAATGAAGCTATATTATGGCTTACGAATCTGAAGGACATCTGAAGTTAAACAATGTTTTGTATTCTTGTCTTGATTATCTGTTTTTCCATTATTTTTTTTTGCTATTTCTTTAACCTACTATTTTTTTCGTCGTTGTCGTGACTGGCGCTTGGACCGGTCCATTATATGTTGTCATGCAATTGCTGTGCTGTTATATTTTATGTTCTTTTTTACCTTCTATAATGTTTACACAGTTAATTAATATTATTACATATGAATACTAAGGTGGGTAAGGGTTGGCATGATTAGGTTTTAGTGGTTTTCCTAAACTTTGAAGCAAATGCTTTGCCAAGACGAACCAATCCACTATTGCACACGGTTTCGTCACCACACTATACAGGTTTATACTGATCTTCTGAGACACCATACATAGCACGTACATCACAATACAAAATTTAATATGTATTATACGAATAAATAAATAAATAAATAAACGGGCCACTTACCGTGAAGCACTGTGTATACGAGATATATCATTGATAAAAAATTTATTTGAATACTTAAGGATAAATGAGATTTTAGAAAAGATAAAACAGGAATTTATTAGTGGATTAAATTGAAGTTACTAACAATATATATGTGGTGGTTTATCCTAGTGGGTAAGAGCCTTCGATTGGAGATTGGTGTGAGGATGATGAAAATTACGTGGGTTTTCATAAAGTCATCCTCACAACAATCTCCAATCGAAGGCTCCTACCCACTAGGATATCCTACCCACTAGGATAAACCACCACATATATTATTTGACGGAGAAGACCTTAATCAAATAAGCAATTATCTATAGAATATAATGTAATTTATTCTGAGTTGGATATGCGAATTCTATAAGCTGAGTGCTGAAGTTACGTGTGGAACTTATTTATTTAAATACTAACTTTTTCAAGGCAAAGTAAGAATCTCGAGAAATTAAAAAATCAACACCCAAAAATAATACTGCAAAAATAACATAACATCTTGATATAAATTATTCCAATGAGTTAGTAGTATTCAAAAAACCTATCTGTCCACTACATTCGGACCATTGCTGATGGAAGGTAGAGATTTTAACTTTAAATGAAAGTAATTTAGATTTAGTACAACCAAATGCTGACACATTAGATCAATAAGAAGATTAACAAAGAAAGGTCAACTGTATGGAAAGGTTAACTATAGGTACACGGTCCATCACGGAAAAAAAATGATGACACAAAACTACACATAAAACTGAATCAATTTCGGTTAAAGCTTATGTCAAATAATATTGTTCAGCAAAATGGGAAAGTCGACAAAATGGAAAATCCGCGTGATGAGAAGTAAGAAAACCGAATGGATTTAATAAAAACTCCAGATATATTTCAACAGTTTAGTCTTTATTCATTCATTTGTTTATATTAAGAGTGTTATCTGTAGGTAAGGTGCTTTTGTGAATGAGATTGATAATGTTGTGTTTTGCTTGCGTTTAGACACCATTTGCCGCCATGGACTTACCATATTTTCCGTTTTTTTTATGAGGGATGTATGTCATTATAAGTTATCACCACCCTTATAAATTGTTTGAATTATTTTTACTTTATTCTGCATTTTAGTTGTATACTAGCTAGCCCAATAAGTGTCAATTCAATTTAAATGTTGGAGCGCAACTTAAAATGTTTGATGGTTTGGTGAACATTGAACGCCCTAAAATCAAAACATATTTTACTTGGATATTAGTTGGGTTTGCTCCCAATGTTATGACAGGAATGTACTAGTCCATTTTTCTGTTGTTGAGGAGAAATATCTGCCGTAGTATACAGGGTGAGTTTTTAAGACGGGATAGCTTGATTACTCCTATGATTTTAAAGATATCAAAACTATCCAAACGGCGTTGTAAATAGTACATCTGAACGCAGTTTTTAAAAATATTTTTGTTATATACAGGGTGTATCGTTTATACAGGTGGTTCTGGACTAAATTTTTTTTTGAAATATGTATATGTTTTACATATTTAGATACATAATAATATAAGCTTTTCAAATTTGTTTTATTTTTAACATTAAGTTAAGCCGTTTAAAAGTTATTTTATTTTTTCTTCATACAATAGGCTTTGCAGGAATTTCTTTAAGAAGTCATAAAAAACTTGCCTTTTATTATATCAAATTGAGATTTGGTACATTATTAGACAATACTTGAAAGTAAGTTGCTATTATAAAAACACCCATTTATGTGAATAGAATAGGCTGCTGTGATTTTTAAACTTTGTTACATTTCAAACCTCCATAACTTTAAAAATTTAAATTGCACGCCCTGTATATTATTATTAAATTGTATTCACCATTTCATTTTACAACTTTTTTATAATACCAAAAATTGATGCTTTATAAACATAGGAGTAATCAAGCTATTCCGTATTAAAAACTCACCCTGTATATAAAACATTCATTTTATATGATGCACCTATTAGTCTCAAAAGTTTGTTTCATATTTCCCTCTTCTGTTGAGAACTTGCCACTCTATTGGGGTCCCACAAGACAACAAAAATAAAGAAATTCACACTGATATTAACAAAATTTTGAATCCAGCCATAACACGTTAATTATCACTCAAAACATGCTTAATACAATTTGAGCCCTTAAGGGCTTATTTCTAGTGTTCATTTGGAAGTATTCGTTTCTTACAACAGATTTAATGTGCCTTGAATAGTGAATTAATTAGTTTTTGGTTTGTTAACAAAATTTAATGGCTTTATCTCAATCTTCTTCTCTTGCTTTATAGATTGAAGTATAACACGGAGCGATATCTTATCTTGTATGTACCCCTTGTTCTCGTTCTTCCTATTCGATCATTCGTTGTTGGTAGTTAACTGCTAGATTGACGTAGTGGTTACGAAGCGCTTTTTTAGGATTCTACCTATCTTCTCAGTGACTCCCGCATGTAAGGTAAACAAGCTTATACTTCTCGGTGGTTCTGTTGTTGTTTCCGGAATCGTTCGTTTCTTTTTAGCTCTCCTGATGTCGACGTCTGTCGACTCTGGTAGTAGCGTGTTCCAGAGAGTTTTCTTTTCAATTAGATGATGACGAGATGTAGCGTATATATATCTATCTGTCTTCTTTCTGAATACAGCATGTTGTAACGTTCATCAAATTTATGTGGGTCATGAATTGTTGTTGTAGTTTCTCTTCTCAGTGCTGCCATATTACGAAGTAGGTAGGTAGAAGTAATTTGTCCACAAAGTTAACGATTTAATTTTTGAATACCGCTCCAAGAAATATGCCATAACAACATTTTCTGAAAAGAAACTCGTATTTTTTTCCATTCGAAACTATGAAACGCCTGTACGCTTGCTCGTATTTCTCCCTTGATTTCTTTGGAAGCAGATTTAAAGTAGCTGTACTTACTGCTTCCTCAAGTTCTGGCGGAGTTCCCGGGATAGATTCATCTTCACTTAACATGTTTATTAAAGCACGGCAAATGGCGATACTTCTCCATGGATACCGACGTTCCTTATTTTCAAGGCACCGCTTATTTTTTTCATAAAATTAATTTTTAGAATTTCAAGTTTTCATTCGGTTTCCGAATGATCGGCGGTAGAACATTTCCCGACTCTGTGTATTCACATCGCCGGGAAATGTTACGCTTTTTCTACTAGGTACACAATATACTATTGTTCTCCTGCCGGAATTATTAATTTGTCACAAACTATGGATAACATCTTCTCCTTCCGTGGCTTCTGATCAACATGGCTATTTTACTTTTCAAACTGCACTTCCTTTCCTTGTATCTTATCTTAAATAATTGTAGATTATCTGCTACTGTCCTTTAGGTATGTGCTCTAGATACTCCAAATTTATTTTTTTCTTTGCAAACATTCTCAAAACTTGATTTCGGTATTTCATAATTTTTTTTAATGACGGAAACCCTTAGTGGCTTTTCTTCGCAGTCTGGGTGCTTACATTCTCAATTTTCTATCATTTTGCACTTGCGGATTAATTAATAGTTATGGTTTGCAACACGTTCTCTGCGAGGTACGGAGCGAGTAAAACAATTCCATTGGCGCGACGTGAAACAGTGTTCTTTATTTACAATTAAGATAATTGGTATTCTCACAAAACCAAAAATAGACCAAATGAAATGCCATTACAATTTTTAAAAATATTTCTCTCGTTTATTATTTACAAAAGTATCCATTAATATTTAATATAAGTAAACTTACTTTGAAAAATTAAAACGCCTTATTATACTTAAATTTTTTATTCATTTTCGTCGTTCGGAAAATAATAAAATAATAAAAACATACAATCGCTTTTAACTTGTTAATAATTATTTTTTTATTCAATTTTTAATTTGGAAAAAATTGTATTTTCTTTATCAAGATAAATGTATTGCTGCTTTACTGAGTGTTGGACGTGGTTGGACCATCGATCTCTCCTTCAACAATCCCATAGTGGGATGTAGAAAGAAGCAGACAAAAATAAAAGCGACAAAAACATTTTTACAAGCGCTACTCAATTTCAACCGTGCCGTTATTTTAGTAGATAATTTGTATCGATTTGATTGTTGAAGTTAGCAAAGCTTTTACTTACAGTTAAGTACGATCTTCGAATATTTTTGTTAAATAGCATTTCTTGATAAATTACTCTCGAAAGAATTTATCTGGTAGATTTGTGAAAAGGAAAATGTTTCTCTTGTGTTTTTTTTTGTAGTTATCTTTTGATATATGTGCGAAAGAAAATGTTTCTACATCAACATTAACTACATTCAGTTGGGGGCTATTGAATTTAATTTTCGTTAGAGCGTTGAGTCATGCCATAATAAGGGAGAAAGAAAAAGGTCGATTTTTCACAGACCCTATAGGTTAGGTAGTTTGAGTTGGGGTCGTATATTCCGACCCTAACCCGGTTTGCAGCTGCTTCCCACGTTTTGTCCCAAATCATCGTCCTTCCCAGTTTAGGCGTACTACCTGAAACTTGTTTATTATATCCAAAGTATTTCCGTTCTAATTTGAGAGTTTATTTTGTCAACGTTTTTGATTTATTTTAATTATTTATTTAAAACCGATCATTGCTTTAAAAATTGTGGAACGTTTCATTTTTTGTCTTTTTGCATCATCCATTGAAAATCAATAGCAGAGCTTGAAATTTGTAACTGCTGTGCATCTGAATTTTAGAGTAGCTAATCTCGATTGATTTGGACTAATAAAAGAATTGTAGGTAATTTAATTCACAGGCAGTTTATTTTTAGAGCTTAGAGGCACGGAATACTAGTTTTAGCTATTGAGTTGCCCCTCTATTTTCTCCTTTTGTTGTAGTCTCATTCTACAATTCTACATTACTAGAATAGTCGAACTTTGTTCGAGCAAAATGTTTTATCTTTGTTTGAAAGTGAGATAGAAAACTCTGCAGAAACTTCACATTATGTAGTTTTAAAATTAATTGAGAATGGGTTTCTTATCGTACTTACTCAGATAGGTTTTATTAATATTTATTTTCTGTAGCATTTGTACATGATTACTCTATAGTGTTTTCTTTTGTGTTTTGAATGCGAATAATACAAAACTAGTAGACCTCTTGGGGTTCTCCCTCCACAAACTTATTTTAATCTGTGTTAGTGGTGTATTAGTTGCAATACAAAACACTGACTCATTTTATTACTTATTTGACTAAATCCTTTACTATATCTATAGGTTGACATTAGGTGAACAAAAGTTGTACGTGATTTTATTGTTTTGTGTTTTATAAAAAAAAACTTTGAAGTTATGAGTTTATTGTTAATATTTCTAGCATTGGAAAGATAAAGATTCCAGTTTGTTTTAGTTTAAATTTGATTTACAAAAATTTTGTATTGTGCAGTATTGTCAAGGAAATAAACATATAAGACATTTTGAAAATCAATATAATTGAAAATTCAAACAAAAAAATATGCTACTTAGTTATTCAAGGATGTTTAGATAGGTATTTTAGTAAACGTTCTTTTACTTAGTTAGTTTTGTTTTTGATAACACACTAAGATATCTTGATAAAGACTGCCCCCAACCAGTCGAAACGTCGATAACCAAAGGTACTGTGTTTCACTGACTCGTTACCACCTAACTCCTAATAAGAAAGCCTAAACATTGGGAAACTCGTAAAAGTAGATTTTTCATTTTGTTGAATATGGTTTTAAAAAGCTCAATATTTCCTTCCGCGGCCTTTTAACGGGCAATTTAATAAAGCTCGCTAGCATTAAAAATCAAACATATTACATTTCCCGAGCCATACTGAGCTGCCCAGCTAGTTCCATCGACATATGCTCTATGTGATATTGTTTGTATACAACTTTGAGTTTTGAGTGCATTTGTTTGTGCAAAAAGTTAAAATGACTGATATGAGTGGTTTGGGTGCATGTGGATGGGATGTGTAGGTACAAGACGAGAATACTTATTGGAATGAACTTAACCATTCAAAGACAAATCTTTTAGGTCACTCTAAAATGACTGATGAAAAACATCAATACAAATTTTGGTTAGCTCATGTTCTTTCTAACGAACTAGGAATCAATAGACAGTTCCAATTCGTCTAACAAAAAAAATGTAGTTACGACTTTTTTGCTTAGTACGGCAGAATAGTTTATATGAACAAACTTGCCATTGAACACAACGTAAATCATTATCAGAAACAGCTTACCTACATACTAACTTTTGCTGCCATGGTACTTTCATGTATGTCTTGAATATTTGGGCATATTCCTTTCTTACGTCTTCACCATCCATAGCAAAATAGTTAGACCCATACTGCCGCCCAAATAGTCTTATAGCTGACCGTATTTCTTGCCAAAAGCCCAAGGTAATTGTATCTTCTTCGTCGACCGGTCTAGGTGGCAGGTAAGTTTGAAAAGTGGTCATTCTCAGCCAACTGAATATTGTCAACTTGAGATGAATTGGTTTGTTAAAAATACGGAATCTTGCAGGTACTATACCGAACGCAATTTTCAACCAATATGGAAATGAACACTATTGGAAATGTGCAGGAAAATTGAAATGTTTTTATTAACCGCCAATGTAACAATGTTCCTTTCGTAGAAAGAAGATGTTCTAAACACTTTCAAAAATATATTGTGCTTTTGGTTTTGTATATGAATTTGTAAGAACTAGTTCCAAATAAATTTATAGTTTATTCTAACAGAAACTACAGTAAGATTATTTCCTATAAAACTTTTCTTCAATAAAGTATTAAAATGTTTCTTGAGAAAAACTATTTCGACCTATTTTAAAAATAAAGGTGTACACATACCTGTACAAATGGATTGAGAATTTCATAAATAGCTTACGCATAAATGTAAAAACAATACTATTTGGTATTCAGAACAAGAACTGTAGAGATTTTAAACTGTATCCATTAGCAATGTATCTTAAGGCCATTTCCTCCTGAGTTTTGAATTTTGTTTGTAAATTAGAGGTGTTAATATTTCTAATCAAATTTATTAACAGACAATCACATGATATTGTGGTAAGACTGTACTAACAGATGACATTTTGTACACACTATACATAGACAGTACGAAAGCAAAAATGAAATCAAGTAGCCTAATTGCAACTACTAGGTAGCAGCTACCAAGGTTTGAGTGTGACAACTTTAGTCGCAGCTACTTTATTAACGGGGCTACGCAGCAGTTGAGTATGACCCGAGCTTAACGATTAGTAGGAAATATAAAATTTAAACAGATGACAGTTGAAGTCCAAATTTTTCTGCAATAATAAAACAAAACTATTTCCCTTGTAAAGTCGTATTGAGGACGTACGAAATTGAAATTTTGTTTTTTACCGTAACAGTTTTTTCTATTAGTTTTAATTTGATAGGAATAAGGATAAAAAATTGTGCTACGAATTTAAAATTATTAAATAAAACTAAGAAGAATTGATAAATACCATGAATACAAAATTTTAGATATTTTTTGTACCTTCTTTCAAAAAGTGTTGCGAAAGTCTTGGCGTAGTGTTATTTATAATATTATAACTATTAAATTTGTTATATGCATAGATTTCTATCTTGTTTTTTGTAGTATCTTAATATTTTTTCGTATCTTTTTTCGTAGATAACGTATCTACTACCTAATTTAACATCCTAAAAATTGGGTAATAAATAGTTTAATATTTTAGTAAATTTTGAATTTGTTTTCTCTACTTTTTAACCCTTGGATAAAAATTAATTTATTCAAAAATAGCGAGTAGGTAAATAGAAACATTATCCCATTATGAAGGTTAAGTTATATCTGTTGAAATTATTCATAGAACCAAAAAACATGTATTAATTTTATTATAAGTTAAGAACTTTTATAGTCTGAAGTTTTAATTGGATGGGTTAAATGTTTAAGTATCTTTTATTTTTATACGTTGCACATTTAAATGTATGTGATGAAATGTTCATAAAAACAATTATGGAGATAAAAGTTAATGGAAGAATGAATGTATCAATTATGGTTATATATGATAACATAAATATACATGATGACCTTGAAACGCACTATTAATTCTATTGATTATCTTGGTAGCACAATCTTTTTTGTTGATTAATTTTTTAAATTACGTATTTTAAAAAGTAAGACTCTCCACAATTTATTATGATGAAAAAAATAAAACCGAATAGTAGATAATAATTTCAGGTTTTCATTCTTCATCAAATGTGATTACCTAATAATTTTTCCATGATTGCATTAGTTTTAAAAATACCTTAGCCTATATCTGTCAACTTAAATTTTTTCTCTCACGTTTTCTTTTTATCAGTAAGGGAGACATTGACGTCTCACAATGTTTGCACGTTCCATCCCAAGGAATTAGTAGTTAGATCGTCCTGAAATTTTATATAAGGCTGTAGTCATTCTGAACAACCTTTCTTAGTAACATTTTAGCATATTTTTACAACCTCGAAAGTATACTATAAATAAGTTTCAAACCAAGCTGGGCTTAATTACAAAAGATCAAATTGAGATTCAAAGGTTTTTAATTCTGCACATCTCTTGTAACATCATTCCTGAGACATGCTGCAGATTACAAACAAAAATAAAAAAATAAATAGATAGCAAGCCCAAGCGAAGCACAATTCTTGAGAGAGTGGGAAGTTCTTATTTAAATTGAAAGAAATTTAGTAACCCCATTAGTTATAAGAAATATCTTCCATATTACGCTTCGCGAATTTCTAGTGTCATTTCAAATACATACTATCATAAATTTATATTCAAAATTGCAGTTTCTATTACCAACCTCAAACTTAAGAAATATCGACACGGATTTTTGTTTTTAAGTACATTTTATTCATTTTGTATCATATCCAGTGTTTATAAGGCATTTTGTCACACTTACTTTTCCATTACATATCACATCACCAGGATACTAATAAACCTAAGAGCATATAGCAACACTGTGCAGCGATGTAAAACATTTCCATAATTAAAATGTTACATTCTAAATGTTTTCATAAGAACAGTTTAATAATTAACTTACTCCCTTGGAAACAAAATACACGTGTAAGAATGTATGAACAGTGCACCGCAAAAGTAATTTGCAAAATTTAACTAAGGGCCGGTGATCGTGAAAAGCATACATGTCATAAAGGTCCTTTTACTTACATATTCATCACCAAGGCGCTCACTCGTTCCCTTGAACATGTTTTAAGAATTGAATTAAACTTTTGCTTGAATAGTTCAAATAACAGGGTTATAGGTAATAACATTTTCCCTCCCATAACTTTTTTTGTGTAATTATTATTGATTCAGTACATGATAATAATAATGATGAAAGAGAAAATTTATTCAATATTTACAAGGAAAGCAAGTTGCAATTAAAGACTTCTAATTACGTTATGCACTTTGAACATTAGTGCACAATTAGCAAATTTCCAGAAATTCTTAAGACTAATGATATTTATTTAGATTATCTGTATTGTTTAATAATGTTTAGTTCTTACAATAATTAATTCTATTGCAAAATTTTCCATTTTAATAAATCTAACCTACCTTTCAGCACGATACCCTACTGAGTCGGTAAGTAACATTTTAAGACCTTTCAAGATCGTATCATATATATTAAAATCTGTCAAGGTGGCGCCGCCCTGGTGGATATCCGTCCGTCCGCACAGTTCTCGACTCGAGTTTGTTTCTTTTCATTACTGTAATGCACAGCTTCAAGTCATATGCTTATCGCATTGTCAATTTAATGTAACCTTCCTACTGCACGGGTGCGTAGCATGCTGGCTCATCTAGTTTGTTAGTATATTCGTCTTTTGCTATTGTAATTTTGTAGGAAAGGGTGGAAAATCCGATACAATATAGCCAACTGAAATACTGCTTTCATTACAATGTTACACTTATAGCATTTCATTTCAGTAATTTTGTAATTGGTTGTTGTTGATAGTGAAATCGCAGCCATATTGGAGAGGTCTAATGACTGGTGAAATGCACTATAGAAAAAGCTTTTTTTTTAAGAACTATTTTGAAAATATTCTACATAAACAAAAAGTAGGATAAGTACCCTTTTGGCTATTTAGATCATACTCGAAATTCTATCAAATCTCCGGTTCTGCAAAAAAACATTTATGTGCCAAAGAACTAGTTCTTTTCTAACCAAAGAACCAGCTGTTTTTTTAAATATCATGTTTACGTACGGGCGGACGGCCGGCCGGCCTCCAGACAGAATGTTTACTTTAATTCGTCGGAAAAAGTGAAAATTTACGCTTAGAAAATAACCCTCCTCTTATTTATAATTTATACTCTTAGCGACCATTCTGTTTTTTTATAAAATTAAGAGTTATGCGAGAAATTAGCTAACTCTAGGTTAGAAGAATATTTCATTCAAAAATACTGCGCTGTAAACACCATACGGCAAAAACCTTTGGTATAATTTTGAAAAACTTATAATGACGACGAATTAATTGGGTTTGGTTAAAATCCATCAAGCCAAAAGAGCATTTTAGGAAACATCATTGAAAATACTATGAAATAAAGGTTACTTGATTTCTGTATTTCGGTAGTTACTTATTTGATCAAAAATGGTATATTTGTATGTATATGTATATTTAAATTGGAATTAAAATTAAAATAATTAAAAACAAATTATTATTATTAAGATAATCTCTTTAACAGGAAGTTGATTATAAAGGCGATATGAAACGATACGTTGTATAGATAAACTTGTTGTAAAGCATGTCGACAATATAATTTACATTAATTAATTCACACATTACTGAAAATATTGTTAAATAATTATCACTTCATTACCGTATCTCGGTTACTGCAACACCGCTTTCTTATACTTTGAAATAAAAATAAATGTTCTTTTCTTCAAACATTAGTAAACTTTAACTTACCTACTATTTTTGACGCTTAAGTTACTTTTTTGTTCACAGCCGGTTGCTATTAGCAGCGGAGCTAAAAGTACTTTTACTATCGCTTTTAGCAGGCATAAAAGTAAGTTGCTAAGTGAGAAATAATAATTTTCTTCTGCATGTAAATGACGTTTAAAGAAAAAAATAGCGTATTTAATTCGGAGTAAAAGTAACTTTATATGTCTCGTCCGACTCCTAAAAAAACAATATATTGTTAATTTATAATACATAGTAAATAATATTAATTTAGGTGTAGCATACAGGAAACGTCGTTTAAAAGGTTGGAACCTCGTTCCAAAATAAACGCATTGGACCCTAATTTCGTTTTGAACTGAACCTACTACCCTCACGTCTGAGACCCACGAAATTCAACGTTGAAATGCGTAAGTATTCACTCTGAAGTCTCACCTCAAGGAAGCGCTTGTACAACCGCCTTCCGTTCATTTAAATTATTTCATGTAGCTTTAAACCTTAGAATATTTTTCGTAGTTTTTTATATTTTTGTAATGGACGAAACAGTTCCTGTGCGTGTAAACAATATTAGTGTTAAAGATTGTGTTTGTATTGTGTGCTGTTTATTAAAAACAGGATTTTCAAGTAGAAATTTTAAAGAGAAAACCGACATTATTCATTCTGGTTGGTTAATGGAATCTATTAATTTAAAGACAAAGGTGGACAAGTCAGTAAAGAAATTTACCAGACATTTGCACGTGGGCTTTTATGAAAGGTATGGTTAACAGGATGCAAAAATGCATCTAAATTGTTGTTTACTTTTCAATGTGAACGAAAAGACACATTGAACTCGGTCGGCATTACAGATTTAAATAATTTTCACAAAAGTGTAAAACGACATGAATATAGTAAATCTCATTTAAATGCTATAATTAAAGAAAAAACATTCGGAATATATCGAATTGAGCATACTTTGGACAATCATTTAAAAATAAGCAACAAAATTCCTAACTTGTTTTCTGGGAGAGCATAAATTAAGTTACAGGGGTCGTAATGAAGCAAGTGGATCGGCCGAGGAAATTGTATAGACCTCGTAAATTTTAGAAAATACGATGAGACCTTAAAAAATCATTTCATTGATTCGATATTTTTTCGAGACACCTCAAACAGCAGAATCCAAAATGAATTAATTAAATGCACTACCGACGTTGTAATGGATCACATTAAAAATGAAATTAGAAAAGCGCCTTTTGTATCAATTGCTTTTGATGAAACAATAAACATTAAAAATTTTATTTTTAAATAAATCTCTATGCGAAATGGTTAAGTTCTGTGAATTAGTACTAACCATCCGACCCATTACTGTATCTGGTGAACAAAGTTTTTCTGCATTGAAGCGGATTAAAGGTTTTATGAGAAACTCAACCAGTGAAGACTCTGATTTAGCCTTATTGTCCATTGAAAAAGAGTGCGCGAGATAATTATCGGAAAATCCAAAGTTTTGCGATGATGTTATAGATAAGTTTGCAAGCGTTGAAGTAGGTACAAATAATTGTCAACGGTGGCACCTCGGAAAAAACTTTTTTTTTAAATTATGGAACTATTTAATGGTAAGGTTTTTGATTGCTCTTAGTAGATAACAATGTAATATTTGTGATATTCAAGCAGCTAATGCAAAGATTTGTTTATTGCCCTTTTTTATTTCCTCTTAGAAAATTTTTACCGTACTCCTCTGAAAGAATAGAGCATCTTAAACAGTACATATGGGATTGAAGAAACAAACCACTGATATGTTTTAGAAAATAACCTGGAAATAAAAGTTATAGAAAATATAATGTAAAGAGCTCCTCTTACTCATTTATTGTACGATTAGTATCATTGAAGATACAGTGCTAGATTGTTTACCAGATCTTTCATATTTTCAATTGAAAATATTCAACAAAACCAAAACAAAAAGAATCAACCAAATGTGACGTTCGTATCGTCAATTATGATATCATAACTTTTTCTTTTTTGTTTTTTTCTCTTTTCTTTTGTAATTAATGCGAATATTTTCTTTTGAAAACTTTCCCAAGACCATAATGATAAGAAAATGAGGCTGCATAGGCTGCAATTCGTTTTTTCATCTTCTTCGTTCACGCCGATATAAATGTTGCGCTTGCAGGAATTTGAGTCAGTCTAAAATGTAACTTGAAGGCAATACTACGTCAATACAAAGTTTATTGTCAAATAGTACAAAGTGAGTGCAGCGAAGAAATGTAAAACGTATCATTTTAATAACGATTGGGAGGAAGAATTTTCTTTTGTATGGTGAAGGATAAGTGCATTTGTCTCATTTGTCGTGCGTCAGCTGCAATACCTAAGCGTGGTAACTTGATATGGTGATTTGATATCTAGTTTGAAAGAGAACAAACCATGTTCACAAGACCAACCAAACAATCAAAAGCTGCTACGATCGCGTCATTTAAAATATCTCATATATTGGCGAAACACAAGAAACTATTCGAAGATGGATCGGTTGTGAAGGAAGCATTTATTGAAGCGGGTGAGACTTTATTTGGAGATTTTAAAAATAAAACAGAAATTATGTCTGCTATTAGAGAACTTCAGTTATCTCGTCCGACTGTCACAAGGCGTATTGAAGTCATGAGTCAGGACATGGCAGATAAACTAAAACATGATATCATAGAATGTACATACTTTTCTTTACAGTTCGACGAATCCACCGATATGACAGACACTGCCCAGCTCTATATTTTTATTCGGATGGTATTCAATGACATGTCGGCTAAGGAAGAGTGTTTAACAATCATTCCTCTGAAGGGAAAGACTCGTGGCGGAGATATATATGACGTTTTCTTAAATTTTGTAACAAACTACAAGCTACCAATATATAAATTAGTGTGCATTACAACCGATGGAGCGCCAGTAATATGACTGGAAACAAAAACGGTTTTGTGGAATTGTGTCTAGCTAACGACGATTTCCCTTCATTTTTTTTTGTATTATACATCAACAAGTTTTGTGTTCAAAATTTCTAAAGACAGAGGAAATTATGGACATTGCAACAAAAATTGTGAATTCCATCCGTGCACGTAGCTTGCAACGGCGCGGCAGCTCTTTAAATTGCAGTCGGAAGATAGTGAGTCAGCGGAACCCACTGATTTAGTTCTTCACACGGACGTCAGGTGGTTGAGTTGCGGAAAATTCCTAGAAAGGTTTCAAGAATTATTGCCCGAAATAACAGCTTTTCTGGACGAAAGAGGTGATGACACTCAGATGCTGAAAAACGGAAAATGGCTGACTGATTTGGCATTTTTGACTGACATCACAACGCACTTAAACATCATTAACTTGGAGCTTCAGGGTAAAGGAAAACTATTATTGAGATGATAAGCGCAGTAAACGCATTCAAAAGTAAATTGCAACTTATGATAGATCAACTGAAAAAAAAAGATCTGAAACATTTTCCGTCTTTGAAAGCAAGGATTCCTCAGTTGAATTATGATATCTATGAGGCAGAATTATTAAATATTTTGGGACAATTCAAAATACGTTTTTATGATTACAGTAAATTGGCAAATATTGCATCATTTATGAGTTATCCTTTTTTGTGTAAAAACGTTGAGGAATTAGCTACTGAAATAGCAAGTCAGTAACTTCCTTCAACTAACGGCAATGTTTGGGTCAACTTACTTCTGCTAGTCTGCATTTTCTGAAATGAAGATAATTAAGTCAAAATATCGCAATCGACTAACTGACGAACATATATCAACTCGCTTGCGAAAAGTACGCTGAGGACATGCAGTGCCACGCTTCAACATCCAACGTCACTCCTTAGTTTTTTGTTTTTAGTTTTTAAGTTTAACACCAGAACTCTTTTGTTTTGTAACAACCAATAAACTCGCAATTTTAAATAATTATGAGTTTCTTCATTGATATTTTAGAGAAGAACCTAACTAAACCTAACCCAAAGCTTGACTAAAATAATGCATATTATGCGGAAAACTAATATCTATCTAGGCCACGATACACCCTACCTACCTACACGACAACCCTGAATCACACGTACTTGCAGCCTCTCAGAGTCGATCGTAAGTAGTCTAACAATATTGAGGTAGATCGCCAGCAGTTCAAGTTTGAGCAATAGAAAATCTAGCAAACGTGACGTTTATATCAACAATTATGATTGAGTTAAGAGTAGATACAAAAAATTGTGACATTTACATTATTTCTAATTTCCCGATTTTTTTAAATCGCCGTAATGGTTTCTCTTGAAAACTTTTTAACCAAGAAAAAACAAAAAAAATATGCGTATCATCGTTCGAATTGTGGGTTATTGTATTAAATTCATACAAAGATATCATAGACAAGTGGCTTTCAGTTCCGTGGAATCCCTTTAGTTTTTCTTTCTTTAAAAACATCTACGAAGCTGTTCTGAAGTGTTTAACAGAAAAATTGGTTTTTAGTTTTCTTTGCATTTCCGAATTTTCCGGTTGTTTATTAATTAACTCCTTCAAACAGTTAGGGTGTAAGATTTGAAAATTTTAGGTTTTATCAGAATTCTTTTTCTCATAATGAGCTTACTCCCATGGTAAATGCGTATGTAGATGATTAGTGGTAACAGTTTAATTATTTTTAGACTAGAAAACTTTCTGTAAGTCAGAACAAGCTGCTATTTATGTATATAGAAAGAAATTAGGTATGATAATCAAAAAACAAGTTCAAAATGCAGATTGCATTGACAAACTATGAAATTTTAACATCATGTCAACTTATAAAAGTATTACACCTATTGGATATCTGTGGTCTGCGGGATAAAAATACATTATATTTCATATTCCATACGTTATGAATTTGATCAAAGGGAGTTCATTGAAAATTAAATATATTTTTTTTTAATTTTCTAAAACAATCTAAAATTACTCTTTTGGATCGACAGATCTAATAATAATTTTGTATTCTGCTTGATAAAGAATAAGTGGCGTTTGAATGATCCTAATTAAGAGAAGCGGCAAGAAAGCACATTTGTGACATTGACCTTCAATTGTTAATCATGAGTGCTTAGTAAATTATTACCATATTAATAACTTGACAGAAATTTGATTCAAAGTGACGACGGTTGCATGCTACATTTATTTTACTACTACCAAATAGTTCATCCGATGAATAAATAGAGTAAATAAGGCGTAATAGTAATAGTCTGCGCAAAAAATGGGTTTACAATCCACCAAATGACAAACTAAGTTTATGTTTATACATTCAATTACTATGTTATGTACTTAATATTCTGCAAGACTAATTTGTAAGAAAAACAGAAGCCAGTATAACGAGGAAAAAGTATTGAAAGAGGTTATCTCTCAGTTCTAGGAACAATTTTTGTTATGTAATTTTAGCGACTTGTTTAATATTTTCTGATTTGTTCGTAATTCTTGAAATAGTCAATTGTTATAATATCGTAGGTAAACATGATATTTTTACTAATAAATAATGGGATATTTAACACATCAATGCCTTGAGCAGATGAAAATTAATTCAAAGAAATTTGTGTTAATGACTTACAAAAGTAAAGTTATATAACTTTGTTTATAATCTTTTTTGTTAATGAAAGTTATAAAAAACATTTACCCGGTATAAACCTTAAGCCATTAAGTGATACGAGGTGATCAAATAGAATTGACGCAATAAAACCAAAAAAAGACTTCAATTGGAAGCTATATCTAATGCTCTTTTATAAATTTCAATTGACTCTACATTTAATTGCGAATCAACACTAAAGCAAACTCATTGCTGATGAACATTCAGAAATTTTTTGTTTGGTACGATATTTTGTATAAAATTAACGTTTTGAGCAAAATGTTACAAAATCCAGCTACTAATATTAAAACTTCCATGGATTATTTGGAGAACTTAATAAATTATTTCAAAAATTGTCGAAGTGATAATGATTTTGACGAAATTTTAATACAAGCTGCAGAAATAGCTGTAAATTTAGATGTAGATTCTACATTTCCACTAATTCAAAATACATGAAACAGAATCCGCCCAAAACAGTTTCACTATAAGCACGCTGACGAACCAGTTATGAGTCCACAACAAAACTTTAAAATAATTTTTTTTAATAGGATTATTGATCAAACATTAATGTCTTTGCAAGACAGATTTGAATTAATGTCGAGTTTTAATATTGTTTTTGGATACCTTGGTAACGTTTTCGATGTTTAAATAGCAAAAATTTACATCTAAAATTGACTGACGAAACAAAAAATGAATCTGAATCTTAAAAAAATAAGTAGAAAGTAGAAAAGGTCAATTTTTTTAATTTTTAGTTTTCATGTTTTTCACAGATAAAAATTTGTTTCAATAATTTAATGTATATTTATAACATATTAGTCCATACATTAATCTTACCATAACCAAAAACTGTTTTATTAATAATGTAAAATATTAACTATGTAACATAAATGTAATTTTTATTCACAACTCTATGTAGTGACTTACAATAAAGTATGTAATTTATTATAACAATAGTATATTATACACCACGGTTGTGAAGTCTGTCATTATTGCCTTAGCAGCAGTTGCGTAGGCAATAATGGACTTAACAACCATGGTGTATATACTATTTTTTCTACTACTAGCCAAATTTAAGCCAAAAATAAAAATAAACATTTTTCTTGTAAAAATCAAGTAGCACAGGAATGCAAATAAATCAAAAGCATAAAAGCTACATACGTTGATAAACCAACTGCAACTGATTCACTAAACACTTGTGTGGCATATTTCACCTTCATTTTCTGAAAATTATTCGAGTAATATGTAAATTAGTTGATTTAGGAGCCAATCGCAGCGGTTTAGATTTGTCTGACATGTAGAAATTTTTAATGTCTTTCCAAGATGCTTTTTGTTATTAAAGATTATATCGTATTTAATCAAGTTATTTTGCACCGACTTCAATAAATAGGGGACATCGAAGAAATAATAGATTTTCTTATCGTTTACGAGAAGGTATGGTTTTTCCGGTGATACATCTATTCTTTTAATTAGGTTTCGAAAATTTTACTACTGCCCTAACATTGGCACCGCATTGTAGTTGTAGCTTTTCTATGCAGTTTAATACTATCGACTTCAATTTGTCACCTTTACATATCGTATTTGTAAAGATGTAGCACAAGGGTTGTTTAAATTTTTATATATAACTCTAACCATGATCACGTAGCAGTTTGAGCTGGCAAAAAATTTAAAACCTACTTTAAAATTAACATTTTGGGGCTCGTAAAATATAATTTTAGTGAAAATTGTTTGTAGATCTCCTGCTTCTTAGTGGTTTATTTTCCACTTGGGCTGTCACAATTTGTGCTTTGCTTTCGGGAAGTAATCGTTGGGAGATGTTAACTTCAATTGAAGTGCTGTCTTTTCACGTTGCAATTTAAGAATGTTCCTCCGTAATTTTCTTTACCTAAGAGTATTTGAGCTGCAAGCTTGAGTAGTTTTGGTATAGCTAGAGATGTTAACGGGCATTTATTGCTTCGCAAATATACCTTGCATCATTCGAATATTGGGTTTCAGAAATTAACACTTGTAATTCTTTTAGGAATGGCAAGTGTTCGCCACATTCTCGTTAAGTTTTTAGAGTCGACATTTTTATGCAACAGATCGGACCTTCCAGATTCTGTTAATCATTTAAAACACCTACAACAAAATGTTTGTAATTTACTTAAAATTCTTGATGTAACTTAACTCGCCTGGTTAAATCTCCTTTGGGAAACCTGAAAAAACTGATTCTACCATCATATTTAATAAATAAATAAATTCAGGTTATGTATTTGCGGTTATGGGGTGGGGGCGTAAATTTTAAACTAATGGCATTTTTTTATTCAAATAATTTTATCGTGTTAGGTAATTTTAAGCAGCAAATACGTTAATCTCCTAGATATACAAAATTATGTTTCACTCGTTTTTGATAAACAACTATTCTTAGATTCTCAAAAAATTTGAACTTGTCCATTATTAACCTAGGTCAACAATAGACAAAATTATTAACTACTAATAGAGAAATTCAACTTCTCAGTTGGCTAGGAGACGCAATAATTGTCCACTTCACAGCTAGTAGTGGAAAAACGATTATTTTTATCATTAACATTTTTGTTTTAATTGACAATTTGGCAGTCACCCTTCTTTAGTTAATTCATTAAAGGGCTCCAAATTACAAACCTTCACGCGGCCGGGATTCGACGTCGCGGGGGGATTTCGATTCGAGTCGAGATATTTTACTGAGTTTTGTTTCACCCAGCGAAGAACTACATATTAATATTGGGTACTTATTTTAATTTTTAAATACAAAACTTTCCAGCTTTAAATATGTATTTTTAGATTTTTTATGTTATATTGTAACGAATTCTCAAACACCACGTTATAGAGGAGACTTTCCTCTATTAGACCATGTGATCGTTTTTTATAAATTTGTTTTTTTTTCTTATCGTATTCACAACCGCGAGAAGTATATACACAGCCGTATCGTATTACTCAATTAACGGTATTATATTAGAGACTATTTATTTTAAACACGTGCAGTAAATATAACACCGATAAATACACATTTAATTTTACATATCATATCAACTCGCATTAAATGACGATTCGCAACTGCCTCAATAAATACACGAATACGCTTTTATAGTTGTAGAATAATATTCTAAAAGATGTTTGAATATTCAATGCTGATGTTTGTCAAAGTGAAAACTATTCGAAACGTCTGAAAAGTTCCTTCTAAAGTACTATACAAGTTTCACTTTTAATTTATTGACCCTGACACCATACAAAGTGTTGTAATTCATTTGCAAATCTCAAGAAAAAGATTGTTGAGCCCTTATCGCTCTTTAAATTAGCTCTTGCAGAAACAACATACCGCACATAACAGTTCGGAATAAAACCTTTAATAACCGTTAGAGTTCAGTGATATACATGGTAATCTACAGCAAATAGAATAAAACTTATGCTTGGAATTTAAATAATTGCTTTTGAAATAAAAAGTATTTCGTAAATTATGGTAATTTAAATGATTCATTCCTATCTGAGGAAGGACACCAACAACCAACTAAGTCCTTTTTCAAGCAACTCGACTAGTTGCTTAAAACAAAGAAATAGTTGAGTCAATCTACCTATAATTAGACTAATGTATTTAAAGATATGATGTATATGGGTGTAACTTACATTGACATGTATTCCTTTTTCAATACACACTCCTCAAAGAAGAACGAATCATTTAAATAAAACTTATAGAATGAAATATTTACCTATCAACCTAATCTAACTTTAATCTTCTCAAAGTAGTGACAGATTTAGAATTTCTAGGAAACATTGAGTGTAAAGATGCGTTCTCAAAATTTTCATAAAAAAATGAAATAACTTGATAACGTCGCACTCAAATTTCGTAAGTATGGTACCATTTTGCAGCTTTTACGAGATTAATAAGAACGTCTAAAAAATATGTAGATACTCATTTAAAAAAAATATTATTGTACGCCGTTTGAAGCATGCTATATACCTAAAAATAATTTTAGTAGATGCAGTTTTGAGATATATATATATAGAACAGCCACTTTTTCCGAGAAATTAGAGTTAATAATAGTAATTAAGCAAAAAATCTGTCTTCAGGCGGAAACACGATATCTCAAAAACCTGCTATTACGGTACTTTCAATATTACATATTTGATCAGATTTTGGATCATAATTTGTCAACCACAAAGGAATATTATCTATAGACGGCTTGTTATTTCTACGATATTTACAAAAAGTATTCTTACACATTTTGCTTTGATTTGAATAATACACAACTTTTGTTTAAATTAATTTTGATGTGATAAGTAATTACCAAAAGCAACTTGGTCGACAGATGTGTAAGCAGTTACATAAGTCGATTCTTTGATTATTATAGCCAACTAAGTGTCGGCATAAATAACAGTCTCGAATCGCCTGCCGTAAGTCCGCAAGAGATTGTACAATAGTAAACAAACACCGAGAATCACTCGACACCTGTTTCGTCGTTTTGGGACATTTCAGGAGTGAAAGAACTCGAGTGTAAGGTAGCAGGTAAGTTTACTATTGTATAAATGCGTGCTGTCGAGTATATTCCCTACAGGAGGGCACAACTAGTTGAGACATCCAATGTCGTCCGAAAATGCATTGGCATTAAAGCAACTTTGTCATCCCAAAAGGACGAATCAGCTGTCCAGTGATTCTCAGTGTCTGTTTGCTATTGTACAATCTCTTGCGAACTTACAGCAGGCGATTCGAGACTGTTATTTATGCCGACACTGAGTTGGCTATAAATAAATATGTATTCATCAAAAATTAATTTGAATTTAAACAATTCAACAATTTTACTAACACCAGCTGCGAAAAAATTAGGATTAGTCATAGACAACAATTTGCGTTAGGTTTATCAATATTAGATCATGTTGATTTGGTATATGGACCTTGCCTCACCAAATTTGATGAAAGTAGAACTCAGAAATTACAGAACTTTAGCGTTGGATTAATTACCGGTACAAGAAAACATGTTAAATATGCAAAATAGACTATACCTTCACTCTACATGTCTTTACCATAAAATTCTTATTAATAAAACATCTAAATATCTTCATTAAAAAATAAAATACCGTACTGATGGTTACACTTTAAATCTTCGATTCAAAGTTAACCTCACGCCTCACTTTACATATACTACAACGTTTGAACGTTCTTTGACTAGTGAAGGAGTCGGAGGAAAGGAAACTTATAGGAGATTTGCAAGCAGGTCTTAGAAGAGAAAGGAGAACCACTAAGAATATTTTTATATTAAAACAGTTGGCAAATAAGAAGTTGCATAAGAAAAGAAAGGCAAAATGTACGTACTGTTCCTAGACATGAAGGCTGCTTTTTACTCTGTAAACAGAAAAAACTTTGGGAAGTATTAAGGAAAAATGACTTAAGTGAACATTTAGTAGAGGCAATAGAGGAAGTTTACAGGGAAACATGCTATAAAGTGAAAGTAGAGGGAAAGTCAGGAGAGACGTTTTGGGCAAGGAAAGGACTGATGCAAAGTTGTTATTTGAGTCTCATCTTGTTCTCTCTTTACCTCGGTCATTTGGAAAGAAGTATTGAAAATAGGTGGGGGTTTAAGCTTACGCATAGAATGTTGCAGTGGTAGCAAATGATGAAAGAGAGATGAGGACGACAATAAAAGTGCTGGAAAGATACCTAGAAAGGAAAAACTAAGGATGGATGCAACTAAAACTAAAATATTAATATTTCAGAAGAGTGAGTGGCGATGATGGTGGGGAGAAGAGGACAGGTTGACGAATGGAAGTATTTAGGATATACATACTTTCATTTATAAAAATAAAGACGAAACACAAGTAACGGAGCTGGTCAAGAAAGAGATAAGCTACTAGGGCAGATATGGGGAATTTGGAAAAGAATGTGGGGATATTGTAAAAAAGGAACTGGTTTTGATAAACTGCCGAAGAGCGTTATTGGTAATGGATCAGAAATATGGGGGTGGAAGTAGTGGGAAGAACTATAAGGAATCCATCATAAATACTGGAGATGTACATTAGGTTTTGATATTAGAGACATATAAGGTTACATTGTAGAAGAAGAGGTAAAGGTGGAAAAATAACAATTCAACCGGGAAAGTAAGCAGTGAGATATCAAGAAGAAATGGAAAAGCGAGTCGAAAATAAGATATTACAAGAGTGTTGGAGAGAAAAAATGAAGTATTACGAGAGAGGAGGCATGGTTTGGGAAAAGGTGGATAGGAGAAGAACCGTAGGAATAAGTGTAACTAGTGATGAGGGGTATAGATGTACAATGTCAGGAAAAAGAGCAAAAATAGGAGTGGAAAATACAATAAAATATATGAAAAATATAACATATGTTGTCCCTGTATAATCCTGAGGTTTAGGTGTGAAAACGAGGAAAGAGTGAATATAATGGGTGTTTTTTTTTAGAGGTATTGAACTTTAAATTGCAATAAAACAATGATGGATTATTTGATTGACATGAATTTTTTTTTATTCGAAAGATAATCTTGTGGCATTACATTTTAAATATGATTTCTGGCATATGACCGCCACGGCTGACTCGGATGTAGTCCAATCTGGACGTCCAATTTTCGATGACTTTTTCCAACATTTGTGGCCGTATATCGGCAATAACACGGCGAATGTTGTCTTCCAAATGGTCAAGCGTTTGTGGTTTATCCGCATAGACCAATGACTTTACATAGCCCCACAGAAAGTAGTCTAGCGGTGTTAAATCACAAGATCTTGGAGGCCAATTCACAGGTCCAAAACGTGAAATTAGGCGGTCACCAAACGTGTCTTTCAATAAATCGATTGTGGCACGAGCTGTGTGACATGTTGCGCCGTCTTGTTGGAATGAAAAAGTTAATAATCATGGCTCTATACCGATCACCATTGACTGTAACGTTCTGGCCATCATCATTTTGAAGAAGTACGGACCAATGATTCCACCAGCCCATAAAGCGCACCAAACAGTCAGTTTTTCTGGATGTAACGGTGTTTCGATATACACTGAGGATTAGCTTCACTCCAAATGCGGCAGTTTTGTTTGTTGACGTAGCCATTCAACCAGAAGTGCGCTTCATCGCTAAACAAAATTCGCTTATGAAAATCGGGAACAACGGCAATCTCGTTTTGGGCCCATTCGACGAATCTACGCCTTGCTTGATGATCGTTTGGCTTCAATTCTTGCACGAGTTGGATTTTGTAAGCACGCAAACCAAGATCCTTCCGCAAAATCTTCCATAAAGTGGATGGACACAGATCCAATTCCTGTGCTCGATGGCGGATGGACTCATTCGGGTCTTCCTCAATGCTACGCTCTACAGTAGCAATAGCTTCTTCTGTACGCACCGTACGGCGTCTCTGGGGATGCGAGTTATCAATAAGAGTAAACGTGGTGCGAAAACGTTCCATGGTTAATCGAATTAACTGCTCTGATGGACGATTTTGTCGACGATAAAATGGACGTAGTGCGCGATACGTATTCCGCACAGAACCATTATTTTCGAAATAAAATTGCACTATTTGCAAGCGTTGTTCAGGCGTGAGTCTATTCATGATGAATTGCCAAACCAAACTGAGAATAAATCACTTGACAGCTGTTAAATCGGTCGCCATCTTGAACAGTAATGCCAACTTAAAGTTCTATACCTCTAAAAAAACACCCTTTATATTGAATGACGGATGATTGAAGTCTAACGAAACAGGAATTAAATCAAGAAATTATGCATAAGAAAATTACCGCTTAGAAAAAAAAGAATAAATAAATTCATAAATCCCGCAATTTTCCGTTGCTCTTTATCTTCAGTAGACTATTTACTACTGAACAATGGAATGATTGACAGTTAAATAATAAACAACCCTATCCCGATTAAATTTTTACCTTGTGGATACGTAAAGAAAAATACAATTTAATAACCGTTATAATTTCTAGGTATGGAGAAACCTTAACAGGTCACTGCAGGCATTTTTCGGATCGTCGAGATAAATTTCGGAGTATAAGGCATTTCAATGCGCTGTCAGATAGCTGTCAAAGACCTTTAAAAATGGCTACTGTAGGGCAAACTTACGTATAATTAGATGGATTTTATCATTGGTTATAGGATTTTAATATAGTTTATACGTTTAATTGATTTGTAATGTACCATAATGCGAGCATTTGGTTGTGTAGTGAACTGTGGCACTAGAGGAAATCGTAACAGTGTTAAGTTTTTTAGAATTTCTGTGATTTGTAATTTTAAACATAAATTGAGTTAAAACACTCTTTTACAGATTCTGTAACTAACTTAATTACAACAACCACTAAAAGTACAAAAAAGCAACAGAAATTACACACTTTCCAATGAAAACAAAGATTTGTTTGCCCTACAGACGCCATTTTGGCAAAAGCGTTGAAATGCCTTATGGCATCACCACTTTCTAATTCGGATCAAAGCATGTTTGGATTATCGAGGTTGCACTGTACTGACAGTTTTTTTGCCAAATATAATTAAAAAAAAAAACCTAACCTGAATGTAAATTTTGTTTTTATTTAAAAACGAAAGAATTTCGATACGGGAAAATCATGTGTATCACATGAACAGAAACGCTTTGGCTAGTGTTCTGCTTCGCCCTGCAAATAATTCACTGGTTATGGTTGTCATACAAGTAACTATTTTATTTGTTACTCATTTGTAAACAACATTTCCAAAAACACTATATTAATCAAGAAACTTTATTTCATCAAGTCACTAACTTGTAAAACCGACAATAAACTTGTAAAAGTTAGTAGCATTATGTAGATTAGAAAATTTTGTGTTTTATCGTTATTTGTTGAAAATCATGGTACAACTGTTACTTCCAGTAACACAAATTTTGGATGGATAAAGAGTTGATACTGATGACGATGAAATATCTGTTGATTCAGAAACTGCTGAACTCGATGACGAAAAAACATTTGTACTCTTCTCACTTTTCGATTTTTTCTTTTTTCTCATCGCAATTTCGGTGCTCTTCCACCTTCCTGCACGCTTTAATGCTAAAATATCTTCACCATAATTCGCAACCGTAGTGGCTCCAGTTCTTCGAAAAAAAATGACCTGTATATAACTCTGAGTCTTTTAAACCTAAATATTTCACAATTTGCTTTGGGTCACCGCCAATAGTGAGCTAGCCAACTTTAAAAGGGAAATGCACTTTCTATGTCAGTATATCAAAATAAATGTTAGGTTTTCTGTTCTAGGAGGCCGCAAATTTACATTTTCTGTATAACTTGCTGTGATGGACTTGGAATGTGTTAACATTTCAATAAGTTGTCTTCCTGTACAACACAGTTTACTGGAAGAAGTAGCTCTAGCGATGCAGCGAATATAAATAGAGTTACAAGGGGACATTCGATTACTGAAGACTGGAAAAAAATTCGAAAATTAATATTTACAGCATTAAAGTTTGGAGAGATCTACCATCGTCGTATCTTCAATGAGAATTTTTTCAAGCCTTTTCATATGGAGAAAGAGGTATTTCCCATATAGGTAAGTAGGCTCATGCATGGAAATTAAATAGAAAATGAAAGTGCTGCCATTGAGATTTATTAGCAGGCACAATAAAATGTATCCTATTTTCGAAGTGACCTTACTATTCTTCTTCTTCTAGATGTTCCGTCTCCTAACGGAGGTTGGAGATCATCATGGCTATCTTCACTTTGTTTACAGCAATTCTGAAAAGTTTTGCCAATGTTATCTCGAACCATTCTCTAAGATTTCGAAACCAGGACATTTTCCGTCTCCCTTTGTTTCTCTTCCCTTGTATTTTGCCCTCCATTATCAGTCTTAGCACCTCGTACCTCTCGCCCCTCATTATGTGTCCCAGGTATTCTAGCTTCCTCCGTTTTATTGTTTTTATTACTTCTTCTTCTTTGCCCATTCTTTGTAGGACTATGGCATTTGTGATATGGTCCACCCATGAAATGCGAAGCATTCTTCTATAACACCATCTCTCGAAGGCTTCTATTTTCTTGACTTCGTTCTGTCTTACGGTCCAAGCCTCGGCTCCATATAATAGGGTTGAGAAGACGTAGCAGCGTAATATTCTTGTTCTAAGATTTAAGTTGAGGTCTCTATTACAAAGGAAACCTTTGAGCTTTACAAAAGTATTTCTGGCTATTTCTATCCTTGTCTTTATTTCTTTTGAGTGATTTGCATCGTTAGTTACCCATGTTCCTAAGTATTTAAATGTGTCTACCTTTTCTATTATTGTGTTATTAATGGTAATATTTGCATTAGCATTTGCTGTTCTAGTTACTACCATAAATTTAGTCTTGCTCAGATTCATATTTAACCCGTACTCCTTGCATGTGTTGTTCAATTTTTGTATTAGATCTTGTAAATCGTCTATGTTGTTTGTTATTATAACGGTATCGTCTGCGAATCTTATATTATTGACGATTTCGCCATTGATTCTTACCCCTTCCTTGCGTTCTTCTAGGGTTTCCTGAAAGATGGCCTCACTATATACATTAAATAATAATGGCGACATCACACAGCCTTGTCTTACTCCCCGGAGAATTTCAATCTCCTCTGATGTTTCATTGTCAATTCTGATCCTTGCTGTTTGGCCCCAGTATAGATTACATATGATCTTGATGTCATTTTCATCCACATCTTTTGATTTTAAAATCTCTATTAGTTTTTCATGTTGGACTTTGTCAAATGCCTTTTCGAAGTCCACGAAACAGGCATAGATCTCATAGTTCATGTCCAAGCATCGCTGCATCAACACATTTATGCCGAACAGCGCCTCTCTAGTTCCCATAGCGTTTCTGAAGCCAAACTGTGTGTTACTGATATCATAATCAAGTTTTCTGGATATTCTGTTGTGTATTACTCTCAGAAATATTTTTAAGGTGTGGCTATAGTCCTGTATTCTGAGCACTTGTTTGCGTTCTTCTTCTTGGGGAGTACTACAAAAGTTGAGGTTAGCCATTCTTTTGGTATCATGCCTGTTTGGTAGATTAAGTTAAATAGCTCAAGTAGCACATCTATTGTCTCTTCTTCTATCAGTTTTATAAGTTCAATTGGTGTTTCATCAGGCCCGACCGCCTTACCACTCTTTACTTGTTTGGTCGCATGTAGTACTCGCTTTTAAGTATTTCGGGGCCTATTTTATTATTAGTATTCCACTGCGGTGTATTAATTCTTTTATCGTTAAACGTGTCTTTTATGTATTTTGTCCATGTCTGAAGTTTCTGTTCTACACTCGTTACGGTATTCCCCTTTTCGTCTTTCAGAATATATGATTGGTTTATTCTTCTTATTCCCGCCATATCTTTTACTTTCTTATGTAAATTGAAGTTGTCGTGTTTTCTTTCGCAGTCTTCTATTTCTTCACACACATCTATCGGACAACCATTTCTCTTTGCCTTCTTTTATTTTCCTTTTATATTCTTATTGATATTCTGATATCGTGTGGGGTCTGTAGTCTTATATTTTTGCCTTTCTTCCATTAGTTTAAGTATCTCCTCATTCATCCATCTCTTTTTAGCTTTCTTTGTTGTCATCATGATGTTTTTACCGGCATCCATAATTGCTGTTTGTATGTATTTCCATTTCTCGTTGACATTTTTTGTTTGCTTAATATTTGGTTTTGCATTAGTTAGGTTGCTGTTGACTTGTTCTTCTACTTTTTTACGTATCTCCATATTTTTTTAGTTTTGCGGTGTCAATTCTATTGCTTAACTTTGTCTTTTTTACTTTTTTAAATTTTACTTCACATGTTGCTACTACTAGGTTGTGATCCGAGCAGACGTCTGCCCCTGAATATGTTTTTGTTGATCTTATAGAGTTTTTATATCTTTGGTTTATGAGTATGTAATCTATTTGGTTCCTTATAATATCCCTTATCCCATCTGCAGGAGCCTTCCAAGCGTATAGGCTCCTGTTTGGAAGTTTGAAAAATGTATTCATTATTGCAAAGTTGTTGATTTGACAGAGCTCGACTAGTTTTTCCCCTCTTTTATTTTGTGTGCCTAGTCCATATTCTCCTACACAGGCATCGATGCTTCCTCGGCCGACTTTTGCATTGAAATCACCTTGGATTATTGTAACTTTATGTTGTTTTGTTAACTTCAGTGCAGAATTTAACTGTTCATAAAATGTCTCGATTTCGTTTTCGCTTCTTTCAGCTGTTGGAGCGTAGACCTGAATTATGTTTATTTTATTTGGTTTTATTAGCATAACTCTTTCAGAGATAGGCATAAAATTCGTCACTGTTTTATTGGTTGCTTTATCCACAATGATTCCCAATCCGTATCAACGTGATGGGTTGTCATTATTAGAGTAATACATCATGCCGTTTGTAGTTTGGTACTTTCCCGTCCCCGGCCATTGTACATCACTTATACCTAATATATTTATTTTTAAACGTCTCATTTCAAGGACAGCGTTGTCTATTTTGCCCGCTGTAAACAAGCTTTTCACATTCCACGTCGCTATTTTTGTTCTTTTTTTTTCCTTTCACTATCAGCATTATTCAAAACTGTCCCCCCCGGAGATTCTATTGGGGGACTATAAACTCCGGAACATTTCGTCTTGAAATCAGCTATGATTTTATCTGTACTAGGGATATCTTATGATCTTTAATACGGTGGTTTCCCGTTACCTTCCGTATCTTCATGCCGTTCACTAATATATTCGTCAATGTTAGTTCTTCCGCCTTTAGAGACAATTTCTCGTCCCCAGGGCAAGAGGGTGCCCTAACCCTTGCTAATTCCTCCACCTCCACCGGCGGTCATTCGGTCGTTGATTGTTGTTGCTTGGTCGGGTACTGCTTATTCGTCAGACAAGTCTGCTTATTTCGCAGCTAACCTCAATATCTTGAAGCCGTTCACTATCCGCCACCTGTGACCCCGCTGGTAGCCTGCAACCAGAGCCCCAGCAACCCTATGCAAATCATCTGCGAGCCAGTTTCGGTAGGGTAATTTGAAAGGAAGGAGAATTTGGTCTGCCTGAAGTGAAATGCCCATGTGGCATAAAAGCCGATAATTTGGCCAATTTTTAAAATTAAAGACCTGTCTTCAAGAAGAAAATGGGCAGTTCAGTTTAAAGCAAAACCACAACTATTACCACCAAGTTTAGGGCCAAATGCTCATAACTGGGTTAAAGTTTTGTGATTTTGTAGTTTATATTAAAAAAGCAAATGAATTGGTTTTTATGACTATATTATTATTACCTAAAAACACAACAAACTGTGTATATTTGTCTGTCGTTCCTAATATGAAATAGGTATTTTTTTTGCTAAAAATCTGATACTTTTTCAATCGAGAAATCGCTCTCTCAACATGAATCCTTTCGTGGGCAGTTCTTCTATTCAACTCCACCTCTTGAGGTGACAGTACTCCCGACATTCTAAATATGGGGATATTTATTTGTAAGTCCACATCCGCTAACAATGAGGTAACATTGAAACCTTTATCTGCAAGAATGATGTCACCTTTGAAGAGTTCATTTGTCTGTAGCTTTCTTTTTTAAAATATCAATGAAACCCACTTTGTTCCATAACGGCCTTATCAAACATGATTGTACCATTTAGATCTGTCATATTAATAAACGCTTTACAGTGCTGCTCTCTTTATAGTTAGATTAAGTGTGACTTTGTCTGACAAGTGATGAAGGAGTTTCTATGAAAAATTCAATGCTACCGTCAGCGACAACATTTGGATAAAGTGATTGAAATTGTTGGGGGGGGGGGGGTGTATTTTTAATTAAAGCATTGCGATAAGTGTAGCACAGCATTTTTTATTGCTTTTGCTCAGTTTATTAAAATCAAACAACGCTTTAGGTTCCATACTATCCTTCATCTCTTTGTTCTCTATATTTAAATATTACCCTTCGTTCTGGAGGACAATTATTTGACCTTTACAATTGTCCATTTTTTGTTCAAAATGGCAATCTTCATTTTCAAAGTCACATTTTCTCCCTAAGTAGTTGGTTTTCTCTGAGATTTTAACTTATCCTCTTTATAAATCTTGTTCCAAAATCAACTCTTTTCTACAACTGGAATATTTCCTTTAGTATCGTTCTCAGTCAGAGTAGGACCAATCTTAGTGTTAATCTCTGCAATTTTTCAAATTTTTTTTATGTTGCCTCCAAAGATAAAGTCTGTCAGGGCAAAATATTTTGAACAAACCTAAAACATTGAGTCATATTATCATCAAAATCGCTGAAATAATAACGAAAATACCCTTAAATTTTTGTTTTTAACCAATTTATCTTCTTTCATGCCAAGAGCATATTTAACCACTTTCTTCTCGTATTTCTGTTGGCTGGATATTTATGAAAAGAAAAGATACACAACATATCTGAACCTTTCCTATCGCAAAAGGGCCAGTGGTTATAATAACAAATAGGTTTTTGGCTTTTCTAGTTTGTTTAGGTTAGCTGTCAGATGGCTGTCAGCTTTGTTGTCAAAAATCCGAGCATGACAGCAGTGATAGTAGGGGTGCCAAGTGTTTCCACGCATTGCGTACGCCCACCATTAGGTGAAAAAAGAAAGGTTTATAATTTCTTTTCGCACATCCATTTTGCTTTCCTTAAAACAAATGAATCGAAAATAAACAGCATAAATAGCTTGCGACTTATACAACAAAACTTATTTAAAATTTTTTGTAATCAGAAATTTAAATTTATCTAACCTTTTTACAAATGGAAACAAAATATAAAACAATACTCGCCAGGTAACGAGTTTTACTTGGTTAAGAATAAGGAGGTAACTGAGACTCTCATTAGTTATGTCCTCCATTCATAGTAGAAACCCTTGCTATAAATACTATATTTGTAACACAAATTATGATAAATTCTACAAAGTATGACTTATCGTTTATCAAGTAAGACCATTTGTATAATGAGTTTTATAAATTCATGCATTTACGTGTTTAACAATTTGGAAAAATCGATTCTATTGACTATTAAAACTAGGTATATAGAACTCAAGAACGCATCAAACAGCTGTAATTAAGCGGCTGTTTATTATTATCGAAAGTGCCGGATTCACGATAGGTAGACATTGACATTCGCCCCTATTCTTATTTTTATTTAGTTTTTATTAAAAAATAATGGTAAAAAATTCTAGATTTAACTAAAGCAAGAATTTGTGATTTAATTAAAAACCATTTCAATTGCCGAAACAAAAATAAAATGTATTCAATTTTTGATTAAAAACGCAAATGATTTATTGCATTGAATCGTAAACAGCCTAAAATTGTACTTGTTTCAGCATACATTTCGTCATCTTCAGTACAATAACCTTTATCTCGTTAATTAATGCGAAACGAAACATTTAAATTTCAAATACGCAACTTAAACGTATTGTGACAACTACGAAACTGGATAGACGGAACAATGGTTTCTACGAAATTCCGCGATAATTTTAATGCGGGAAAGATTTGCGAGAAGCGCATTTCGATTGGTGGAACCGAAGCCTTTCTTTTATCCCTTCGTGTTTCGAATACGAAATTAGATGACTTGGCAGTAATATCTTCAATTCCGACGACGTCGTCAAAAATACTAATTTAAATATGAATGCAAATGTGTGTTGCGTAAAGCACCCGTTAAACAGTGATTCAAAATTACTGGCGTGTAACTAATCACGCTCTAACAATGGGTATTAAACAAAGGGAGGAAGAAGGATTAATGTGGTGCAGTTGACTTTTCAGTAGTCAACTTGACTAGCGAATTATCAATTTTTCAACAAAACAAATATGAAAAGAATCAGAAACGGAGAGCTTTCGGAAAATATAAATTTCCATCCCACTTATCATGTAATGGAAAGCGGTAGGGAACAACATGAACGTCTAAATTTTTCTCAATTTCCATCTCCAGAGCCGTCGTACTTCCCATTGGCGAGAGACGCGATCAATATTTTGAGGCTACCAATCCTGAAACGGCTTTTTTTGCTTTACACGGTTTTCTTTTTGAAGATTTATGAAATCTATTCAAACTTCTTTAATGGTTTTGATATTTTATTACCTTTTCAAGTTCTTCTATGGTACCGTAATTTTATGACTAATATTTTTTCTTTTCAAATACGTTAATTACGTGTTGCGGTTCGGATATTTAAAAAAAAAAAGTAGTGGGGTGTCTTATTATGTATTGAAGTGGAAGAAGCAGAAATGGTGTTTGTAAAACGGGTTCTGTTATCGACTGTTTGAGTTCAACACGGAACGGAAACTAATGTAGCACAAAATTTATGGTGCAACCGGCACCAAAGTCCATCATACCCGCATACATTCAAGTAGTCTATACTACTTTCTACAGTTTAATTATAGTTTCTGACTGCTTTGTCAGACTGTTGGAGTACGACATACATCTGCGTTTTAACTTGACCTCAAATTATGCGCCGTAAAGCGTTTTCTTTACAGCTACTACTTATTATTTTTACGCTACAAAAATTAATTCTTATTCGTTGTAAAAATTTATATTTACATTTGAGTCAAATAATGTTTGACCTCGAATTTCATCGCGTTCAATGTAATAATATTTGTTTTAGTTGGAATCGAATTCTCTCCGCGTACAGAAATAAACCAATTGACCTTGACGATGGCCACGCCCGATTTAAAAGTGGTTTTTCTAGTATAATTTGTTTTGAATAAATTATTCACATTTCTAGCTGCAGTTTTTATAATTAGCTTATAATTTATTTACGATTTCGGAATTTTTTATTTTATTGCCAAACTTCTCCAGAAACTGTAAAATTGAAGAAATCATGTGCGTTCAATTTAAAAAATTAACTTAACTTTATTTTTGATTAATGATGTTTTCAATTAATTTTATTGTTTTAACGACTGAAAATTTCTAAAGTAGATCAAAATAACGTTTTGAATTGCGAATAAATTCATTTATTTGAAGTTCAATGTTTTGACCTTCCTCCGTAACTGTGTTTGCAAAGCAATTGGCTACACCAATATACGTTTTATGGTATATAAATGGGTATATCCAGTAATTTAAAATCGTAAACAATAAACCATAATAAAATATAAAAAAATATTTCCATTTGAATTAAAAATACGACATTCAATCCACTTTATGGAAATGAGTGGTACCTACCAATTGAGAATGTAGTATTATGTACCGCATTCTATAAAGTATCTCAGATATCTCACTCTATATTTGTTTTCTCTATTATACCACAGAGTAAAAAATTCTTTCAGAGGAACAACTTAACGTCGACACGTTTGATCTTTGCCAGGCAACGGCAGCCATGTTTAAAATCTAGAAATTCAGAATCGTATTTGGAAATTTCAATTATAATAATATAAAATTATCATCCGGCATGGTCAAATTACCGAACAAATTCAAGGATTTTGTATCATATGCTTTTAAATATGACGAAATATAGCACTATCGTCTAAAGTTTCCAAGGTGTGGGCATAGATGTTACATGTTACACAAGAATGTTTATTTCAAATTCAAATATGATACTCTACTTTTTGATGCTGAATATCTTACATATTTTCTAAATGTTCTTCGTTTGATTTTTAAATTTAAAACTCTTAAGTGGATCTCAAAATTTTTCTATGTGCCAAAAATCATCCGTTTTGGGATTGCCTTTTTACACTTTAACCAGTCTGAAGAAAAATCATTTTCATCTTTGGTGTTCAAAAATTCATAACATAAATATGAATTACAATGAATGTCTTCCCTAGGAGAAGAAAAGACTACAGTTGCATTACTTGACGGTTTGGAATTTGAGACACATCCAAGAGTTTTGATGTTATTTGTTCCGTGAATTTGACCTCTTAGTATCAACTGAACGCTTGACCTTATGAGCGTGGGGCTCATTACAAATTGTGGACTTATAGTATGACCATCTCTATCGGTTTACCTCCCCTCCCTTTCCCCATCTCTTTCACCACGTCATCAGAGCAGAACCAACGCATTGTTCCAAACAAATGTTTTTCTAATTTAGAATTGTAGAGAACATGTGATAGACTTTGGTGCTCAGTTGGTCTTAATTGAAAGTTTTGCAAGAGATCTGCGGTTTGATATACAACATATTCGGAAAATAGGTACGCCCTTGCTCAACATTCCGGTTCCCCATTTTTTGATCCCAAAACGTAGTTGTTTGAATTTTTGCGGTTTGGGCAAAGAGAGGCGCATACACTCGCATAACTGATGTAAAATGAAATGCCTATGTTTAGTCACTAGTACATTCCAGTGTAAAGCATGGAGAAAATTACGGAAAGGGTGAGTTTTTGCAGATATTGTTTGATCAAAATTTTGTAAATACAGCTCAGAACCGAAAAAGTAAGGATCATCCATAGTCATCCTCCAATGTTTACCCATGCTTTTCTCAACTATTTTGTTGAAAATTTACGGTCTAGCGCTCATCACTTCGTCGCATATTTCAGTACACCTGACTGTAAACTGTCCAACCGTTTTGTAAACATTTTTGGTGTCCATACGTCAATTGTCGATTAATGTCAACTGGATTAACCCCTTAAATGTTCAAAAATGCTTACCAACCCAACTTAACATTATAGTGCGCGCAGGCACTTCCTTAGTGGGAGTAGAGACCGGTAGAGACGCCTTATTTGTATTTATAGTTTCTTTATTTCACTAAAGAACAAGAGACCTTTCTCCCTGAAAAATGAAAATAACCAACGAATCCATAATTAACAACTCTTGAATTTAGTAGCAATACTTTTAGCATTGACTACAACCCGAAATATACCAATTTTTTTAAATCAAATTATTTCCAAAGAACTATTATCGGACAATTGAGGATTGTGAGCAGCGTATTCCATGTGCTAACCGTCTAAGAACACAAGCCGTACTGATAAAGTCAAAAAAAATCACATTTGAAGAAAATTGACACAGTAGTACTTAAGAAAGAAAACCATGTCGCGGAAATTGTCGAGGAGTACAAAAAAAAAGAAAAGCGCTAAAATATTAGATATAATGAAAAGGCAAAATTCTCAGACGAAGTTTCTATGCGCCATTTTCCTAAGATAGATCGAGTACGAGTTAAAGCTACTACTATATTTTGTCGCTAAACTTGGTCTTTTTTTATACATAGCCGGTTGCTATTAGCAGCGAAACTAAAAGTACTTTTCTTTTCACTCACACATCCCCTGGGTAGACGAGACTAAATATCTCAGATTTACCCTACACAAGAAGTTGCGCAAATCGCGCAGAAGTTGACGACAGCCAACTCACTGCTAGCCCAACTCTGCCTTATGTTAAGTTGAAACAGCCGACTCAGCATTGACAACAAGCTCCTCATCTATAAGATGGTTATCAGCCCTTCGAAAATATACGCAGGAAAGGTATGGTTCTACGCCGTTAAAAATCCACACATCAAGACTCCAAATCTTCCATAACAAGATTCTCCGTATCATCGCAGTCATCCTCTAGTTCTTTCGACCGCCTCCATCTCGAACTCCAAGTTCAAAGTCAAGGATTTTGCACGTCAAATCTTCGCAGCCCATCCTAATCCATTTGTCAAGCGGTTCTGGAACTACGATGACATGCCAAGGCACAAGCTGTCAAAGCATATCATCAAAATATCAGCCCGGAGATCGGTAATAAATGAACGAGAAAACTCCGAAATTGAAAGCCTGCCTTGCAAACCAAATAAATGTGGAAAAATTTATCGGCGGAAAATGTAGGTTAAATTAACTTCAATTTGGCATAAATTTGTTAAATTAATATGCTTATCTTAATATGGCGAACAAAATTTGAGAAATCGGCCGAATTCGCTTGAAATTTGTTATTCGGGAGCTTTTGG
This sequence comes from Abscondita cerata, assembly GCA_030710515.1. NCBI lineage: Eukaryota > Metazoa > Arthropoda > Insecta > Coleoptera > Lampyridae > Abscondita > Abscondita cerata. The sequence continues at coordinate 278,258 of JALBCR010001057.1, forward strand.
GGTCGCTGATTACGAATCTGAAGTCAAAATTGTAAAAACCAAAATGGCGAATCCAATATCGCGGAAAAAATTTGCGAAATCGGTCGGATTCGCTTGAAACTCGTTATTCGGGGGTTTTTGGAGTCACTTATTAGGTAATATAAATTTGTGATGTGTTAAATTCAAATGCGCACTCAACACGGAGTGGCATCTAGTGGCAGCTGATGTTTAGTAATTTTGTTACATAAGAGTATAAACTTTATTTTAAAACTTGTTTCGTTACGGAACACTTCGGAGCAATTAACTGTTTCTTTATTTTTTTACAATGGTTGGACATAATTTTTCATTTTTTTCTACTTTGACGTGAACCATATGATGAACGCGTTCGTATGAAATATTCAGTGCTTCAGATATCCGTTTTAGCCCAATTCGACGGTCTGATAAAATCATGTCATGAACCGCATCGATATTTTCGGGGACTGACACAGAAACTGGCCTTCCCGATCGGTCATCATCTTCAATGGAAAATTTACCTCTTTTGAAGCTTGCATTCCAATTTTGACGGTCGCATACGAAGGACATTGATCACCCAAGGGTATTAAGCATATCTTCGTAAATCTGCTTACCTCTTAACCCTTTTAAATACAGGTACTTGATGATGGCTCGATACTCCAATTTTTCGATTTTCACAATTTCGGTGGACATCTTTTTTCATTTAATTTATTGCGTCACTCTGGTTTACTTTTTTGACGCAAACTTTACACTGACACTTCTAATAAGTTATTGTTCGTTGCTATGGTAACGCAATATTTTGTTTATGCAAGAAACTGGTCTAGGCCAACTAGATATCAATACATCCTCGTACTTGCCAAATATACTTCAATAGCCCTTATACAGTGTTCCGTTAAATTCTTTAAGCCCTGGTTTAAGATGATCCATATATCGTTTTGATCCTTGAAAGTGTTTACAAATCTTTTTGGAAACAGCCCATAACACCTTTATATAATTTATAAATAACCTGTGAACATGTTCCGATTGACTTCGTACATTTTTTGTAAATTTTTATCAACCGGAAATTCCCCTACGACAACGTAAGTGCATCTTTTTTTGGTTTCAACTTTTAAGAAAAATTAAGTCAATTACACCAACCGATCCAAATTTTCTTCTCATTCGAGTCTACTTTTACATTTTTAATTTCTTCTTTATTTTTGCAAATTTGTAATTAGGAGTACTTAGGCGAGGATTTTTACATAAAGTAAATGCATCTTTTTTAGTTTAAACTTTTATAGAAACTTATGTCGATGATATCAATCGATTTAGAATTTCCTCCTCTTTCTAGTTTACTTTTTACATTTTTAATTTTTTTTTCATTTAGAAATTTTAATGTAAAAACTTTAGGTAGTGGGATCATTCAAATTACCCCCACAAACTTTAATTCTAGCTAAACATTCCTTTAACCACCTAGGTACTCTAAATCTCATAAAATGAAACTTGATTTTATGACTTTTGACCAAGCTTTTTGGGAATCGAGCCGCTGTGGGCCGTTCAAAATGATTTTTTTAAATACATAATAATAAATTAACGAAAAATTGATCGGTTGATTTATAATTCAACCTCGCCTGTTATTTGCTATACATATCGACCTAATGTCGTTAATAACTACCACATAACGAGTGTTCAAATAAAAAAAACTGATATGAAGGGCATGGGATTTAATTAATTCAATTATTTTTATAGTGTACAGATATATGCACACAAAATAACGCGTGACGTCGTGAAATTTTGCGTTAAAACTTGACATAAATAATAACCTAAAAAAGAACAGAAATAAAATGTTTCGCATGAAATGAAAAGGGCAGTTCAGCGTGTTATAAAAACAACTGACCTAGTCAAGAATCAAGAATTTACAAAATTTGAAAATGGAATAACAAAAGAAAATTAGGAAAGACACATTTGCTAGGTAGGTTGAATTTTAACCTAAACTTAGTACCAGTTGACTACTTAAAAATTTCCAAATGTCAAAGAAAATTCCAAGAGCTAGCCAGGCCAGTTTTTTATTTTCCTTAGTTTCAGTAGTTAACAGAAATTTACCCTGATTTTCTTCTACACATTCATATCTATAATTATGGGTTATTTTTAGGTTAACTTGCGATTAACTAACGTCAAATTAATTTGTGGTTTTGGTGTTACCAATCAGTAGAAAAAGAGAAAATAGGAAAGGTATTTTATTTTTGGAGGCATGCTCTAATATGCGACTTGTCTTTTGATGTACCATATAACTTTCAATGCGAATTGTTATTATACAGTTTATCATTATTGTATACATTCTCACAGATGGTTTGATGATATGAGGTTTACGTTTAATTTTTTAATTTTTAAGACTATATCAAATATCTTTTGCAAGAGAAACATTTATTTCAAAAACTTTTAATTTGACGTAATAATTTGGCGATACTTTTTTAAATTAAAGCACTATTGTTTGATCATTGTCAAGGGTAACTTTGCACATCATTTTAACGAATTCACTCGTTTTTAAAATTGAACCTGTTATTGTAAATGAAGATAAGCATTATTGCCACAAATAGATTATATAGTTTATGTATTTTTGGTGTTCGTGGTCTGAACATGGTATGTTTGTGCTGGTGTCTACACAGAAAAGTTCTACCAACAATGTATAAAGCAATGTAAGAATTTTTAAAAATATGTCCTTACTTTTTTTATGAATTACAATTGAAACTTCCATTTAAGTCGAAATTGTCGACTCCGTTTCTTTACAAAAAGATAATACATTAATTCAAAATTTTATGAGCTGTAGAAAAAGTTCTTTATCAATTTGTTGTTCTAACTGGATTAGATGGCAATACAGTAAAAAACTCAATAAAATCAAAAATTGTTATTCGGCTATAATTTTGTGCACTGTTGGCTAAATTTCCTCATTAAAACTCACAAAAAATAGGTGATATGAGAGTACACATTTTTCGATACTATCGTTTTACCTTTGTGTGTTAAATTTTACCAATCGTGATGGCACTCTAACTCTATCCATTTTATTAAAGGCACTTATTTTTAGTTTTGTATTGTTTAATTTTAAGTTTACGATTACATAATAGTATTGATTATAAAACTTTATAATCAATGGTAATAGTACACTGTTTAGTGATTACGAAGACACATTTATCGATTTGTTTATTGAATATCGAAATTGTAATTTTATCGTTAGCTTATGAAATTTCAGAACATTAATTGCATTCTTTGATTCTTGTAGGTAGGTATATCACTCTCACAACAATGAAAATATAAACTGTGTCCAAGATAAGGATTCTCACTGTGGGGATCTCGGAAATGTTAATAGATACAACTACAGTTAAATGGGAAAAAAGTTGTGTAATTAGGTGGTCAATAAAATGACATAAACAAATTGATGGCGTGTTTATTTGTTTTTGAGATATTTGAAAAAATTATTATAAATGCTAGAGCAAAATACAAACACTTCGTCATGACAACTTGTTACGGATTTTAACATGGAATAGTCAGTTTTTCAATCGGATGTTTCGTATTTCTATTATCGTTTCCAAGATCCCCATAGTGAGAATCCTTATCGTGGACACAGTGTATAGTTTTTTGTAAACTCTCGACACACTCTCTCTGTATAGCATATCTGCAATTTGTCATTTGTGTATAATATTAAAAAAAATTATGTCAAGGATTAGAGTTTTTTTATATAATTGTTAATGTGGAGTGTTATTATAGTATCACCCAGTAACTTTATAATCAATGGTATCACAGTATCTATCGCTCTTTACCTCTTGGAAAAATTACTTGAAGGTTTCTTATTCACGAAAGAAATTCACTAGTAACTGGTGTTACCTAATTTGCCTATTGAAGGGTTTCACTAAATTCTCGTAGATTTGGTAAAAAAGGATCACATATTATGTGTTAATTATTTAAATATTATAATTTCTGGAATTATTTTATTCAACGCATCGTAAATTTTCTGTATTACTTACGAAGCTCTTATTTTAATTTTTAAAAAATAGCTTGTGTGTTACTATGGAAAACTTCTGAAGATAAACAGGTTTTACTAAAGAGATAATAATACAGCATTGCTAAGTTAAAAATCGTTTAGCTGTCTCAGATCAACGAAGTTACGATGCTAATGACGTATTAACAAGTCATATTAGTAGCGAAAGGTTAATGACACTGAAAAGTTATTAACCTAAATTGATAAAAATGGTTTACACTTGAAATTCAATTAATTTATGTAATCTATAAATGATCGATGTAATTGACGAATTCGTAACTAAGGTTTAAATCGCAAATTACAATGGCTTCGTTTCTCCGTGAAAATACCGAAAAAAAAGTTCTGTCTATGATGAGTAATGAAAATCCTTGATAACAATACAGCGATTCATCTAAAAAGACGTAGGGAGTATCTAATTAAGGAAGTAATTGATCATTTTATTTATTACAGATTTTGGACATAATTCTACGTGTCTATTTTTTGAATATTTACAAAATATTCTTTCTACACATCTTTTCTTCGATTAAATGTTATTTTGTGATTTAATTATACGTAACTTTTGTGTAAACTATTTTTTGATCCGGTAAGTAATTACCGAGATTCGACAATCATATCACACTTATTGCGTTAGCAACATTTTCAACAATATTAATTATTCAAAAAAGTTATATGAATTAAATAATGCAAATTACATTATCTACAACTTTTATTTGATTTTTTATCCACAATGAAATTTTCCTTTTTCCCTTTTTTTTATTACACATTATAATAATGGGATGCTAATTATCATCTCATTGACTGAAAATTTTTAAACAAAATATGTGTAATACTATTAACAACTCTTATTCACACCAACGAATTTTGGGACGTTGGGAGTGATCTGACGGCAGTTTCTGTCTATTCTTTTACTCCGAAGTCTTTCAAAATGTGAGTGGAGCTGTAGAAGGTTTGTTGTACTATTTGAATTTGATGGAATTTTGAACACTTAATTTAAAAGGTCATTTAATTTTTCAAAAAAATTGAAATTTATTAATTAGTAAAAAAAAATTCTTCCTGAAAATTATCAATCAAATTATGAATTAACTTAGAAGACCTTAAAATGAAGGACATTAAAAGATGTCCCATAAAAACAAAAATTGCTTTGTTTCTGGATTTTGCTCAAAACAAAATATTAGAGAAATTATTCGGAGTGGTTCATTTTAGTTGGAATGCACTGTAAAAAAAAGTTGAAAAACGATGAAGTAAGTTTTGAACTAATGTTTTTAGAGTGTATTGTAATATTCAGCTTTTTTCTAATAATTACTGCATCTTTTTCTAGTTTAAATATGGGTTTCTGCTTAGTCTGGCGGTTTTCACCAAACTCTTAGTAGATTGTTAGTAACAAAAACAGCTTTGGACCTAAGGTCAACCAGTTCACAAAAATTGCTCTTTGATGAAACTTGGTATTTAGATGGTTGAATGGCCTTTTCTTTGAAATTAGTTCACATACCTTCCGGCGTGGAATTTTTATTATTTTTACTAATAAAATTTGTTTCTAATTTAATTTGGTAATAATACAAATAATAATACAAAGATAGTTTTAATGTTAAAGTACAAATTTCAATTGAACTTTTTTTCCTAACCGTATGATGTGGATATCTAAGGCTCATTGCTTACTGTCAATGATGGTATTTTAATTTTAATAATACATTAACTGATCCAAAAATGTCAGGAGATATAAAGTTTGGTCTGGGAAAAATAGTAAACTTGCGACATCTCGTGTATAAAGAACACCTACAAATAGTATAAACTAAGTAATGTCAGATAACTGTAACGACGGTTGAATGTTTAAATCAAATCGTTATCTAAGCGATAACTTAGAATGCATAACACACTCGTGCCGATAAAGCCAAGTATTTCTGTACAGTCGCATACACGCACAAAAGAACACCTGATGCGCATTTCGCTCTTATTATGAGCTCATCAGAGGTGTATGTATACTTAAGTGCGGTATACAACTGCACAAAAACATTCAACCGTCGTTACAGTTATCTGTTTGTATTACTTAGTTTATATATTTTTTGTAATTTACTGCGTAATGAGCTGGGTTCATGAGATCATTTAGTTTTCAAAAATTAACCAAAAGTTTTTCCTAATAAAGATGCCTTCAAAATTTTACTTCAGTTGATTTAAAATTTGTTTTGGCAACTTTAAGACATATCTTGGTTTTAACATACAGGGTGTTTTCTAATTGAATGTCAATATTTAAGGAAGCGATTTTTGGGTCCATTTTAAGAAGAAAAGTTCGTATGAACATATGTCCTAAATTTTTTTTATCTTTCACCAAAAAAATAAAATTTTTTTCATGCATGGTGATATTGTCAAATTAACGATACTGTTATGATCATGCAGAGAAAACGTTTTTATTTTTTTAAGCGAACACCGTGCATCGGATTGAAAAAATCAAGAGATCAAATTTAAATAGAAATGATTGAAGATTTCAAGAATAATTTTTATTTTAAGTGAAATCAGTGATGTACCATCAGTGTTTGCCAAAATACGCAGGTCAAATTCTGTACGAACGCCACTGGTGGAAATAAAAAAAATGTGGCACATTAAAAAATGCCTCTTGATACATAGTACATGTATGCCAACTTTCATTAAAATATCTGAACAGAACCATTTGACCTGCCTATTTTGACAGAAATTGATGCTACGCCTGAATCATTTTAAGCAAATTTGACCCCTTGATTTTTCAATCCGATGCACGGTTTTCACCTAAAAATAAAATCTATTTTTCTGCATTGTGTATTCTCAAATTAACGATAATATAATGATAAAAAATTAAAACAAACAACCCCAAAACAAATGTAAACCAGTACAAACTCCACTGGCAGAAATGTGGTACCTAAAAAATGCTTCTGGATACAATAGTACATGTATGCCAAATTTCATTAAAATATCTAAAGTATAGTAGTATTACAGATATTAATAATAATAATATAAGATATTTTGAAAATTTTACCATCATGTACCTCAAAAGTTAAGACGTTTAGGACATATGAAGTTTTCTTCTTAAAAGGGACCCAAAAATCGCTCCCTTAAATATTGACATTCAATTACGAAACACCCTGTATAGTAAAGGTTGAAGTCAACAGATTAATCGGATTGATATGGACCCAAAGTGAACTACCGCTTTTGAGGGCAAAAGAGCACGTTCTTTTTCGTTTATCTAAAACATTAGTTAAGGCAGCTTCAAAGCAAATTAGTGCTTCAATTAGTTTTAGAACTGTGAATAATTATGCTTCGGTTTTAGAAGTAAAAAATGCGTTTGAATCACTCTGTATGATTGACGAAATATCCAAATTTATTATACAGCACAACAAAGTTTACTGAAACTTGCAGTGTTATTTTTGATCCAAATCGGGCACGTTTTAGTCAAAAATGCCAGATCTCATAAAACCCTTAGTAATATTATAGCAAATTCTATATATTGCCTAAAATAAGGAAGTCATATTCAAATTCTGATATAACCGGAGGTCATTGGATGTTCCAAACAGTTTAGATCAATCGGACCTATCCAAAAATCTCGTAATGTAGGCTCGTTATGATTTCGAACGTACGGTATTTGCTTTATTTATTTATTTAATCAATTTTAAAAAAACTTATATAAAATAGTAAGTGCATTTACGGACATGGATTTTTTAAAATATAACTGCGTAAAGAAAAACAAAGTTATAAACTGATAAGCAAAGGTTAAGTTATTATTATTGTGTTGATATTTCATATTATTTGAATATAAAAGAATGAATCATTCACTGTACATTTTACTAAAGTTTGTTTACGTTTAGAATAGGATGAGTTAGTAATTTATTCCTGCCAATATAACATTGAAAATTTTCTGTTACCATAATGTAAATGAAAATTACTTATGTTAAAAGTTGGCCAAAATTAACTGTTGCAATATATACTAAGTGACATAGAAAGAAGAACACCCAGTAATAATGAATATTTTGTAAATTTTTTTTGGGAATATATTTGTTTATATTAAGATGAAAAACGATCAGTTTTTCAGCCATATTGCCCTAGCGGTTGTTTTGTTAACCTCATTCAAAAACACTTACGATTAAGTAGCCCTAAAACAATGAATTAAGCATTTGTAAGTACAGTTGTCATTTAAGCGATTTAAATTGCATTTCAAAGAGTCTTTAATTCAATCACAATGCCTCCAGTGCGAAGACGCCATAATTTTCGGCAATTAAGCGAGTTTGATAGGGGTAGAATTGTGGGATTGCGTGAGGCTGGTTTGTCTATGAGAGATATAGCCGCTAGAACGCAACGGAGTTTAAACACTGTGGCAGTCTGTGTTCGGGCATGGAACCAAGAGGGCCGTACACGAAGAGCGAGAGGTACAGGACGTCGTCGAAGAACCACAGAACGCGAAGATCGCCGTCTTAGACTATTGGCTTTACGGGACCGCTTCTCTTCTACACGGGCGATTGCGGACCAGTGGTTTGAAGAACATGGAAGACCGATTGGGATGCGAACCGTTTATAGACGGATAAGAACCTTTGGGCTCTTTTCATACCGTCCCTTTTTGTGCTACCACTGACTCCAGAGCATCGACGTTATCGTCTAGCGTGGTGTAGAGAACGGGCAAATTGGGACCAAGAATGGAATTCAATTGTCTTTAGTGATGAATCAGATTCTGTTTGGGTATGCATGACGGTCGTGCAAGGGTGAGAAGACGGTGCGGTGAAAGACAAGATCCCCAATTTTCTGTGAATAGGCATGTGCACCACACAGTTGGAGTTATGGTATGGGGAGCTATTGCTATTGGAAGTAGGTCACCTTTGGTCTTCATTAGAGGTAACATGACCGCTGCGCGCTACATCCAGGAGGTCGTAGACCCCATATTGTACCTTATGTTCAGACCATCCCCAACAGCACATTCCAACAAGACAACGCACGACCTCATGTTGCTAGGGTTTCTTGGGCTCATTTTGAGGCCAATCAAATTGCTTTGTTGCCTTGGCCACCAAGATCTCCCGATCTTTCGCCCATCGAGCACGTCTGGGATATTATGGGAAGAAGATTACTCAATTTACCTCACCCTGCACAAACTCTAGCGGCTTTGCAGCATCAGTTACAGATAGCATGGGATGAGATACCTCAAGAAGAAATCGATCACCTCATTAGAAGTATGCCCAGACGTGTTAATGAGTGCACAAGACATCGTGGTAGAGCAACACATTATTAAGTTTTTGAAGAAGTTAACAGTTTAATTTTTATCAAATTGTGATCGTTTACTAATCTAATTCGTATACACTAGTATACTAAAAATTGTTCAAATAAATTCATTATTACTGGGTGTTCTTCTTTCTATGTCACTTAGTATAGTTTCTTGCACTACTAATCATGTGTTGTTTATTTTATAGGTTATTATTTATTTTACCCTATTCAATATAATTATGCTTATTATGGACTACTGTACAAATTTTTGGTCGGTTATGATTTTCAATGTGATTAGAAGTGTAGGTAGTGAAAATGAAAGATATATGCAAACATGACAACCTTATAGCAAACTGCTGCTTGACGTCTCCTTTGTATCGTGAACAAACTTTAGTTTTTTATTTTACAAATTTATTAATTTTAATTATACAAGCTGTTCAAAGCTGTCTTGAAGTCTAAAGATTAACCAATCTGTATTTTTGGCGGTTGAGAAGGCTTGAAGTATTTAGAAACATCATACACTTCAGTTGAACAGACTAATATATACCTATTATGATTCGTCGAACAGGTGGAGTAATAGATTTTAATAATTCTAAAGTTTTAAACCTTTCCATAAATCGGTCCACTAAGAAACAAATGCAAACCTGTATTTGCCCATCCTTACTTATACTTTACAATTTTTTCTTTAGAAAGATCTTTCAGTAAACCCTTCTTTTCATTAGGGTCCGAACTGAGCCATTGCAAAACTCAAATAGAACCGTCTACTAATAACTACCATTTTTCTGAAGGTTATAACTATAATTTCCAAATCATTAATTTGTAATTGTAATATTAAATGACAACTGTGTTAAGTGCAATTTTGAATCGAACTATTAAAATTAGTAGACATTTCGTAAATATAGTGCTGTTGATGAAAGTTGGCACGCCCTTTAAAATTTGAATATTTGGAAACGTCCGGGGGGAGGAGGTAATTCTTTCACGAATTACTAAGAACCACGAACGAAGCACTAACGATCCACTATAAAGTTTTCATTAGTGCTTTAATATTTGAATTTTTTAAAACGCTTGGGGAGATTATTTTTTTATAAAGCACTAAGAAGCACTAACAAAGCTAACGATTGACTATAGAACTTTGGTTAGTGCTTCTAATTAACCTTTTATAATTTGATTTTTTCTGCAATGCTTGTGGGAGACTAATGACCGACTATAAAATTTAATTAATTAAACTTCGCGGACCGTGAATTACAAGCTTCTCCTCATATCTCCCTTTTTGTAAAGCCGACATTTCGTAAATGAACTCTTGGTGGTGCAATTCATCAACTTAAAATGGTCTCCACAACCCTTAACTTTTTTTCTTGGAAACTCATCTGATGAGGAAGATATTTTACATAATCGTTGAGTCTATGTATTCAAAATTTAATATGCTTTATGTATTCTTGAAGGAAGATAATTTAATATCACATTCACTCATTGAGCCAAAGCGTTTCCGATCTCCGATCAGAAACCGAATGGTCGAAAATTCTTCGATGGTTGGATTTTTTGATTTGGGGCTCGTACTATAGACCAAGGTAGTAATTGCCAATCGAACTTATTCAAACAAAATGTGTAAAATTCTTCAAATTGAGAAACAATAAACTTGTAATTATCATCACAGAATAATAAACGAATACAGAAACATGACTCGCAGATGTTTTTGTCATTTCATGAAACTCGCGCATCCTCCACGACATATTACTAATATGGCCGATTGTGGCGGAAGGACGCAATATTTGAAAAAAAATGTACGCACTTGAAAGCAAAATTATAATGTCTAATTGATTTTAATACTTGTTTCAAACGCTTAAACGACAAACAAGTCGTCTTTATTCTTTAATTATCTACTGCAAATTCACTTTCATCTAAATCTTATTGTAGTTTGTCGAATTGTAATGCCATTAAATTTAACATTCAAACACAAAAATATAGGCTGACCTCATTCGGTCCAAAATAAGCAAAATTGTTTGTAAAAGTGTCGACAGTTGAGTGAAGTTTCTACGATTATTATTCTCCGGTATCATCCTCAATCAAATGATCCAGTAGAAATAAATTATTCAATTTTAAATATTCTTTAATGTATACATATATACGTTACGTGAGGCTTGAAGAAGTATGAAGAAGATTTAAAAGTTTTTTCTGCTCAATTTGTTTATGGTTCTTCTATTCTATTGTATTTAAAACGTGTATGAAATCTCAATTCTTTAATAAGTGATTATTTAAATAATTAAATTATTATTATAATTATTAAAGCTATTTGGGTCGTCAATTTGTTTTCTAATGAAATTTTGGTAAGTTGTATACGAGAATGACTCAACGAAGAAAAATCGATAAAATTCTACGGCGAGTGCCAAAGATAAACACTCTAGACGTGTTATTTACATCAGACATATATTTTGAGAAATTATCTAAATGTGGAATATTTGTAAAACCAAAACAGTTTTTAAACCCACAACAGAATTGCTGGGAGAAACTAGATTTCCACTCCTCCATTCAAAGAATTTTGAAAGACTACAATTTCCTTTCATACTATCAACAAGGCTTTCTTCTGGAGGTTATGAAATGGTCTGAATTTTATTTCATGAGTAAAGTTGTACAAGATATGGTAATTCTACATAGAGTTTTATGATCCGACGAGACTCGATTTTATAATCAACGCACAGGCACAATTGTTGCTATTGGTCACAAGCATGACAGTCCACATTGTCTGCGCTAAGAGAAATAAATTTTCAACATCTATGAGGGATCAATGTATGGTGTAAGTACGAATTTGTACAAGAATTGCCTGAGTTAATGGAAAATTTTACACTAGAGATTTGGGTAAAATGTTATTTTTCAACAAGATGATGCACCACGACTAATGAGCGGTTGTTACGAATCATTTAAATGCCCCAACATTACCCCTTAAATTTCTTCCTTTGGCCATATGTAAAAGAAAAAGTTTATTTTTTACCATTGCATGATGTGGAATAATTAAAGACAAGAATTCGCACAGAGTGTGCGCGATTGAATCCAGAAGTGCATGCATCCAAGCCCTTGTAAATAGAGCTCAGCTTTGTTTAAATGCTAAAAAGGTGGTAATTTTTAACATTTGAAACGCTGATATGATGTATGTGTTGTTTTTTACTATGTTCTTCTTATTTTTTCATCTCATTTACTGGATTTCTCCGTTTCACAAAGTTATGTTCTTCTTATAGTTAATAAAGTTTTGTTTTGTTCACTTTTTTAACTTAGATAAAATAATTTTTTTCTTTAAAATTAAAAAAAATTGAATCATCCTATATTATATTTTTAAGTTTTCTTGTATTATTACCTTGATTGAAAAATTGGGGAAGATACGCAACGCATATGAATAAAATGTACTAAAAAATTGACCCGACATGTAGATGGCTCTATCTTCAATTTAACGCGAGTTATTTAGTTGCTTCGTGACTGTCGTTGTGTTTCGAAGTTACTCTATCAATGATTAGGTGTATATTCGTCAGTTGCACAAAGAAGAAGAGTTAAATCGACGGGAGAGCTATCTACATGACGGGACAATTTTTTGGTACATTGTATTCATATGCGTTGCGAATTTGTCAATCAACGTTTGTCCAAACGTTAAGTTTAAATAAATTATTTATTCTGTTAAATAATTAACTAGTAGTATTAGACAAAATTATTGCATCTCTCCTTGACTTAGGATCTTCCCTTCCTGCCACAATATCAGACAAGCCCTTTACCTGATTTGAATTTCATAGTCTTTGCACATTTCATCCGTTTCAACGCAGTCCTGTCCAACAAAGTTCCAAACCACACCTTTTTCTAAACCCATACTACATCCGTTCTTTCCATCCAGCCTTATCTAGACTGAATTTCAAGATCAAAATAATTTTTTTCTATTGACGACACGAGATTCATGTCATGGTTTTTCAAATAAAGTTACATATCCTATGCAACGTTTTAAAAGGAAGAAACGTTTGCTTAATTCGATTAATTATTTGTCAAAATTAATATCAATCCCAATCGGAAACATCGATCAAACTTTTACTGTATGTGGGCAGATAAGATTTGAGTGTACATGCATAATGGGATCAAAAAATCGCCCACACTTTGACAAAACTGTGGTATCCCTTTCAAAGGTATTACGAAATTCAATAGCTATTGATTTAACACAGTTGAGTTGTGTACGTTTTTGAAACTAACAGGTATGTGTTGTTAATACTTCTATACTTTTTTAACGTATGTATGGTGTCCGGAATGATGAGCAAAAAACTTAAGGGGTGATTGTACAGAAGAAAATAATGCCACATATTTTTTCAAAAACTCAAAAAAAATTAAATTACAGGGGTTCCAAATTAATTTTTTGAAATAAATCTTTTTCTACGGGCGGCCCCACACCTGGGGGCTGAGCGCTAGCAACAGTTGTTTCAGGTTGTCGAAAATTACTTGGAGCAAAATAATTACGTCTCGTGACTTGGAAGCTCAATTCATTCCGCTTTGGGCTTGCGCCAGAACACTTGTGATGCCATACAGCTACATTCACAGCAGCGTTTTGTATTTTGTCTCTTCATTTTGTCACTTAACAAATAGTCTAAACTATTCAAGCTCATTTAGTTAACCTCTTTTATGATTAATTGAATGTGTGCAAAACCTAACCTGTTTCTTCTTCTTCCAAACAAATCACATAATAATATAACCCAATAGCTATCTTCACTACTCTCCATATTGCTTCCGAATGATACAATATTCTGTTTGTCACTAGCAACGCGACGCAATGTCAGAAACCGTCGGAAATTAAAATATTTGTTCCCGACGTTTTTATCTTGAAACAATTCGCCGCCTCCGGTGTGGTGTCGCCCTTAATGTACCGATTACTTTCAAACTTGATATACTTAGTATTGTTATTTAACATTTTAACATCTATCAATGACAAACCTGATAAATTGACTCAGTTCAGCATAGGCTCATGACGTTTCTGTTTCAAGCTTATTTTGTTAATTCATTTGCAGAATATAGATAAAACTATCAAATATCTTGAAAAAAGGTTCTCTTGTCCACTCTAAATTGAGCTGTTTTCCAGAAACAAACGCTTTAAATTTTTTAACGTTTTGATGAGCAAAAACTCGAGTCTTTATGCGGAAAAAATAATGTTACAAGTTTTTATAACATTTTTCGAAAACTCAAAAATAATGGAGTTAGAAGGCTTAAAAATTTATTTTTTTTAAATCAAATTTGTTTGTAATTTGCAAAGCTGGATTGATAAGTACTTATCCTACTATATAATTTGCCATGATATTTAAATACAAAATGTAATTTATTCAACGTAATCTCCTTACTTATGCATTTAACAGTACGATCATAAAGTAATTCTTAAACCTTTAAAAAAAATATTTTTTTGATCTTCAAACCACTCCTCAACTGCACATTCCTCATTCGTCGAAATTTGTTTACCTTTCAAATGAAAATATCTGACAGTGCTAAATCCTGCGATAAGGTGGATGATCAACCAATTCAAAACCAATCTAATCGAATTTTTGCAGAGCAATTAAGGAGTTGTGAGCAGGAGCGTTGTCTTGCAAAAAGAGCAAGTTTTCCACAATATGGTCCCGTGATATACAAGTAATCTATTAGAATTATCCCATCTTTTGTCCCAAAAAGCTGAGGCAAGGATCTTGGCGGCCTATTTTTGAACACGAAATTTTTTTGGTTGTGAAGAACAGAGCTCTTCCACCCTTTGGATTGTTCTTTGGTTTATGGATCACAAGGATGGACCCATGGTTCGTCCATATTAATAATGCCGTCCAAAAAGTATGAAGAATCTTCTTCAAAACGACTGCACATTGTTACTCGAACACGCTTCTGATGAGCATTTAAGCATTTTGGACTCCATGTTGCCACAAGCTTTCTCATACCAAATCATGATGAATGATATTAAATACACGTTCATAAGAAATGTGCACTGAATCTGTATTTTAAGCAGTAGACACAGAAATTGGTCTTGCCAGATCGGCATTCATCTTTAACAGCTGATCTTCCTCTTTTAAATTCAACAACCCACTTAATAGTGGAATATGAAGAATACTAATTTCTTTTCTCCGACAAGTCTTTCATAAAAAAATACTTAATGACTGATCGAAACTCGATTTTTCAAAAAACCAGATTTTTCTCGAACATGTCGTATTGAAAAGTTCACAACTATGTCACTGTTCAAATTTATCTCACAATTTATTTATAAAACATCTTAGTTGTAACCATAGCAACGATGTTTAATTTTCTCTACTAGAAGGCGTAAAATAGGCCAGGATGGGACGTTTCGGTTCCCGGCCAGTTTGATGAAATGGTTGCGCCGAACAGTCACTCAAATGTCAGAATATCAATGGGCGACAGCAAGAACTGCTAATAGTGGCAGCAAGTGTCAACATAAAAGTTTAAGCAATGCGCGGTCTCTTATTTATGTTAACTTCTAGACATACACACTAACATTATCTTTGTCTGGCAAACTGAGGGACTCCATTACAAAATGGGATAGTTTTGTGATTCATTAATTAATACTAGAGATTTATGCATCCCTAAAAAAACATCCGTTTTCGTGACTCGCCCTGTATAAGATAAGAAATAAGTTTGAAACAGAAAAGTTAGGTATGTACTAAAATGCACAAGGCAAAAGCCGCGATCAGTTTATCACATTTGTCATTGATATATTTATCTCAAATTTTGCACAAACATGCTAAATAATCCTACTAATAATTATACCCAATTTAAAATCAATCGGTACATTAAGAAAAGAGTTATTTAAAAAAATCAATTTAAACATAGTACGCAATATTGTAGAATTTATATTATTAGAATTTCAACAAACGTTTCAAAAATGTGATATTTACACGTGATATTCTCCCAAATAAAATTCTAGGTATTCGACCGGAAATAAAAACAAAAACAAAAAATGTTTCGATAAACAAAGAATGCAAATCAAACACACTTTGAATAGCGATTTGTTAAACATGAAAACCAGTTAATTATTACAACAAAAACAAAGGAATTAATCTGAAATGAGTGACATTGACGTCAACCAAATTAAATTAAGTGTCTCACAGAATTGGAGATACAATATAAAAAAAAAACACGCGCGTTTGAATTAAATTATAAAACAATGAGTGAAAATTTTATTACACAATTGTTTAAACCGCGATAAGTTTAATTGAGGCGATTAAATTGCGCAATCTTCAGGTTTTTGAGACACGATGAATGCGTGTGTGCATCAGGTGCGAAGTTTCGTAAGTATTATTAAATCTTCAGATCACGATTTATCATTCGCGTTCTGCGCTAAATTTTTTTAGATATCGTGTTTTTTAAAATGTGAGTTGGCGCGATAAAATCGGGTGACGCAAAAAAGTGAGTTCTTCCGAAGATTTATTTATGCACGCGTGTAAACGAGTGGGTAGGAGTGTTTCCGTAATGGGTTATCTGTGCGACATAAACAAGTTTCATGCCTACGTTCTGTGTGGAGTTTCATTAAGTTTCGCTTATCGGTTTTCCCCGTTTATTGCCATGGTACCAAATGGTTCAAGGCCTTAGCGCATGTGCTGTCCCCACCTCGAACCCACTATGACTAACCATTGGACCATTTTATGTCCCCGTTCCCCGTCTATCGGCGCTAGCTTTGGATCCAAGAACGTCGAAACGAAGTCTGCATCGTGAATTCTCTCCTACGACCTGAAAACGTTGGAGCGAGTTTGTATGCTTTTCTACCGTTCTCGCTTATTACGAACGCGCTAGAATAACATTTTATTTCGCGCTCGTTATTTGTGTATCGAAATTTAAAACTGTTTTTTAAGGATTTACCATTTTTTGTCTAGGCGCAAATTATTTACGATGCGTGTAAGTACAAACATTCAATTGTACTCTTTATTATTATTATTTTTCTGTTATGTTTTTCATTATGCATACGTACGTACAACCATGAATGGAAAGTAATTTTAGTAACATTCAAGACACTAATGCATCAACCTATTATTTATTTTTTGTAATGCGTCTATAATTGAAAAATCGAATATAACGCAATTTATTCTAATATGTAATTCTGAAGTCGGTTCGTTGAACGTGAGCCAGCAACATTTACATAATTTTCCCAAGTTTTCATTTAGTTAGTTTTGATAACTAACGCACTTAGCGAGTGCATTGAGTTCGTGTAATGCGTTCGTGAGTTATAAAAAACAACATTACGTTGGCTGTTTTGAACCGAAAGTTACTGCTAAACTCAAAAGCAAAATCATTTATTGTTCATTAGCATATTTGAAAGTATCAATTATAAATGAAAGATAAACGCAAAGTGGAGTTAAAACTCATTATAAATTTAAAAAAGAGTAAGATTTATTTGGGTGTTATTATGCAAATGCATTTTTCTATTTTTAGGTCGCACTTTGAGTTGTTCCAAAAACTTATTTATTTTCATTTTGTTCACTTGTTTTGATTTCTTAAATTGGAATTGTGTTTATTTATTTATTTGTTGTGAATTTTTTTGTTTGAATTTGTTTGTGAACTTCAAAGGTTTTTGTTGTCGCGAATTGATTGATTGCAACAGGTTACATTTTTACGTGATGTTTACTAGTTTAAAAATGAGGTTATTTTATATTTTAAAGAGCACATTCGAGTTTTGTTTACAAACTTTTTAATTACATTTTTTTGCCAATGTAAATTAAAAAGTTTGCTACTCTTTTTCGAAACCTAGGTTGTTTATTGAGAATTTGATCATAACACCAACGTTTTTTTAACGAAAAACTAAATTGAACGGTGATTAGTAAAAGTATTTTTTTTTCAACCTAGGTTGTATTGTTATTAATACAACAAATACATCCTCAGATGTTTATTATTTACCGTTCTAGGTTTTTTGCAAATGTAATTGTTTATAACTTGAAACATTTCATTCTTTATTGAATGTATTTTTCATTTCTACATTCTAGACAATCTGGGATTATTTTTTTTTTTATTTAATGTTTCAAGGTTTTATGAAACTAGTACTCATTAATGTTTTAGGCATTGCATTCAATTAACCCATTGCATTTCAAATTTTTATGCTCTGCTTAGGTTATTATGGAATGTTCTTCATGAAAAAAGGTGTTTATTTCTTTTCTCGACTTTCTTCATAATGAATTTTACTTTCTACGAAACCAGTTTCGTCTAATGGTTTATAATTTTGTTTGCTCAACCTAGGTTGTTATTGAAGTTTTTTAAGAATGCATTTCATTTCCTTATCTATTGGAATAGATTTTTTTATAATGAACCCATTCTACGAAACCTATTTAATCGAAGTCAAAGTTCATGGTTTATTTCAATCTATGGTATTATTTTTTTTAAAGTGAAGTTTCGCATTTTTTCGTTCAACCTAAGATGTTGTTTAAACAAAATTCTGTTATATTTTTGCAATACTTTATCTATATTTTTGATATAAGCAGGTCGAATTGTCTAGTTCAAAATTTTGTTTTGTGTAACCTAGGTTTTTTCTTAATTCTCGATTAAATGTTTGTAAATTTTAAAGAATATAAATACAGGTTGTAGTTTGCGGAATTTGGCGATTATTAAGGATGCTTTTTCAACGAAGTTTTATAATTAATGACGAAAGTCCTTCATTTAGTTTTTCGATAATTTTTTCTTCATGTTGTGCATTTGGGCAGAATGGGGTTTATGCTGAGCGGGTAGTGTTATGTAATTGCTACTATTTTTTTGTTCTAGGTTGTTTGTTGAATTCTTTTCTCAATTAATTTTTTCAACTTAGGTTATATTGTTATTGACTGTCACTGTTCAACAAACACATCTCCAGGTTTTGTTATTTACCGTTCTTGGTTTTTGAAGATGCAATTGTTTATAACTTCAAACATTTAATTCTTTTATATCCAGTCAATCTTCGTTAGGTTTAAAAAGAAATTTTTTATTCAATGTCTTTTGAAACATTTGTTCTTCAAAATTCCTACGGTTCGAATTTAAATTGGTTGATTGCTGCAGAATGAATTTTTATTTCAAACTTACTCCATCACTAATGTTTTATGCACTGGATTCCATTGTGTTTTCGCTAAAGCGTCTCTAGCTGATTAAGCCAAGGTTTTCAATTTTTTGCACCACTTAGGTTATTATCTTATATTCTTTCTCTAGAAAGGTGATCATTCTTTTTTTCAACTTTCGTCCTTAATGAATTTTTACTTTCTGAAGTTTCTGAAGGTTTTTTTAAATAGTTTTTTCGTAAAGAACCCATTCTACAAAACCTTTTTCATCGAAGTCAAAGTTTGCGGTTTTTTCTCAATCTTTGTTATTACTGAAGATTATTTCTCAAAAAGGTTGTTGATACATTTCACTATGTGCATTATTAATTATTGTGACGCATTGTATTGCCGTATTTTACGATAACTATTTAATTTAAGCTAAGGCTTCCAATTCTTACCTTTCTCAAGAAAATCTTCACTTCTTCTATGTTTCATCACAATGTACAAATTATTGTAGCTGGTGGCTACATTTGATTATTTTTTCTGCAAATTTTTTGTTAACGGTAAATTATTAAACCTTTCAAATTTTTTTAAGTCGAGGTTCGCATTTTTTTTTCAATCTAAGATGTTGGTTTTGTTTCAAAAAAGAAAAAAAGTCTGTTTTTCTTTCATCATGTTTTATTGCTTTTTTTATTCTTCTTTTGGTTTCTATTTTTTGCTATATAAGCAGGTCGTATTTTACGAAATTCATTTCTAGTCCAGGTTTGCGATTTTGTTTTGAGTAACCTAGGTTTTTTGACCTTATTTTCTTAATTCTTGATCGAATGTTTTTAAAATTTTCACAACGAAAGCATTTATTATAAAGAAGATTTAAAATAATGACGAAAGTCCTTCATTTATAGCTTGTCGATATTTTTTTGTTAATGTAGGTACCCTTGTGCAGAGTGGGATTTGTACCGAGTGGGCAGAGTGTTGTGTAGTTGCTACTACTTTTTGTTCAACGTAGGTTGTTTGCTGAATTTTTTTTTTCAATTATATATTTTTTTCAAGCTAGGTTGTATTGTTATTGATTATCACAGTACAATAAACACATCCCCAGGTTTTTGTTATTTATCGTTTTAGGTTTTTGAAGATGTAATTATTTATAACTTAAAATATTTCATTCTGTTATGTCTAGACAATCTTCGTTTTAGGTCGGTTTTAGGTTTAAAAATTTTTTATTTACTGTTTTTGAAACATTTGTTCTTCACTTCCACTTCGAGTTGAATCGGTTGATTGCTGCAACAATAATTTTTATTTCAAATTTATTCTATCACTAATGTTTACTGCATTTGATTGAACCATTCTGGGTTTTCGCTAAAGCACCACTACCCTGGTTAAGCCAAGTTTTCCAATTTTTTGCTCTAGTTCTTCTTCAAGAGAGCCAGTCGTTCATTTCCTTTTCGACATATTTTCTTCATATTGTATTTTTGTTTTTGTGAAACTTATTTCGTCTAATTCAATGCTTTACAAATTTGTTGCTCAACCTAGGTTGTTATTGATGATTCTTTCACAAAACCTATTTCATTTGCCACCTTTGTCAAGATTATTTCTATAGATTTTTTTCATCACAATGTAGTACGATATTTTAACGGTTTTCTAACATTATTATGGCTGGTAGCTACATTTCTTTATTTTTCTCCTAAATTTTTTTATTAATGGTAAATTATTAAACCATTCTAAGTTGAGGTTCGCATTTTTTTGTTCAACCCAAGATGTTTTCAGAAAAAATGTTGCAACGTTTTTCGATCGTATTATTCTTCTATCATAATGTATTTTTAATATGTAATTTTTTCGCTTGATCTATGTATCTATTAAATGTTCTGTTTGTATATACTTTTCGTTATATTTTTTTCATGTAAGTAGGTGTATTTTACGAAATCAAGTCAAGGTTTGCGATTTTGTTTCGTCCAATCTAAGTTTTTTTTAAATTCTCTATCGAATGTATTTTTAAATTTGATTTTGATTAATTATACATATCGTCCTTTGCGAAATTTATTGTAGGGTGGCGGTTGTTTTGTTTCTGTTTTTTGAAGATTCTTTCTCAAGCAAATTTATGTGGTGGTTTCTCCTAGTGGATAGGAGCCTTCGTGTGGAGATTCGTGTGAGGATGACTTAATCAAAACCCAAGTTATTCATTAAGGCATACGTTTCGACGAGAGAGAGTGTTATGTAGGTTGCTACTGTTGGTTGTTCAACCTAGCTGGTTTGTTGATTTTTTTTCTCAATAAATTTGACTTCGCAAGTAATTACTGAATCGTTTTTTTGGCTACGTTTTTCTTCAACTTCAATTGTTACTATTTTTTATTAGTGTCAGTAAAATTTTTTTCACTAATTTTTTGAATGTTGAATTTCAAGGGTGCTCCAAAAAAAGTTAAGAACAGTTGATCACTAGTTCTTTTGTTTTCAATCTAAGTTCTGTTACTATTGAATGTCACGATCGATTTCGAGTATTTAATAATTGTTTATAACTTATTGGACACAAAACGCCTAAATATGGACTTTCCTGGTTGCCTCCGTCCCGGGTACTTGATCAAAACGGCTTCTACACAATTTCTCCGGCATGTAATGTAGTAGGATAGCATATCAAATTTCTCTTTATTTAGAAACAGTACTTGCTCCATTGTAAAATATGACCTACACTGAAAAACGTTGCTAAACTGATACTACTTTGTCATTCAAATAGATTCTGTCAGAATTAACAATGAAAGAAATAAAGTCGATTGTTAATTCGACGTTGTAGTGAAAATTAGCAAACGGTAACTTGTAGAGCAGAAACAGTGGCAATGACAAAGTGCATTCAGTTTTTTGGTAACTTTTCGGATACCTTCAGAATATAATGAAAACGAAATTACAGAATTTCGGAAAATAAACCGAACTCGCGAGTTTTTCAACAGCAAAATGTTGACCCCTCAAGTGGGCAACTTTTTCCAAATTTAACCGACTCTGTATCTCTCACGGTTTCCGAGATCTCTATGCTGTTTATCCTTATCTTGGACACACTGTATAAGAAAAAAGTACCATTATTTTCTGGTCCCAAAACTTAAGTTTTGACATAAAAGTTCAAATACCTATCCGAAGAATTGTTGGATTTAAGTGTATAATATTATTCGAAAAAGTATTCATAATTTTATACAGAATCTGAAAATGTAAAATATACAGGGTTTCTAATTTGAAATAAGACAGTTGATATCTACTTCCGGTATAACAGGAAGGGCCACCATCTTGAAAATATTTTAGTCAAGTGTCCCCTAATCTTGTTAGCACAGTACGAAATTTCCAAGTTTTTGGTGTCACTGGTTCTCAAGATATATAACTAATCGACGGTTTATCTGCCGCACCTGTATACAGCGTGTCCATTTAGTGTGGAATGGTCCGATTATGGGTTCCCAGACTACTTGTCCGAAAAAGTGTGAGCATGCTTCGTAAATAAACTAAAAGTTGCACATTTTATAAATATTTCAGAAAAACGTATTTTGTTTAAATGGAACACCTCATATATTTTTCTACCGTCGAATAACTTGTGGAACTTTTAGTCTATTTGGGAAGCCTGCTCACACTTTTTCGGACAACTAGTCTGGGAACCTATAATCGGGCATTATAGACTAAATGGACACGCTCTATATATAAAAGTTTCACCTAGAGTTCCTTTCGGTCCCGTTGCACGCAGAACGATGTTTTCTTAAAAAAACACTACATACTATACAACTAATGAAAATGTCTATTATTTTCATTGTGACACACACTTCCGATCGGTCAGTAGTTACGCTAAACTATTTAAAAATTCGAGTAGGTGTTCTAACACCTAAACAATAAAAAGTTTTGATTTTTCAAATAATGAGGTGATGCTAAAAAAGGTAAATAACCTAGAACTTAAACCAATTTAGAACAATAAAAAAAGTAGATTTAAAAAAAGTGAGAGGACGCTATAATAGTTATTTGTCCAACAATTGAGGAAAGCGATTGTTTTTCCCACTCGAGGTCGAGTTGCCTCACGAGCGTAGCGAGGGAGGCATTAGAGTGAGAGTGGAAAAAGGCTTTCCTCATGTGTTAGACACAACATTTTTTCCACGACATTCCCCAAAAAAATAACCTAATGAAAGAAGTAATATTTAATAGGTAGGTCCCAATAGTCTCGCTACAGTATTCTGTAGTATCGATGTGGTCTCAATCTGTCATAGCGCAGCCGCGTAATTCTAACCAATAAATGTAGGTTAGCAATTTTTAAGAGTCGAAATATAAGATATTAAATTAAACAAACCTGATTGAATACTAAATTAAATTGTTTAACTAAGTACTAGGCGCATATAGTTCTAATAACACATCCTTACATTTTTTTAAAGAGGCATTTTTGTAACATGACATTATTTTCCTCGCTAGTGAGGAAAAACGAATTTTCCTCACTATTTGTAGAGAAGAAAGATCCGTTTTCTAAGTATGTCGTGGAAAAAATATGTTTTTTGCGTTTCTTGTATTGTCTTTTGTTTTATACCTTTGGAAAAAATATACAACAAACATAGAACATCTTGGAACAACTAACAAAATATTTAAATTCTAAAAAATGAGGGGCGTATATTTTTTGTAAAAATTTATTTTAGAGAATTGATAATTTGAAACAATGGTCAGAACACCTAGAACAAACCAAAACAGTAAACACAAATTGATTTAAAAAAAAAATGGGGGACCACATATATAATAATATCCCTCTTCTCCTACTACTTGACTACTCGCGCGCGGTGAGCGGTTTCACCTCAAGTTCGCATCGATTTTTCGACCGTTAGCAATCATCTTTTTGAAAAAACAAAATGAGACGATCAAGTTTTTTATCTATATTTTCCAAATTTTCAAAGAACGGGAGGATCGGATGAATACACGAGCATACAGCCCTCCGCAAAAAAAGGGTTTAAAAATTTAAAATCGCTATAACTCCGAAAGTATTCATCGAACATCGTCCAAGTTTTGCACCATCAAAGAACATGTTAATACCCACTTAAATCCAGAAGAACAGCGCTACATATTGAAAATTATAAAAGTTATGAATTTTTGAAATATCGTCAAAAAACTGTGGGTTGCCATTTAAAAAGTTTGATGTGACGTTATTCCATTAAAACCAAAGGTAATACTGGAATGCCGACAGGCTGAAAAGAAATACAAACAAATACAAAAAAAGCTTACGTACGTACCAATTACTCTCAAGTCAAGGTTTGCATTTTTTGCTTAACCTAGAATGTTGTTTTTTCAAAAAAAGTTGTTTTCTTCGTTTTTCTATAGGTATCATTTTCTTCATAATGTATACCTTTTTTAATTATTTACTTGTTTTTGCTAAACCTATATGTTTTCATTAAATGCTTTTTAGTTTAGATTTTTTTCACTGCATTTTTAATTGTTGATTGATATAAGTAGGTCGCATTCTACTACGTAATTAATTTCGTCGTTAGTCGAGGTTTGTCATTTTTTTGTGTAACCTAGGTTTTTATTACACTTTTCTAATTTCCCGATAGAGTTTCTCTTCATAATGTAAGTCAAGTTGGTATTGCAGGAAGTTTAGTGTGAATATTATCAAGTCACATAACGCGTGATTCAAAAAATTTTTCATCAAACTTTGCCATAAACGACAAAGCAAGATATAACAGATGTATCTTAGCTTAGCTTGTACATTGCCAATTCTGACAGATTTAATTTCAACACATCAACATCAAAGTTTTTCGAACGTAAATAGTTTTTGATAATGGTAATAGTTAAGATTTATGTATGCTTTGGGAGAACAAAAAAAGATAAAGAAAATAATTACTTTCCTTTTTTATGGGTATATAATTTTTTGATAGTTTATTTATTGATTCATGCAGGGCATATTCTATACTCTACAAAACTTTAATCAACTTAGATTGTAATTGAATCTTGTTACTCAAGAGTATTGTATTCCGCTTTTAGATGGATTTGTGTTTTATTAATCATTGATACCTAAGTAAAAATAAATACACTAACAATCAATACAAAACATACACTATGATTTTACATTACGTTTATAATGTAAGAAATTTGTGACAAAACTTAAATTTTTGTTTTGTGACTCTCTTTATAAAGCTTATTCTTTGGTGTTTTTTTTAAATTAAAACGTGAATTAAATATATTATATAATATAAAACAAAATTAGTAATTTTTCTCGGTCAAATAATTGTTTTCTTCAAACGTCAGTAAACTTAGACTTTTAACTATTATTTGTTGACGCTATAGTTGCTCTTTTTTGTACACAGCAGGTTGCTATTAGCAGTAGATCTAAAAAAAATTTTACTGCTGCTCTGAGCAGACGTAGAACTTGCTAATTTTACGTCCGCCCGTGGTCGTAATTAAACAATATATCTTATAATAAATTTGTAGTACATTTTTTTTCTTCTGTACATAAACGACGTTTGAACAAAAAATATTCTTATTTGAAGTAAAAGCAACTTTTTATGACTCGTCTGTAATTACCGGATTCACATCGTTCGTCCGGTAAACTTACGTGTCATAAAAAATTATTACTTTACTCATAATAAAACAATTAAAACTATTTCTTTTAGAAAAATAATGCGGATTTCGTAATTCGAAATTTCAATTATTTCAAAAACTAAATGAGATATTTGAGTTTTACAAAAATCAAGTTTTTTTAATATACGAGGATATATTGAAAAATTCTTAGCCTACTATAGAACCAAACAAAATTTCAATGTCAAAATATTTTATTACTCAACATATTCTCCTCTTAATTGGATACATTTATTACAGCGAACCTGCAACGTCTCTAGACCTTTAAAAAAATGTTTCTTCTTGCTCTGCAAACCAGACCTCCACAGCTTCTATTACCTCCTTGTTGGAAGAAAATGTACGACCTTTTAAACTTTTTTCAGTTGAGGAAAGAGGTGATAGTCGGACGGAGCCAAATCAGGTGAATAAGGGGGTGTTCTAGTAATTCAAACCCTAAATCACGAATTTTTGCATGGCAACATGAGATTTGTGTGCAGGGGCGTTGTCCTGCAAAAACAAAACACCTTTGGATAGCTTTCCGCGTCTTTTCTCTTTAATATTTTCCCGTAGAGTGGTCAGTAATGTCGAATAGTAATCTCCAGTTATTGTTCTACCCTTATCCAAAAATCAATCATGATTACTCCATGGCAATCCCAAAAAACTGAAGCAAGAACTTTTCCAGCAGATTTTGGACACGAAACTTCTTAGGTCTTGGAGAACCAGAGTGTCGCCATTCCATCGATTGTTGCTTTGTTTCTGGATCGTAGAAATGTACCCAAGTCTCATCCATAGTAACAATTCGGTTTAAGAAGTCTACATCGTTTTCAAATCGAGCACAGATCGAACGCGATGCTTCTACCCTTGCACGCTTTTGGTCAACATTCAAACATTTGGGGATCCATTTTGCAGCAATTTTCTCATGTCCAAATTGACGTGAACCATATGATGAACGCGTTCGTATGAAATATTCAGTGCTTCAGATATCCGTTTTAGCCCAATTCGACGGTCTGATAAAATCATGTCATGAACTGCATCGATATTTTCGGGGACTGACACAGAAACTGGCCTTCCCGATCGGTCATCATCTTCAATGGAAAATTTACCTCTTTTGAAGCTTGCATTCCAATTTTTGACGGTCGCATACGAAGGACATTGATCACCAAGGGTATTAAGCATATCTTCGTAAATCTGCTTACCTCTTAACCCTTTTAAATACAGGTACTTGATGATGGCTCGATACTCCAATTTTTCGATTTTCACAATTTCGGTGGACATCTTTTTCATTTAATTTATTGCGTGACTCTGGTTTATTTTTTGACGTCAAACTTTACACTGACACTTCTAATAAGTTATTGTTCGTTGCTATGGTAACGCAATATTTTGTTTATGCAAGGAACTGGTCTAGGCTAACTAGATATCAATACATCCTCGTAATTACCTACTCATTTTATCACTTTCAGCAAAACCCCTTTTAAAAAATTTGCAAATAAAAAAACAAAGTTGGCAATCTTATCTTTTGAATTTAGAACTAATTTGCATCCACGATGGTTTATTCATAATGTCACTAAATAATTATAATCAATTTTTGTAATATAATTTTGGTAAGCATTAACGGTTTAATCGAGCATTTAAAAAATTCACAAATCGAAAACAAAGATCATCTTAGTCTTATTGATCGTATTATGAACTAATTTGTATTCACGATGGTTTTTCTATCATCTGAATACTTAATAATCAATTTTAGTACTACTCTACTGATTTTAGAAATAATTTGTACCCTCATGATGATTTTTCCGTAATATCAATAATAATTAGCTACC
Organism: Abscondita cerata; assembly: GCA_030710515.1. Lineage (NCBI taxonomy): Eukaryota > Metazoa > Arthropoda > Insecta > Coleoptera > Lampyridae > Abscondita > Abscondita cerata. The sequence continues at coordinate 305,821 of JALBCR010001057.1, forward strand.
ATCGATTTTTTAATTAATTTCGGCACACATTTTAAATATTTCGACAAAAACTCGCTTAAAAACTTACAAATCGCAAACAAACTTGATAGTATGACCTATCAAATTTGGAACTTATTTCTATTGTATGTGTCATGTTCTTAGAAAGGTAAATTCGCAAACTGTTTAATAAACACTAAAAAAAATTTTTTTGCACATTTATTTTTGGTTTTGTTTGTAGATTATGATTGATAGTACTATACGCATTTTGCAGTTGAAGTGGATGAGAATCATTTTGATTTTTAAGTTGTCAGATTCTTACTATTTAATACCTATTGTTGGACATTCAACTGTAACTTTAATTATGACCAGTTTAGACATCCGTCGTTGATGATACGTAATTCCCTTAAGGTGTCGCTTAAATAAGTACCGCAAATAAAATAATGAATACCGGAGTATTTTTAAAAAGTAGGCGGTTTATTTTTGTTTGATACAATAAATAAATTCGGAAGTTTTCTCAAAGCTACTCAATTACTAGTTTTAAACAACTTAGTCAAATGTTAAATTATCTGTCAATTGAGGTGTTGTGTCCAAGATTAAAGTGGGCGATGTGTCCAAATTGGGTGCTGCCTCCAAATATCAAAGTGGGAGAAATCTGTATGTTGAGCGTTGCGCCCAGACTCTGACGTTGGGCATCATGTTCAACGGAGATAAGTGACTAGACTAGACTTAGACTTTCCTGTTAGACTAGACCTCCAAAAAAAGGAAAAAGAAAATTGGGTTTTAGAAAAAAATAGTTCAATAGAAGTTACAGATAATAAAGTTTCCGCGAATTTTCCTTTATAATTTTTTTTTTTTGATAATTAATATTCTTGTAGATACTGTCAAAACAATTAGTGTCGCGCAATTGTCATAATAAAATTAAAGAAGAAATGGGCATTTTTGTAAATATTCAGCCCTATTTTCTAACTTGAAATCTAATAGAGGTTAAGTAAATCGAATACAAATCAAGCGATTGAATAGAAGTTGTTTCTAATTGATATTCCCTAACCAAATATCGTAAACTAGTAAGAGTAACGCGATAAAAGTATCTCATTCCGATTTACTGAAATTCCGATCCGATTTGTCAACTTCTATTCGATTTTGTAAAAGTAAGGGAATAGGACTGATTGATAGGATTGGAAAATCTATATAGGTTGACGGATCTTATATGCCAAGTTTCAGAAAAATCCAACCAGTATTTTTTTGGTATCCTGTTTACATACGGACGGACGGAAGACCAGTCTCCAGACAGATTTTTTTTGCTCTATTGTAACTAACTATTTCTAATTAGTCCGAAAAAATGAAACAAAAAGGTGTTAATTTTTTTTATAAGATGTGGAGTAAAATAAATTGTCTATTTATTGACATTATGAGTAAATCATTGTGGGTATAAATTAGTTTTAAATTGGATAGACAAAATTTTCTATTTTGTTCAGTCCATTGAGTTTTTGCCGAAACTGTGATGAAATTATATAAAAAAATTATGAACTTAATTATTGAGGTTATGGAAAAACCATTGTGGGTACAAATTAGTACTTACTTCAAGATATTTATTTGTGTTCTTGAAGTTTGATTTTGACATAGTGGTTGTACTTGCTTAAGTTAGCACCCGCACTTTAATAACGGTATTACAGGGAATCTATTTGGGTACAAATTCTAATTTTTTGGGTACAAATTAGTGCTAAATTGTTTTTTTTTTCAATTTGCACAAAGTGGGGGTGCCAACTTTACCGACACTTCAGTAATTGCTTATCGAATGAAAAAATAGGTACAAGCATTTTCTCCCGAATTACTGTGTGTTCCCGTGGTAAACAAAACGGTTATCCCAGCTTTACTCAAGATCCCGTCATCGGCAGTTTTCGCTCCAACACTCTCGAACATAAAGCGGTTATCTACGGTTTCCCTACACCTGAATTTTTAATGAAAATGCAATTTCGTGGTACTTGTCTAGCCAATAATTGGGATTAATAAACCGTGGAGAACAGGCGAGCGGCCCCAGACAAAAATATGTTTTGTTTCATTATAATATACTAATTCTACGGAAAAATTGAAAAAAGTTTGGAAACCGTCGCATAACCATTTTATTTATAAGACATCTCTACATCCATAATGTGTATTTTATTAATTTTTGTATATTTTTCATATCCGTAACCCCAGTTTTGACTCATAAAACTTATAACATTTGTGACACGAGAGCCTTTTTGGTCGTATTATTTATTGTATTACCTACGTCAATTTACTTGTATTTACCAATGATTTATCATATTTATTTAAAAATGCTCGTGTTATTCTATAATATTTTTGTAACCCACAAAATGTATTACGAAACATTTTTTTTTAAGTTGTAGCGTTCAATTTTGTAACACTATAACACTAATAGTAGTCGATAATAAACCTAGTTGATAACGTATTCATTTTTATCAACTTTGGGGTTTTACACATATTTATTTCACATTAATATTGAACTCTCTAATCATATTTCGATTAGTTTCATATTACGCATGGACTTGTTTGTGATAGTGATTTAGAAGTCACAGTTAGGTCAGCAAAATAATAAAATATCCGTTGCTCTATAAAAAACATTAATCATTTCAATACATTTTTATGATCAGCATAAAACATTTATAAAGCGTGTAAAGTTTAATTGCAAAGTTTATTTCTCATTTTATGGAAATCAGCAGATTTTTTTTATTTTAAAAATACTTTAGATAACAATATTTTCCTTATCGCCGTTGTAAGTATTTATTCAGACAGAAATGTGTTGATTCAAGATAGAGAAATATTAAACTTTCTTACTTCTCGAGTTATCTTTCCAACATTAATTATAGTTAATTTTTGACTCTGATAAACTACATAGCTAGATTTGTTTACAAAACTTATCATCTGCTATCTATCCAAAACTATTTTGCGTTATCTTTATAACGGCAACAAAATGTAACAGTTGTATTTCAGTTAATAATCAGCATTTTTATTTAGCTTGTTGTTCTTGATTTCTTTATTTTTGCCACGGTTGTTGGGAAATACTTTTGTAATGTAATCACTGTTTAAATAAGGTTTATTTTTTAATTAATTTTGAATACTTTGTAACTCAACGATAATTAGTTAATTAAGTGAAAAAAAAAATACAGAATTAGTAAAGGTCAAATGGCATTTGTTGAGTGGTTTACTAAAAGTTATCTACACATTATCGTATACTCATAAAATTTATGAGTATTTATATGAAACCACTTTTTTTATTACACCATTGCGCAAGCGTGTATGGTGCAGAATACAGCCCAAGTTTGTTCTAGCAGGAAGCAGACTAACAACGCATTCCTTTATGCATGCTATGGCGGTTCTATTGCTATGACCCCAATTCTTGCATTATTAATTTTATTACGACGCATTTACTCCGCCCTGCCAGGACAAACTTGTCACACTGTAATTCGAAGTAGAACTGAGATTTTTCTTCTCAAATACGATAGATGAAAGTGGTTGAAAAAACACGTGTACAAGTATAAAGTTAATACAAAGATAAATCACAAACCATATAGGAAACTACTTCAAACTGATAATCGGCGAATTAATTAAAGTGGAAAATAATTGTACATGGTTTTATTTTTTTATTACTAACTATTCTTAGCTATCTTCGACTACTTTTTTATAACTTTGAAATTCTTTAAAACAACAAAATAATCCATCACTTAAAGTCTGTCCAGAAACGAAGCGAAGTAATAAATCAACATGTTTAACAGATTCCAATGGCGTACCGATGTATTGATACTTTTTCGAAAAGGGGGTTTAAAAATGTATTTTATAATTACAATGATATGTTTAAAATTACTTTCATAAAACCAATAAAACGCAAAATGTCATACAAAATCGTGTACCGCTTATATGTAAAATAAGTGAACTATTTTAATTTATTACTTCGCTTCGTTTCTGGACAGACTTTAATAAGTCTCGAGGCAATATAATTTTTTTTTCAAAATTCGTTGTTTTCCGTCAACATAATCTCCGACACGTGCGATTTGTTCATACCAACACCTCTCTAACATTTCACATTTTTCACTTCAAAATGGGCGTTTGTTGCGGACCTCAGGATATGAGTCAAATTTCTATCCTTGGAGCAATTTTTGGGGTTTGCGAAGAGGTAATAGTCGCCGGGAACCAGATCCGATGAATATGCTGGAATTCGAACTTCAATTCTTTAGTTTTGATGTCGTAGTCAACAACTTGCGACACGGTGCATTGCCCTGGTGAAAAAGCACCTTTTTCTTTTGCATTTGGGGCCGTTTTTGTAATACATACCGACGATTACCGTTTATTACGGTTAAGTACGGTTAAGGGTCTTCAATACCAGTCGAATAGTTTATGTTGCATTCGCGGGGGGAATGCGAGGGTGCCTTTAAATATTCTTACCGTAAGCATAATCGGAAGGAGGGGTAGTTTCTAAATGGAACGTAGACGGCGACACTTTACCGGTAGTAAATTCTAAGGATTTTTGTTGTTGCAGCATGTGCGGTCGTGCCTGTTGTTGACTAATCAAGAACAAAACACCATAAACAAAACATATTTTTACACAAGCAAAGGTTTACAACACTTGTTTATAGGACCAGATTTTATATTTATGCTTTAATAGACTAGATAGAAATCCAAAAATGACCTTAAAATGGCGTTATTTACATGTATTATATTGTAAGTTCTTTAAATTTAAATTTATTTTGTTGTTATAACGCGTGATTCAAAAAATTTTTCATCAAAGTTTGCCATGAACGACAAAGCAAGATATAACAGGTGTATCTTAGTTGAGCTTGTACATTTGTCAATTCTGACAGATTTAATTTCAACACATCTAGTTTTGTGCACTTAGAGTAGACGTACATGAATTTTTTCATGGTCCACTTTGATGAAAAATTTTTTGAAGTTCGGGTTATACACGTGCAATAAAGATTCTTCTTTGTACAAAATTGAATTTTAGAACTTTACAGAGTTTAGTTTAGTCATAAACAGGCACGAACGCAGAGGCAATTCCGCTATTTCCAGCCGTGGTATTGAAGACACTTAAGCAGCACCAAAGAGCGATCCGAATCATCGAGGCGTTGCTGTTTTTAGTTCAGTGTGAACATCCGCGCCATTTGATTTAAACACAGTTTTCTGATGGACAAGTAGTGTACACCTGCTTTCTGAGATCTTTAAAATGTTAACCTAACTGTTCGATTCCTAAGACGATTTTGTGCACTTTTTTTCGACCATGCTTAAACTCAGCAAACCAACGTTCGACAGTTGCTTTTTAAGTAGAGTTCCCATAATACCTATCAAGTCATTGCTTTGCTCGAACTTTATAAAAATCATACATATTTTTCATTAGAAGCGCCATCTACGTATCAGTCTCGGGACTTATTGAGTGATGTAATAGTATACGAGGGTGGTCTGAAAAGTTTCCGACCTAACATAGCTACCAGAATTTTTATCTTAAAATTTATTTTTATTTTTCTACATAGTCTCCTTGTGACTCTATACACTTCTCTCAGCGATGCTCCCAACTCTTTAATCCGTCCAAATAGTTCTCGGCGTTCTTCTCTGCAAAATAATCATTCACGAAGGTGATTGCCTCCTCATTTGACAATAATTTTTGGCCTCCGAGCGCAGTTTTTAGTTGAGGGAACAGAAAGAAGTCGCTTGGGGCTACATCTGGTGAATAAGGTGGATGGTCAAGCAGTTCAAACCGTAATTTATGGATCTTCGCTATGGTAACTGTTGAGGTGTGAGGCGTTGTCTTGGTGAAACAGGATTTTCTTTTTCTGCAAATGTGGGCGTTTATCCTCAATTTCTGCCTTCAGCTTGTCAAGTAATGATGCGTAGTATGCTCCTGTAATGGTTTTCCTTTTTTGAAGATAATCGATTAGGATAACTCCATGACTATCCCAAAACAGTCGCCATCACTTTCCCAGCAGAAACAACAGATTTTATTTCTTTTTTGGAGCGGGTTCCCCCTTTGCAGTCTACTGTTTTGACTGTATTTTTGTTTCAGGCGTATAGTGGTGTATCCAAGTTTCATCTACAGTAATTAATCGGCGCCAAAACTCAGATTTATTGCGCCTAAACTGCGCCAACAGAGCATTGGAAATGCTCATTCGAACACGTTTTTGGTCGAACGTTAGCAAACGCGGCACCCAACGCGCGGACAGCTTTTTCATGCCTAGATCTTGATTTAATATGTGACAAACACGAATTTAATTCGCCTGAGCGAACGCCTATGTTTCATACATTAGTACTTTATAGTACGTGATCAGCGAATGATGCTTAACGCCATCTTTTTGTTCAAATGAAACTCCACATACTTTTCCAATAATTCATCAAACATCCATGCATTCTACTGCTCCAGGTTTAGACTTTATAAATGATGCAGATATTGTGCTTATTCTATTCTATTCTTGTTTAAACGAATGGACTGTTGTGAAATTTACGGCGTTTTGTGATTCTTCTTTTCTAATCACCTTCAGTATGTTGAATTTTCAATTTTGTCACATAAAAAAACATTGCACTCAAAAGTTGTTACAATTCTTATACATATTAAGTACCTGATACATAATTGAAATAGTGGATTTGCTTGAGTTCTTCAGTATCAAGACGATGGCAATTATTAACAATTCCTATGATGATATATTGAATTTTATTAAAATAATGTGTTAAAGATATTTTAGTGTAAACCCTTCTTGACTACATGCTGATATTTGCCAAATTGTTTGAAATTTTGTCATCTGCCGACCATTATGGTATGGACAAATTTGAGCATCATTAGTAAAGTCAAATCCAGATCTGCGTTGTAGAAACTCCTTTTCCATTGGCCAGGCTTAAGCTAATTTTACTACAATTACATGTCATATATGTGTTATCGATGTGGTTAACGAACATTCTAGAACCACCTAGCATTTTCAAAAATTAAAACGTACAAATTTTCAAAAATTTAGCCAAATATTCTAGAAAAGATTGCACAAAATTTTTTTGACAATTAGGTACTTACGATTTTATAGAAGCTTCCGAAGCTTAAAGTTTCAGCTATTGCAAAATCAAGACAATCGAGGTAGGTATAGCTGAGAAATTTTATCTCAAACATACCCATACAAGGGGTTTTAATTTTTGAGCCCTCAAATCTATGCAACAGATTTTTTACCAGCTTTCGACAAGCACAGGTGTCTTTTGTTTAAAAGTAGTATGGCCATAAACATTAGAGCAGGAAAAATTTGAGAATTTATGTTTAAAAAACTATTTCTTTTGAATATTTTTGACATATATGTTTAAACATGAAACTTTATAAGTTTTATAAAAAATATATACCGTTACGGTAGTTAATTATTTACGCTAAATTCAAATTAAACGTGAGTATTCTATTAACTTAACAATACAACCTCAATTTAAAAGTGGTTTATTAAAAAAAATGACTGTGAGGATAAGGTAAAATATGTTGTGATAAAGCTAGGCTTCAAAATTATTGACGAAGGTTCGCAGGTACTCATTATACAGAAAACGGGACGTTTTCGAAAACCGGCGGGACACCTTCATAGGCCAAAAATAACGGGACTTCCCGGTTAAAAACGGGATTTATGGTCAGTCTATTTAAAAGTCAAGTCATAATAGTTTGAGTCATATTTATAAAAAAAAACCATTTACTTCATCTTTATTTTTCTAAAATGTATCGATTGGGACGTAATGATGTAATTACTGATGCAATTGGTTATTTATAATTATAAAAGTTAAAAGTCATTGGAATTGAGTTATGTTTGTTATTATTTGAAAAGCGTTCACTTACTCATGAGAATAAACTGAGTATTGGAGTAAACCATTGAAATGAATAACATCAATTATATATACGAATGTGTAATCAATGACTACATTTTGGATTAATAAAAAAAACGTTTTATGCGTGATTGAATACTGCCTTAATTAATTTAGGAAATTGTTTTCTATTCTGAATTAATTTTAATTTTGAAAAAATTATTAAAATTTGATAATGGTTTATGTGATAAGTAGGACCGTTATTGAACTTTACTTACTCACCCGAACAACTTGTAAGCTTGTTTAGTCAACTTCAAAGCTAAAGTTTTCCAAACCGGTAACTTAACGTAAATAATTATTAACTTCCAAAATTAAATTTCTCTACATAGACGTAAAAAACTAGGATTTTGTGTTATATTCAACCTCCAGTGCTATGGATTAATGTTTTCTTTTGTAAAAATGTTTAGATAGTTTTATTAATCAATATTTCCTACTATAAGTTTTGCGACATCTAGTGTCGACTCGTGTTAGCGATTACGTACGCAAATGGTTCGCATTAACCAACTTTGTCGACAGGTATGTAAAAGCAGTTACATAAGTCGATCCTTCGATAATTATAGCCAATCTAAGTGTTGGCAAAAATTAAAATCTCGAATCGCCGCTGTAAGTTTGCAATAAGTGGTACAATAACAAACAAACACTGAGAATGACTCGACAGATGTTTCGTTCTTTTGGGACTCTTCAGGAGTGAGAGAACTCCAGTGTAATTTATTGTACAAATGCGACTTATGTAACTGCTTTTACATACCTGTCGACAAAGTTGCTTAATGTAAATATTCCCTACTGATAATGACGTGTTTAAAAATAAAATTACATTCGTTCGAAAGTTGCCTTACGAGCTTATTGGAACGAATTACATACAACATTTGTTTCCACGACATACCCAAAATTGTTACAGCTTGATTTACAATATGTGTGTGTGTTCGTGTGTGTGTGTGTGTGTGGTGGATTTTCTCACCAAACTATAACAATCTCAATTTCACTGGTTCACACTCTTATAAAGTTTACTGACATATAAGTCTGGACTTCATGTGACACATCTCGTGCTTTATATCAGAGAGTATGGTCATTGTATGTATACGTACTCGTGCATCTTTTTTTGTTTTTTCAATTTAATGTAATTTTGTACTTACTTATTTTGTACTGTGTTTTATAGACTTTAGAAATCACTAGTCTGGAACAGTAAACAGATAACTCATTATATACATTTATACATTATTTTATAGACTTCTGTGATTTATGAATCCACAAAAAACAAATATGGGAGAGGCAATAATGTTAAATTTGAAATCTTTTAAGATTATTTTTTTTGCACTTTTTGACTAAATTATTATTTAAAACAAAAACGTCTTTCGGGATTGGACCGTGTCGTAAAGGTTGTTTTAACAATGAACCCGGTCGTAAAAGCCTCAATTCTTAAATTATTATTTGTTGGAAAGTTAACCCACTTCTCACAAATGCGTACTCAACTAGAATACAAGTAATCAATATTTGAAGCCAGTATTATAACCGACTAAGAGTCCCAAAAGAACGAAACAGTTGTCGAGTGATTCTCGGTGTTTGTATGCCATTGTACAATCTCTTGACATTTTACAGCAGATGCTTCGAGATTATTATTTTGTCAAATAATAATCGAAGAATGGATTTATGCTTACTACTTACACATCTGCCCTGACAAAATTGCTTTAAAGCAAATCTAAGATTAACTACAAATTACGTTTTATTGTAGTAGTATGGATTTGGAAAAAATATTATTGAATCCAATTTATATTTACATAGTTTCTTACAGTTTTTTAGAAGTATTTAACGTTCAGTACTATTTCTAAAATTTTTATTGTCATTATTATCGATTTACACTTTAGTAATAGGTACCTACTCAATGTTATAATTTAAATTTTTAGTATCAATAGTGATCTGTTTCCTGTAATTGGGGTATATAAATATTATTATGTTTTTTCACAGACGTGGACAGTCTGGTTTGTGCTAGCTTGAACGGGCTATGCCAAGTTCAAGTCAGTGTATCTATTGGACTATTGTTGCAGGAACTTCCTGACTATTGTTGTTGTGTTGAGAATTGTGCTTTTGAATGTGTGAGTGGATGTGGGGTAACGGAGATGATGAACTATTATTACTTTTTCTTGTTGCCATATTCTTCTGATTTCTTGTGCCAGGGGACTATACTTTTCTATTTTTTCTGTATGTTTGTTCTCGACGTTGTGGTCGTTCGGTACTGCAATGTCTCTCAGGTAGGTTGTTTTGTTTGTTTGTCGATGAGTGTTATGTCTGGTCTGTTGGCTACTATAGTCTTGTCAGTGAGTATGGGGTTGTACCAGTATATCTTGTGTGTGGTGTTCTCTAGGACTGTTTTCGGTGTGTATGTGTAGTATGGCGGTGTGGTTGTTGTCAGTTTGTGTTTGTTTGTGAGTGCTGCGTGTATGATCTTGCCCACATTGTTATGTCTTTCTGTGTAGTCGTTTGCTGCTAGTAGTTTGCACCCTGATGTGATATGGTCGATGGTTTCTTTAAACAGGTTGCACCTCCTGCAGTTATCTGTTGTTATGGTCGGGTCTTTTATTATGTATTTTCTGTAGTTCCGCGTTTTGATAACTTGGTCTTGTATGGCCAGTAGGAATCCTTCAGTTTCAGGGAAGATGAGACCTTGTTTGAGCCAGTTGTATGTTAGTTGTTTGTTAACATGGTTGCTCTGGACCATACTGTAGTGCCTCCCATGGAATGATTTGGTAGACCATGTCTCGGTGAGTTGTGTGTGTGGGTTGTTGTGTTGTTGGGGTGGTCGTGGTGTATGTAAGTCTAGTGGCGTGTATTTCTTGTCCGCTTTGGCGATGGCTGTGTGTAGTGTACTGTCTTGTCGGGAGTGAAAATATTGTGCGAGAGAAGATATTTGTTTATTGTGGAGGACTTTGATGTCTATTAGTCCTCTTCCACCTTGTTCTCTGGGAAGGTACAGCCTCTCTATGCAGGCTTTAGGATGATGGTTCTTGTATTTGGTCATAGTTGTTCTGGTTACTCTGTTGAGTTCTGGTTTGTATTGGTCCATTGTATTACTCCAAATGAGTATGTTAATATTGTTACAGCGTATGTGTTAATGGCTTTGTATGTATTTTTGCTGTTGAGTTTGGATATAAGAATTTGTTTAAGTCTGGTTACATATTGATCTTTAAGTTGTATTTTAATTGTGGTGTGGTCTATTTGGTAGTTCTGCTTGAAACCTAGGTATTTGTATGTTTCCTCCAGCTCCATGTTATCCATTGTTTCATTGTGTAGTGTTTCTGTCTCTCCTTCTGTCCACTTTCCTTTCACCATGTGTAACATCTTACATTTCTGTATTCCAATCTCCATTCTGGTGTCTGCTGTGAATGTTTCTGTAATCTTGAGTAGGGCGTTCATTTGTGTTTGTGTGGCTGCGTATATTTTAATGTCGTCCATGTAGAGCAGGTGGTTGATTTTGTGTTGCGTTATATTGTTGTGTTTGATGTTGAATCCGTGTGTTGTGTGGTTGAGTGTTTGTGAGAGTGGGTTAAGACAGAGGCAGAACCAGAGGGCGCTCAGCGAGTCTCCCTGAAATATTCCTCGGTTGATATTGATTGTGTCTGTTTGTATGCTAATATTGTCTGAGTGTAGGTAAATTCGTGTTTTCCATTCTGACATCAAATGTCTCAGCAGATTGTGTATTATCGGGTCTATCTTGTATATGTTCAGTATTTCCAGGAGCCAGGTGTGTGGGACCGAGTCAAAGGCTTTCTTGTAATCTATGTAGCATGTTATTAGGTTTCGTTTTCCTTTTATTGCTTGTTTCAATATGATACTATCTATGATGAGCTGTTCCTTACATCCCTGACTGTGTTTCCTACATCCTTTTTGTTTTTCGCTTGTGTGATTCTGTGTTAAATGTTTCTCTATCTTGTTGGTTATGATTGAGGTGATTATCTTGTACAGTGTGGGGAGACATGTGATGGGCCGGTAGTTGGATGGGTTTTGTGTTTCGGCACATTTTGGTTTGATGTAGTTTCTCGGGGTGTGGACACAAGTGTGGATTCCTGATGATTTGATTGATGTGTGTTGTCAAATATGGATGTGTGCTTGTCATTTTCTTGTACCATAAATTGTGTATTTGATCGACTCCAGGTGCTTTCCAGTTGTGTGTTTTTTGAATAATTGTTTTCAGCTCTTCGACGTTTATTGTGTGGTCCGACTGTTCTTGTAGGTCGTGTTGTCGCTTTCGTTCTTGTTGTATCCACTCCGCCTCTTGCCGGTGATATTTTGGTCGGACCCAGATTTCTGACCAGAATGTTGTTACTTGTTCTTGTGTAGTTGGGATGATGGGGAACTCGGTTGTCTGGTTCAGTTTTTGGTAGAAGATTTTCATTAGTCTGGAAGTTTGTTTAATTTCTCTGTTTGAGTGTTGATCTCCGAAGTCGAGTGAGTACAAGCCAGTTTTTGTTTCATCTTTCATCATGTTTTAACTTTTAATATCTTCTCAGACTTGTTACCTTTTGTGAATTGTGTTAGTCTTCCAATATTCGTACGTAATTTATTAATTTGGTTTTCCAACCGGTTTTGCCATTGGGGTTTTGTTCTTTTAATATTTGTTTTTTGTTGCTCTGTCGTGTGTGTGTGTGTTGATTGTACTTTTTATTATTTTTATGGTTTTGTTGTTTTAGTTTCATAGTTTATTTGTGTTATAGTTTTAGCGGCGCAGTATATCCGCGTATGTATGTCTACAAGACTACTAATATGGGCTGCGAGTACCTGATTAGTAGTAGTAACAATTTGGTTAGTGAGTTTGTGGAAGTACAGTTTAGGTAAGCTGGGACGCCTCCGCGGATCTGTGTTTGAATATTGTGCAATATTGTTTCGTAGTTGATTATTTATACTTTGTTCAAGTTGTGTTGTATCCGGGTGTGTTGGTATTGGTTCGTGTGTGATAGTTTGTTCTTGTTGTATGTTGATTATTTCTTGTTTGTTTTCTTCTTCATTTGTCATCTGTGTTTCTTCGTGCCTCAGTTCCCTGGCTATTTCTTCTTTGAGTTCCTCTAGTCGTTCTCTTGTTATTCTGTTGTTTTTAACGATAACACTTTTCTGGTCAACTAATCTCTGTTCTGTGACGTTGGTATATTCCGGGTATTTTTGTAAAAACATTTGATGTAGTCGAGTTCTGAATCCGGTATTTTGTGTTTCTAGTTTGGTAATTTTGTAGTAACAGCGCATGATGTGTTCGTTCATATCTTTATCCCAAGTCATGCGTTGTCTTCGTAATCCAGCTTTGGCGGTTGCCGGATGGCTAGCAGGCAAAACACTGTCAACTGGTCCATTAGCAATAGCGTGGTCGTCATCATTTTGGTCAAGCTCAACATTATTTTGGCTCCGCCCTTGACCGTGGCTTTGCCTTTCCGAGGCTACTGTATTTTGTTTTGAAACCGGTTTTTCAAACTAACAAGGGGTTAGCCCTATTAGCTGTTGTCCTTTAGTCGACTCTACGACAGGCGGGACACTCCTGGGGCCTATTCTAACCCGGGACCCCACGGGGGCTATTATTATTATTATTATCGAATTTTTGTTCATTTGAAATTTGGAATATATACTCTATTGTTAAACTATTCGTGTATAGACTTTATAATTTTAATTTTTTGTCCAAAGAATATTTCTAGATAATGACAACTAACAATACTTTTTCAGTAGGACTGTATTGTGTATGTCTATTAATGATCGTGTAACTTTTGATCGACTTGACAACCAAAATTTTCGTACCTGTTTTGTTGAGACGATGAGTGAGTTATTAAGAAATACACTGTGAACGTGTTACACGTCATCTACCCGAAAAGTAGAATTAACGTGTAGTAAATGAGTTCTGTGTGTCCCAGATTTTAGTTTACTTCATAGACGGCAACTTCTCACACGGTATATTTACGAAAAGTCTTTAAATGAAAGTTGCTTTGTCTCGTAAAGCCTACATAATTAGTTTATCATCATGAAGGTCATTAGAAGGTCAACATTATTTTTTAAATAAACTTATAATTTTTTTGTTACAGTATAATATGTATTTATATTATGGAAATAATTTGCACCTCTACTTTAAAAAAAAAGACTGAAAAACTTTTAATTATGAACATGAGTATTGCTCCTGTTATTAGTGATCGTCTAACTCTTGAACCACTTCACCTATTGAATTGAAGCCATATATCCAAAATATATTTCTTTTGTCCAGACTACGCTGAGATCTTGTAAATGCCACTGTAGGGAGGGAAGTTATTTAACAATCCGCGTTTGTACAAATTAGATTATTGGTGCTGCCGTTTTTCCGTCACTTGTCGATTTTCCAATCGAACCAACGTTCTCGTCTGCCTAGCTAGAGTTTCGTACACAAGGTTTGAAATAATAGCCCCATGTACAATATTTTCTTTTTGATATTTGAAATGTGTCTCCATACTAGATAATTTTTCTATAATCTTAAGATTTCGCTGAATTTTTTTTTAAATACTACAAGATAAGTACAAACTGCGACCAAACAACCTCACGTTTGTCTCTATTTCCAGGGGTCACCATGCACTCTCCAGTGAGGGATACCGTGCGTCTTTCTCTCGTTGGTAAGTGAACGGATCAAACAGTCGCAAACTATGAATTAATTACACCGTAATTTAACAGAATCTCCTAACGAAGAACAGTCACATAGGTGTTACGATTGTAATGTAAATTTTACTAGCGAGTATTACTTGCTCGGTCATCTATTACATCATATCAAACAACCAACTGTACTTGTACGTAAATTACAACAGGCTCCGATCAAAATCACTTTTAAAAGTAAAAGCGATAACAATTTCGAAATAATTAACTCGCCAATAAACGGAACCAGTTATATGTTTACTTCAGAGTACCTGGCCGAAGAGAGCCAAATCAGCACCGGGACTGATAATTCCGAAGTCAACACTATAGATTCGGGAACATTTAGTTCGGGAAATCTCGAAGAACATAATGAGATGTTGGACGAAATGTTCGAACAATCAGAATTGGAGTCGAAAATTTCATTTTCTACCGATTTTGAAATGATAGGGAACAACAAAGAACCGTCCAATGGTAATCAAGAACAAGATAAAAACTCATCGGCTGTCATAACCGAACTCAGCGACGGGAACGATCAAATTGAACAAATTGATCGAGACACCCCACCCTCACAATCATCATCGCCTACAGATTATCCTAAAATTCGTATTAAAACTACTGGGTTGCTGAAAGAGCGTCTAACTATTACAGAAATTACTGAAGATAATCCGAGCGGTGAATATCGAGGTCCCGGTAAGCCACTTAAAATTATTTTATTAGTTTATATAATATATTATTTAATTTTTAGACATGGTGGAATTAGCATCTCACAATGAAAATAATACGAATAACTCTTCTAATTTTTGGTCATCATGCTTAGAAGATCCGTTAAAACTACCCGAATCGGATCGAGACGATAGCACGCTGTTGTCAAGTTTTCTTAATAATAACAATGATCAAGCGAAAGCTTTTGGAATTACGACGGATAGCGAATTTATTTCATTAGATCGGTTGGACGACAGAAACCGAAATGCCTTGGTAATAACTTAATAAGATACTGTTATTATTGGCTTATCTATTTTAAATGTTTTCAGCAAGTTTACAATCCAACGTCTGCAATGTCTAGAGATAATTCTTTAGATAACTTGACCGGTTTGCCTATGCAACAATTGGCTGAACAAGTATCGCGATTGCAACCGTCTGGTAACAGCGGTATGCATCAACAGAACGTTTTAATTAATATACAACAGTTTCCACAAGCACCACAACAACCGGCTCAACATTATCAACACCCTCCAATGTTTCAACCTCATCCACCACATCCCGGAATGCCGACGCAACCACCGCCTTTATATCAACCTTATCAATACCAGTAAGTCTAAGGTATCAATAGTTTATACATATTACTTTTTTTAATATTACAGGCCCGGTCCCATGTATTATCCCCCGACCCCAAATTATCCCACAAATCATCCTCATATGCCACCTCCACCTCCGCCTCAATTGCAACAAGCTAATCAACAAATGCCTCCCCAACCGCAGCATCCTCCTCATCCGCAACAGCAATCGATGCCACCTCCTCAACCTCCTCAATACCGACAACCGATGCCGCCCAGACCACCAGCTCCTCGACAGTGTAATCCACAGCATCAACGTCTTCCCGTTCCTAGGGCTCCTATGGTACCGAGACAGAGAGCACCAATGATGAGGCCCAGGGGAGGCGGTATGGGAACCGCAATAAGAGGCCCGAGACCTCGAATGATTAATCAAACACAGATGAACGGAAATTTACCTAATCAACATCCGAATCAACTAAGAGTAATAAAAAGATCGCCCGAGCAAATACAAAGCCTTCAAGCGAAAAAGAAAAGAATGGATGTATTAGTGCCTGATAAAAACGACGATGCCGATTGTCAAGTAATTGCGGTACAACCTAAAAACACCGACGGAGGATTACCACAAATTCAAAGCGTACAAGGCGGTACTACAGATCCAACTGATAACGTAATGCACCTTTCCGACTCCATAACCCTATCTGTACGAAATCCTCCCCCCAAACCACCCAGCCCAAAAAAATCGGACGCAAAAGATGTGGCTAACATATTAGCAACAAGAGGAATTACAGTAACTGCTAGTCCAAAACAAACAAAACAATCGTCCAAAGATAATCAACCTCCGTCTGTGGCCATTAATTTAAACAGTGCGGTTAGTATCATACCGACAGCAAAACAACAAAGTACATCTCCGTCTCCTAAAGTAAGTTCACTTTTGTTTTTAATATCATTAATGCTTTATTAAATGTTTTATAGTCTCCTGGAAACGATTCGAGACTTCCTACCGTAGACCTAACGGATGATAGTGTTCAAGAGACTCCTAGAAGTGTATCATCTAAACCAACATCTGCTCAGCCTCCTCCAAATCCTCCTCAAAAAAACGGCAGATGCGCAGCATTACCATTTAAGTGCGACCTTTGTCCCGCTCAATATCCGACATTAGGTGGCTTAAGTAAACACAGACAAACTTATCATAAAACAGGTTCGCTTTGCGAAATTGGCATACCCTTAGTTGATTTGAAACAACCGGGTGTCGTACAAAAACTATCAGGTTTAGGTATAACCCACTTTGTTCCAATGCCAAGTTCGACGCCCGATGGTCACTTCGCATTACCGGTCGTTACATTAAATGCCGCTAGAAATTCGTCGATTTGTAATTTAACGGCTTTAGGGGCTTCATCGATTCTATCTTTGGGACCGGTACGATCTTTACCTAAATCTCAAGTTAACCAAACTCCACAACCTAAACAGTAAGTGGTTAAGTAAAATGAGATCTGTCAAGTACTGATAATGTGATTTTAAAAAGGATTTTTAAGTATTACTAAATTTGTAAAAAAATATAGACTGATAAGTTATTTTATGTAGTGCAATCGTAGAAATTTCTCTTTATGTATCGTCGTTAAGTTTTTATAAATACTTTGTGAGAAAATGTTTATAGACTTGTATATAAGAGTGATATTTAATTTTTTTTTCCAAAATGTGCTTTAAGTTAATTACCAATTTTCTATTTAGTTTTCCAGTTCCTTCATTAATGTTATTAAATAACACTTGTATATCAATACAGTTTTATGTATTTTTCTAAAATAAATATTGATATAATTTAAGTTTTTATTAAAACTATCAGGATTTTACTGAGTCGACTAAAAATTTAGTCATCAGTACTATAAATCTGAAAGTTTTAACTTATAACAAACAAAATGACAAAGGTAAGGGTCAGAAGCAAAAGCGCCTAGGTCACTCATTTGTTAATTTTAACTTATAATGCGGATTCTGAAAGAAGAAACTCGTTTTGTTTGGTAATAAACTAACAGAAGTAAAGATAAATACATCTAAGGTTGCACCTAAAAATGATCGACTCAGATTTTATGGTACAGCTACAACTTTGATAACATATCTAAAAATCGTTTAATCAATGTCGGAATGTTCAGAATATCTTGATTCTGACCCTTCAAATTTTCTAGTATAATTTTAAATATTGGACAACTTCCAGTGTGATCGGATGTACCTATAAATTTTGAACTTAAATAGAAAACCAAATTTCCGTAGTTGTGCCACTATGGTGTGCCAATTTTTAAAAAAATTCCATCTTTATTTTTTTGTAAACAAAGTTATGACTTATTATAATAATAATGCAAATTTGAAACTAATCCTTAGGACGCCTTTATTGGAATAAAGTCTAATGGAAATAAAGTTTGACTTAAAAAAAAGCGTGGATGATCGAACATGTGCGGAAACAGATTCGTCAACGTAGGAGGGATAGCATTGCCACGAATTCTCGAATACCATTTACTTATAAGTTGAGTGCGCTATTTTTGTACGAATTTTTTCTATAATCATACTTTCAAATCTATGTCATTGTAAGATGCAAATTACAAAAATTATGTCTATTATTTATAATCATATCTAGCAGGTTCTAAATTTTAGGCCTAATATTTTGTAAATCAATTTATATTTTTTGAATATCTACTCTATATAAACTTGTAAAAATGTTCCTGAGCCACTTTTGATTACATTTCAAATTACTATGTATGTACGTGAGCCACTACCTCGTAATAATTCATAACCTCAAATTATTTTGGACTCAAAACCAAATTTTAATACGTACGTTATTTTTATTATAATATGCATTGACTAAATCTAGATTTAGGAAAATGAACAACATGTACTTAGATAAATATGACTTTATCAACGTCAAGCCGAAACTATCCATGATAAACAGGCCCCAATCTAACGTTACACTGCAAGATGAAACTGAAACTTTTCTTCGACAAAAAATGCAACATCTGGTTACGATTTATTACAATCTTTTGGAGTTCGAGAATATTAAAGGCTGCTGTTAAATTTAGTTTAGTCGCATTAATTATGAATCGACACGAGCGCCTAGGA
Organism: Abscondita cerata; assembly: GCA_030710515.1. Lineage (NCBI taxonomy): Eukaryota > Metazoa > Arthropoda > Insecta > Coleoptera > Lampyridae > Abscondita > Abscondita cerata. The sequence goes on from JALBCR010001057.1 coordinate 324,654, forward strand.
TTTGTGTTATTGATGTTATGTGTTGCTTTATAACTGATAATTTATTATATAATGTATATATTGGTTATTGAATTTTCGTTTTGTTATTAAATTGTTAACAAATTAATCAATTAAGTTTTATTTTTATTAAACAAATTTACCCTGAATTTAAACATTTGTAATACCTCTTGAGTGCGTTCAGAAAGCATCACCCGTGTAATGAAATATAAACGGATGTATATACTAATGCGTTCATAAACAGCTAAAGGTAACGATAATCCTCGAGTATAATCGTTCAGTATCATGACAGTTAAACACTCTGAGTTTTCCCAAAACGCCGTACTCTCTTATGCTGGCGAAAAACACTCGCATGCGCACAGGCTGTCCGTTGATATCATCTGTCAAATTGTAATAATAGTATATTGCTGTGGTAATTGTTTACGATTTAAAAGTGCAGTTTGGAACTTGAAATATGAATGACTTTGAACATATTATGGTTATGCAAAGTACCTTATTAGCAGCTGAAATTTCACTGGAGATACCTGTCTATTTTTCTGAAAGCGAAGAAGATATCAGTAGCAGTGACATTGTTTATTGTGATGGCTAAAAGGAAGAAAAAGACAAAGTACAACGTATTGAAAATTATGTTGAAGTAACAGTGCCGGGTTATACGCAACAACAATTTCAACAACATTTCAGGATGACAATTGATGCTTACGAAGAGTTATTAAGAGTCATAGGACCTGAATTGCAGAGGCAATCTGAAACAGGACGACCCACAATCAATATAGAAAAACAAGTATTGGCTGTAATTTTGGTTACTTGCAACGCCAGATTCATATAGGTAGGTACAAACATGAAGTATGCACCTATCTCTTAAAATAATTGCAAATTATTTTCAGATCAGTTGCAGAAAAGTTTGATCTAGGAAAATCCTCACTTCATGCATGTTTTTTGCGAACTATTAGAGCTCTTAACAGATTAGCACCAAGAATTATAAAATGGCCTAGAGAACAAGAATTAGAAAATGTGAAACAGAAATTCTGCCAGAATGGCAGGTTTAAATAATGTTGTGGGAGCCATTGATGGAACTTCTCATTCCAATTAAGGCCCCACCTGAAGACCCACAATCCTATGTTACAAATTTATTAGCAATGACTTTACAGGGCATATGTGATAGCAGTTCGAAATACAGATTATTGTTGGGTTTCCAGGTTCAGTTTGTTAAACACTATTTTTTTATTTTTTTATTTTTTTTTTGAAAAAAAAAAAAAAATTTTTTTTTTTTTTTTTTAAGAATATTAAAGGCTGCTGTTAAATTTAGTTTAGTCGCATTACAAAATTGTGAATCGACACGAGGCCTTTAGGGATTTGTTGTTATTGATGTTATGTGTTGCTTTATAACTGATAATTTATTATATAATGTATATAAATGGGTGTGGTTATTGAATTTTCGTATTTGAATTATTAAATTGTTAACAAATTAATCAATTAAGAAAAAAAAAAAAAAAAAAAAAAAAAAAAAAAAAAATTAAATTTTTTAAAAAAAAAATTGTTTTTTTTTTTTTTTTTTTTTTTTTTTTTTTTTTTATTTTTATTAGTATTTTATTTATTTATTTTTAAAATTTATTTTTTTTTTTTTTTTTTTTTTTATTTTTAAATATAATTAAGCAACCATTTTTGCCATTAGACCATACGTCTGGGCCTCACCTCGAATTTGCGGTTCAAACATTTGTAATACCCTTTTCTTTTTGGTGTTACTCTTTAGGTTTTAGAATGAGCTGGTTATCAAGACCTTCTAAAGGGAGTGAGGTAAACATAAGGGCCCAACAAATTAACCTATGCCCAAAACATGAGAAATGTTATTTTATTTACAGTAAGCATTAACGCTTGACCAAACCGAAGGGGTCTACACTGACTGCAATTGGATTTGTTACTTTTTTCCCCTTACAATTTTAAGATGACACCATTACTAACAGATCAAACGGTGGGGGCTTTTGGTCGATGATGATCTGATACGTTTTTTTGAGAATTGTCTCATTTATCACTATGACATCTATTCAAGATTTTTTTTACGGTTGCAAATCAAACGTGAACCTCTCATGCAAAAACCAAAAACCACAAACCTTGCCCCAACCGCAATTGAGGTTAAGTAGGTGCAATTGCAGGAAAGAGCAATTATGTCATCGACCGTCCGCCGTAGCGAAAAATCCCCAATTTTTCCGAAAAAAAAAAACCCAACCTCCTTAAATTAAAAGTGAGGTGACCCAAAATTGATGTCGGTGAGAATCGGCCCAATCGCAAACGACCCAATCTGGCGTTAAAACCGATTGGCGAGCAGGGCCGAACAGGCCGAGTGATTGGTTTCATCAAAAGAATTGTGCTTCTCAATATGGTTCTTTGTTGGAAAAATGTTGACACACCTAAGCGTAAGAAAAGAGTATCTGGTTCCGAGACAATTATAGAAACACCAATTGAAACGATTTTACGAAAACTTACAAAAGATCGAATAATTGAACTAGAAAAAATGTTTGCTAGAAGAAAAAACTGAATATTTAAAGCTGCAAGAGGAAATGAATTTGTTGCAGTCAGGTAACGTCAGCGAAGAATTGTTAGATAAGTGGTGTAAAGAAATTGACGAGGAGGAAAGGCAAAAGGAAGAGGGAGGCTTTGTCGCACGCACAATGGTTACAAGAAAGGGAAATTCGTAAACAAGAAATAGAAAGAGCTTGGCGTCCTCTTGGTAAACCATCATTAAGTTTAGCACAAAAACGAAAAATACCTGAAAAATTAGATACGCTAGATATAGACTCCGAAGACATTGTTCAACCACAAGAAACAGGAAAACCGGCATTATCACCATTATTAACAAGCTTATTAAAATCACCATCTCAAGTGCAAAGTAGCTCAATTTTACATACAGTTATTACAAGTCAACGTCATCCTAGCACTAGTAGTACTTCCAGCAATACAACAATTGCAAATCTTTTGAGTACATCGCCTAGTATTAACCAAAATTGCGATTTTCCATCAGTGTCTTCAAATCATGACCAGAACTCATACATTCTCTCTTCTGGTTCCATTACACGCGATTTTCTCGAAGATGCGGTCGATTCACTTCCTAACATTAAAGTTGAAGATTTGGAAAGCTCTCTATCCTTTCTTCGGACGATCCATTACCAGAAATGAAAAATGAGGAAGTGGAAGTTATTATTTCGGATTTAATACAAAATGCGGATGTTGTTTCGAACCCGGAGCAGCACCTTCAATTGGATGAAAATGAAGATATAATTACAAATTTAGATAATGAGCTTCAAGAACTATGTAACGAGGAAGAAGCGGCCGCCGCGAAAGAAGCCGCTCTAGCAAAAAACCATATGGAAAAAAACGACATCAGTACACCTAAACGAGACCCTTTTGAATTTGAGGAAGACCCCGAGATATGTCAGCTTACGAAACACACTTCAATATCGAAATTGTATCAAGAAAATGAAAAGCCAGAAGAGGTGGAGAATACAGTTCATTTTGAAGTACATGCGAAAGAAGAGGAACCTAAACACGATAAAGGAATTGCGCAAAATTCCGGATCTGTAGAAATTGTTGAAGTTGTTGTTCTAGATGCAGAAGAAATTGATAAGCAGCTAAATAAAACCCAAATTCAAGATATCGTACATTCATTTGCGAGCGAAGTCGAGAAATCATCGAATAAACTTGTCGAAGAATGTAACGAGGTACCTTTAGAAGCAAAAATCGAGAAAATTAATACTAATCCCGTATATGAAGATTCGTTGTTGGAAATGGATTCGAAATCTTCGGACACGGACTCGAAAAATACTGTGGATGAAATAAGCAAAGTACAACCGGAAGAAAATTTTAACGATAACGAATTTGCCAGTTCATTTTTTGACGATCTAAACATGGAAGTCAACAAGTTGGATAAATCGGGTAAAGCGAAGCGCGATTACTCGCGCACGAAAAAAAGAGAAAACGAAAAAGATTTCGACATCCTTTTAGCGGTTGAAAAAGCGGTAAACGCTCAACTCGAAAATTCGAACGATTTAAATGAAGAAAGTTTTCCGGAAAAGAGGGAATTTCAAGAAGGAGAAAAAAAAGTGGACGGAGTTATTAAATCGAAAATTATGGGCGATACCGATGGATCTTGCAGTTCTTGGAACGACGACGAGGAATTAATGGGGATGCGGAATAAACGTCGTTATTCTACTCCGGCAACGCCGAGCGATTCGATTCCAAATTCTCCGGCTTCGAGTTCCGCATATTTTGAAGACGATCGTGATTACAAGAATTGGAAAAAATCAGTCATGTTGGTTTACAGTCGTTTGACAACTCACAAGTACGCTTCTTTGTTTTTAAAACCAATTACGGACGAGCAAGCTCCTGGGTACCACAGCGTTGTATATAGACCCATGGATTTACAAACGATAAGAAAAAATATAGAAAATGGTACAATTAGAACTACTCTGGAATTTCAAAGGGACGTTCTATTGATGTTTACCAATGCTATCATGTACAATAAAACTAGTGAACACGTATACGAGATGACCAAACAAATGCAGCAAGAAGGAATGCAGCAAATTCAGATTTTATTGCAAGCTCAAATGGGCGAGATTCCTCCTAGACGAGAAACTAGGACGAGCGAACCCTCAAACAAACGTAAACGTCCGCCCGAAGAGAATCATCGAAATAAAAAAAGAAAAGAAGATTGAGATCGTTTGAGGTATATATTTGATGTAAGTAGGTATAGTTTTAGTGATTAAAACTAAAATTAGCTTTAAAATGTCACCATTTCTAGAGTAATCCTTTTTGTGAGTTGCAAATTTAATTAACACATTTTTAATTGTATAATTTAATTTGAAAATATATACATATATTTGTGAAACGTTTGTCATTTGAGGAAAGATAGAAATTCTACTGAATATAACATAAAGAATATTTTTACTGAAGTTGGTTCATACTTTTCTAAGTAAGTGCATTAATCACGCGTTTTTTAGAAGTCATATCCTCAGTACGACTAAAAGAGAAAGATAAGAGTGAATAGAACAGGATGAAGTAAAACATCACACGTCCGTTGGGTGTTATATTACAATACTCGTTTATATTCCACTCATACTGTAAAAAGTCACCTTCCGAACTTGTAACGCAAAATACTATTTAGTTAAATATGACAGACACCGTATACAGTGGGGAACAGCCAAATGGAATCAATTCAGTAGCTAAATTATGCATTTTTTTAGAAAATCCTGAGACACGTCAATTTCTAATAAGGCATTTCAATGCGCTGTCAGATAGCTGTCAAAGACCTTAAAAATGGCTACTGTAGGGCAAACTTACGTATAATTAGGTGGGTTTTGTCATTGAGTTAAAGGATTTTAATTTAATTTATTTTAATTAATTTGTAATTTACCATAATGCCAGCATTTTGTTGTGTAGTAAACTGTGGCAATATAGTGTTAACTTTTTATAATCCCTGTTATTTGTAATTTTAAAGATAAATTGAGTTAAAATACTCTTACAGATTCTATAACTAAACTTAATTAAAACAACCACTAAAAGTACAAAAATTCAACACACTCGAATGAAAACAAAGGTTTGTTTGCCCCACAGACGCGATTTTGGCAAAAGCGTTGAAATGCTTATTCTAAAATGACATTTTGCGACGTATAAATGGTATCTCTAAATTTAACCGCCTACAGGTGACAGCTGCAACCCCAAAATTTTCAAATTGGAACTTGTGATACTTCGTTTGGAAATGTCTTTCATCCTGCTATGGTTTTAAATTTTATTACGGAAATTAACAAGAAAGAAATTAAAAATAAAGCAAAAAGTTTAACACCGACAACTGTTAACTACCTACTGCTACAATGACCAGCACGTTTTTAGGTAATTTCCACAAATCACTAACCCTTTTCGATGCTAATCCCCCATATATTTCAAAAGTTGCTGTGACTAGACTGGCTCTATAGTGTTTGGAATCTTAATTAAAATTTTCCGCTAGAATTTCGAACTGATTGCATAAGAAATTACTAAATTTAAACTTGGTCTCGTTTTCACAATCACCTACTAAATTTGGTAAAACAAATTTGTTAAAAAATGTGTGTACAAATATGTTATAAATAATTTTACATTAAATTATGTTAGAAATGATGTCAAATGTTGTTTTTTACAAATTTTCTAACAAATTTTATAAAAAAAAATTTAGTAGTGTCTAGCAATACAATGAGTTTATTAAGATATTTGTAATACAACTAATAATGCAAATATGTAAAAACTACTTTGTTTCAAATTGTCTCTTTCGATGTAATATACTCGTTTAGATCCCTGACAATCAAAATCGATATGTTTGCGACAAACCCGTTTTTGTTTATAAACTGCTTCATATGACATTTCAGACAACGATCTCATTCTCTTTATTTGCTTTTTTGGATTTGGAAATATATGGCAATATTTGTAAATTTGTAAACGATCACCTATTAGTGGACAGTATAAATTCTAGATTCTTTCACCGCGTAGGTCTAACCGGTTTTTCGTAAGATGCCGTTCGTGTGTTCTTGAAGATTGGATTCCAGATTTTATTGAGCTTCGGAGTCCTACCTTTCTATTGAAGTTTTCTGAATGATTTAAATCTCGATGACCTTTCTAACCAAATTGTTATGATAACCATTAAGCGCTCCTAGTAACTTGCAGCTCTCGAAGAGTACTTTGTGATCCCTGTTGCTAAGCGAATGTTCGGCTACCGCTGATTTTGCGGTGTATCTCAGACGGCAGTTCTTTAAGTCTAGCTCCCATCAATATCTTGGTGTTTCCTATGGTCCTACTAAAAGAGGGTCTCTTTTGTCCGTTCTTGAAAATTTTGAAATCCATTTTTCTAGAAAACGGTGTATTCTTAAAAGGCTTAAAGTAAGAGTACCTTTTAGTACTTAGAATTTAGTACATAAACGCTTAAAAGTTAAAGACAAAAAATTATGCGTTAAAATAACCGTTGACCTACACAAAACGGACGCCTACGACCGGTACTAGAAATTCGCAATTGATGGAATCGATTCATCTCTGAATGCTAAACAAGCATACCAGTTTTTGCTTTTCTAAGTAGAAGCGTTCTGAAGGTATTTAAAAAAAACTATTTACAAGGCGCCATTTTCAAAGAGCTCTAGCTCCCTTAGGAAGCATTTTCGGACTAGGTCAATTGGGTTAAATTGTCTTAAAATTATCTGAGAATCTCCGGTCTTCGTTTGTCACGAGAGGTTCTAGACACCCTGTATATTATTTATCTCTCACTTGTATCTGTCACAATTTATTAGTTTGTGATTAATAAACAGTGTCAACAGCAAAATTAAAAAAATAATTCGTATTAGCGCTATCTATAGTTTGGAATCGGAAACTAAATTGTAAGTACGTACACTCATGAAATTTAAAACTTGGACACCACAATTTTTGTAAACAAAAGTTTGCACATTGTGAAGCGGGCTTAAGGGTATCATTTACAATTCTAACAGCAGGTAGTCTCAGTAGGGGTTATCTTATAGAAAGACTGTAGAATGAATCATTACACTAGGCACGTTTTAGAAAATAGGTAATTTACGTTGCTTACTTAATTTTTTCTTTAAAGAATATATTTGAAGGTATCGCTAATTAAACACCATAGCTCGATTAATTATCGAATCAAAATTTTGTTTAGGAAATGTTTACAAAATAAAATTAGAAATAATTTTGATTTAAAAAACGTCTACAAGCAATAACTTTTAAATTAAATCAAAAACTAAACATGGTTATTTGGGTTGACTGATTATTACTTATTTTTAAATAAATCTAACCTACTAATTATTGTAAGTTATTAAAAAAATCATTAAACTCTCTATTCATAATATTTAGTCCTTACAAAATGTATATTTTATGACGTTTCATTTTTTCTGTAGTTAATATAAAAGTGAAAATAAAAACTAAGGCAATTCTTATTGTCAACGTATATATTTAGTTTTTGACAAGAATTTATTACATAATTATAATTAAGATACCAAGTTATAGTTTAAAATTAAATGAAAACGTTTTTTTTAAATAAAGGTATTACTATATAAATAAATATAAGAAATCAATAATGGGTGTGACCTCCATTATTATTGATACATTCTTGGAGGCGTCTGCTCATTGACGCTATCAAGGTATCAATATAATTAATATTAATCGTTTCCCATGCGGTATCAATGGCTGCAATTAGTGCATTACGGTTTACTGGTATAAAATTTGGCCCTTGTTGTCTTCGGATAACAGCAAGTATTCGAGCCCAAACATTTTCGATAATGTTAAAATCTGGGCTTTTGCTGGCCAGGGTAACAGCTCCAAGTTATTTGCTTGTATCCAGTTGCGCACAACCTGCGAAGTATAGGGTCATCATATCCCGATAGTTAATTATCGAATGTTCCAAGAAAATATGTGTAAATAGTAAATGGAATCTACTAACGTAACGTTAAGTCGTTAATTATAGTTACATAACTCTCCTTTCATAAGATATAGTTCATATTAATATGCTTATTGTAAAGCTTCGTACACACCTGAACAACAAACCGAGGAACAAACAGAACAACGAACCGAACGGCAATCGGAACATTAATTTGGACGGTGCTACGTACGAATTTTAGAACAGATTCGCAAGTCCTGATTGTTCCACGAACGGTTTGCGGCGTTCCCGCAACTTGTCGGTTTTTTTTCCGACATCAAAGAAAATGCGCGCGAATGCGTTTGCAGGTTTGGACAAATCTAAACAAAATGGCGAACAAACTTATGCGGGAGAATTAAATTATTTATTTTTTGTCCTCCCTTTTGTGGGTTTTAGGTAATATTATGGAGTTGACAGAAGAAAAATGTTTTAAATTAATCAGTGTTTAAGAATGCAAGAAAAATGCATTTGGGCGGGAAATTTCCAAAATAAAAAAAAAGCGAAGTAAATTATAATTTTTACTCTTCTTTGTGCGTAAAAATTTGGTTGGCACTATCTTCTTGTTTTCCGCAATTTTCTCTTCTCAATAATAAATATATGAACTGAAAACTACTGAAAATAATTATGGGAACAGCACAAACGTTCCGTTTGTTGTTCGGATTGTGGAAATCATAAAAGATCGTTTGTCGTTCTGTTTGACTTTCGGTTCGTTGTTATGTTTGTTGCTCGGTTTGTTGTTCAGGTGTGTACGAAGCTTTACAACTTAAGCAACAATTTTTGGCGAATAAAGATTAGTTTGTGATGTAATATTAGAAACACAAATTTATATCATATCAAATTTATGACAACTTAAAACCAAGAACGTGTATGTTATTGCTAAGAAATTATTAAGGAAAAAGCGCAATTGCAGTGTAAATATTTATAATTAGATATTTTCGAAAGTTTATAAGTCCTCTATTGTAATCTTAATACTTAAAAGAAAATCCTGTCCATTAGCATTATAAGGAAATGGCTTTTACTTTATGAATAAGTTTCAATAACAATAGAATATCCTTGCTTGTTTAATTTACTTCCTTTGAGTCATATTGCTCTAAGGGTTGTTACATTGGTCATTAGAAGTATGTAATAAATAAACAATTACCTACTGTTTGAGAAGGGTAGTGTGAACCAATAAATAAAGTAAGAAATGTAAATTCCATTTTAGTTTAAAATTTCAAGTGTTGTGAAAATGCCACCTCATCTCGGTGCTGATTTGAAAGCGCGGATTGTTTCGGAATTAGCGGCGGGCCGTAGCGTGCGTGAAATTTCACGTATGTTAGATATACCAAAAAGCACCGTAGGGCATTACCGAGTAAAATGGAATCTTGAACACACTTTGGAAAGAGCCATCGGAAGTGGTAGACCTAAAGTATCTACACGTGCTCAAGATCTCGAGTTGTTTCATTACGTAACAGAACAACCATTTGCTACATACTCCAGGGCTATAGCAGATACACATTTTCCCGGATGCCGTATAACTGCACAAAAAGATTAAAGGAGATGGGAATAAAGAAGTATAATGCTGCTGCGAAAGAAGTTCTCAGTGACGAAAATATGAGACGTCGTCTGGAATTTGCAAGGCGATATGTGAACGAACCTTTGGAATTTTGGAATCGAGTGATTTTAGCGACGAAAAACGTTCAATAGCCGCAACGATGGACCACTAAAAGTTTTTAGAATGGAAGGAACTCGTTACGAAAATAATCACATATGTCCTAAAAAACGAAGTGGTTATTTTTCTGTGAATGTGTGGGGTTGGGTTCCAGGAGTTTGTTGGGCTATCGATGGACGTCTTGATTCTGCTGCGTATTTAGATATTTTGGAAACTATTATGAAACCTTCAGTCGAAGTGTTTTATCCAGACGAAGATTATATTTTCCAACAAGTAAGTATTCTTATTTCACTATACATTCTCCAAAAAATAGTTCGGGATCTGTTGAATTAACATTTTCATAATGTATTTTTGTTGTTAAAGGACAATAACTTGGAGCTGTTATCCGAAGACAGCAAGGGCCAAATTTTATACCAGTAAACCGTAATGCACTAATTGCAGCCATTGATACCGCATGGGAAACGATTAATATTAATTATATTGATACCTTGATAGCGTCAATGAGCAGACGCCTCCAAGAATGTATCAATAATAATGGAGGTCACACCCATTATTGATTTCTTATATTTATTTATATAGTAATACCTTTATTTAAAAAAAAACGTTTTCATTTAATTTTAAACTATAACTTGGTATCTTAATTATAATTATGTAATAAATTCTTGTCAAAAAACTAAATATATACGTTGACAATAAGAATTGCCTTAGTTTTTATTTTCACTTTTATATTAACTACAGAAAAAAATGAAACGTCATAAAATATACATTTTGTAAGGACTAAATATTATGAATAGAGAGTTTAATGATTTTTTTAATAACTTACAATAATTAGTAGGTTAGATTTATTTAAAAATAAGTAATAATCAGTCAACCCAAATAACCATGTTTAGTTTTTGATTTAATTTAAAAGTTATTGCTTGTAGACGTTTTTAAATCAAAATTATTTCTAATTTTATTTTGTAAACATTTCCTAAACAAAATTTTGATTCGATAATTAATCGAGCTATGGTGTTTAATTAGCGATACCTTCAAATATATTCTTTAAAGAAAAAATTAAGTAAGCAACGTAAATTACCTATTTTCTAAAACGTGCCTAGTGCAATGATTCATACTACAGTCTTTCTATAAGATAACCCCTGCTGAGACTACCTGCTGTTAGAATTGTAAATGATACCCTTAAGCCCGCTTCACAATGTGCAAACTTTTGTTTACAGAAATTGTGGTGTCCAAGTTTTAAATTTCATGAGTGTACATTCTCATTTACGTTTAGGACCTATAATGTATAAATGGTTTGTGGTAATTTCAATAAAGCTGATTGTTTTTGTGGTTCGACTGTTGAGCAAAAAATTGTACATAAGTAGAAGACATTTCTATTTACTAACATGTTGGAGGCGTACACTTGGACATCTGCTGATGCGTTAATAATAACTTGTTTTTTATTTTTACATTATCATTACGTAATGTCATTATTTATCTATTGTTTATTATAATGTAACGAATTTCTTACGGTAGAGAAACTTAAGAAACTTTCAAATGAAGTATCACAAAGCCCTATTGAAAATTTAGTGGTTACAGCAGTCACCTGTAGGGGGATTTTAGAAAATTTGGGGATGCCATTTATATGTTGCAAGATGTCAGTTTAAAATTAGAAATTGACGTGTATTAGAATTTTCTAAAGCAATGCATAATTATGGACCTACTGAATTTATTCCATTGACTATTCCACACTGTATAATGTCAAAAATTCGGAAATTAAGAAGCAAGATATAAACCTAAAAATAAAAGTTGTAAAGGTTTATAAAAGAAGCCTGTTTGTAAATTATAATAAGTCAATGGCTTCAAAAATAAAATGGCCTAGCAATTCATTTATTGGTAAAACGTAAACTAGCTCAAGTTTAGCACCGATGATGAAATATATATGTATTCTTAAATCAAATTCATTTCGATTTGGGCACAGACAATATTTTTTTCGTTACTTTAACGTGCTACAGAAAAATTACACTAATTTTGTGTCACTAATGTGGGAAGAAATTCTATATTGCAATCATTGGTTTTCGAGTAGAAGGGATACGTTGAAACGTTTTTGCAATTGTTCACAGAAACAGCGAAATTGGGGATAATGTGCTAGTGTTCATCATAAAGGGTTTAAAAAAATTAAATTGTATTGACTTTTTTTGAAGTAATTTTTCGTAATTTTAATAAGAGCGATTTGGTAAAGAACCTATGGGTGTCTGTGCAAAATAAAAACAAAATATACCTTAAGAATTAATATAGGTACTGCCCATATGACGTGACAGGTACTTTACAAATTGTTGCTACTCTATACTTATATCTCAGAACTAACTTCTATGCAACTCAAACTGTCAGTTTTGTCTGCTAGTTCTAATTAAATATTATATTTCTTAAATATAAAGCCCTACCCTCCTAATAATTATAACGGATGAACTTATTAAAAGCTGTACCTATATTGGCTACAGAAATTTAGATAAAATGAATATAACGGAGTGTGTGTTTGCTGATAACCTGGCAGTGTTTGCAAAAAGTGCAGAAGACTTTCAATACAATATTAATATATGGAATGATGCATTAAAAAAGAGAAATATGAAAATTAATGTAGGGAAGACATAAATATTCAAATAGATAATGAAAAAATTGAGCAAGTAAACAGTTTTAAGTATCTGGGAAATATATTTGAAACATATGGACGTCAAGACATTGAAATAAACGAAAGAATAAAAGCGGCAATGTGTATATATATGACAGTTTAGGAAGAAACTTCGTAAGCAAGATTGAAATATCAAACCAAACAAAAATAAAGGTGTTTAAATCTATATTCAGACCGTTACTTATTTTTGGATCCGAAACATGGATTATTGAACAAAAAACCAAAAAGCAGAATTCAGGCAACGGAAAAGAAATATCTGAAAAGAATAATGGGAATAAAAAGAACAGATAGAGTTAGGAATCAGGATAGAACCAACAATGACAGTAATTGAACAGAACCAACTAAGGTGGTATGGGCACTTAATGAGAATCGGAGAGATTAGGTAAGTAAAGAGGGTGTGGAAAAAGAATCATACTAAAATGGAATAGAGGAAGAATCAGAGAGATTTGAAAAGGAGTAATAGAGAAAATACTAGCTATTAAGGGACATGCGTTACAATCAGCGAGAAAAGTCACTCAAAATAAAAAAACAATGGAATGCATTGGTTTATAAATAACATATAAATAATTATAAACAATTGAATTATATAAATAGCACAAAATAGAATGTAAAATATACAAAAACGTTAAAAAATGTAAATGTACATATATACGGGGTGTCGAGTACCTCTACGGACAAATTTCTCGTAGTGATTCTAGACCCAAAAATAAGAAAAAAAGTTTATATAAACCAAGGTTCGGAAACGTTTTGTTTACGACCTCCAAGGTGTTAACAAATTTTTATTTTCCTCGGTTTTTTGACGATATTTTGCGAACAAGTTTGAATATGATCTTGAAATTTGGGACACGGGGGTTTTTGTGGTCGAGAAACTTAAGTAGAAAAACGTATACCCTTTTCATTTTTAAAAAGTTCAGGCTGTTTTAGAACGTGACCTTCCTGCACAATTAGAATTGTCTCACTGGTTACAAAACCAATGAAATATTTAAGTTTCTCGACCACAAAAACCCCCGTGTCTCAAATTTCAGGACTATATTCAAATTTGTTCGCAAAACATCGCAAAAAAACCAAGAAAAAAAAATTTTTGAACACCCTGTAGGTTAAAGCGTTTCCGGACCTAGGTTTATATGAACATTTTTTCTTATTTTTGGGTCTAGAATCTGTACGCTGTCCGTAGAGTTACTGGACACCCTGTATATCCTTACACCTAATGGTAAACAAGGATTATTGATAAAAAAAAAAAAATCTTAAATATTTAAAAAAAGTCTAAAAATAAATTTGTCTCAAAAAGTAAAAAGTTCAATCTTTTGTCAACTTACAAAATACAATATAATACAATACGTTGTTGAAAAAATACTCCAAATTGCAGTTGTAGATAATGTAATTTACAACATCCCCTTTTTGTGAAATTAACATTTTTTAAAATATTGTTAAAACAATGAATATCACGTGATTACCGCATTAATTATTATTGGATCAGAAAATCGTCTAAAAAGTGTGTAATTATAAATAAGTTGTATTTGAAAAAAAAATGTATGTATTCAAAATCTGAAAAAAATTCTTCTTTATTATGAAAATTATTAGGAAATACGAGTTTCATTAAAATCAGACTAATGTCGGGTAATGAAAAGGCATACGTGATATAGATAAATGAACAACAACAACAATAATGTGAAACCAACGTAATTAGATGTATTATTACCGCTGAATCACACTTATGTAGACATTGTCTGTTTTGTTAAAACAGAAGTGAAGGTTAGATGCAAATTATAACCTTAATGTCTCATTAAATGTTTATTTAACTTTTTCAGAACTGAATAAACCGGGCTTACCTTGAAATTTGAAATTACATACTTGGTAATTGTTTAAATTATAATCTATTTTCTTAAATTGTTTTATGTACATAGCTGCTTAGGTATAATAAAAAACAAAAAATTATAGAATGGTTTCGCATTTTAAAAATGTAATAATTGTTAATAATAAGTATTGACATTAACAACGCACATCGAAGCTTAATACTGGAGTTAGAATTAACTGCTGCATATGATTCAGTGTGGAAAGAAGGTGTACTTTTCAAATTGTTTAACGTTATTCCTTGTTCGAAAATTAACTTATTACAATAGTTATTGCCACCCCTCCCGATTACAAAAAATTGAGGGGGAGCAGCCCACAAAGGAGTTCACGGCACTTCAATTCGAACTTCATACAATATTTCATAAACCGAGAGTGTTTAAAACTAATAGACAAACAATCTCTTACAATTTTAGAAAAGCCGATTTACCGGTATTATAGTCTTCTAAACAACATAGATTGGACACCACTATATAAATACAGCTACGTCGATCCTGCCTGCGCTTATCTAAAAGAAACTTTCCTTGTTGATTTTCTCTTTCAATAATTAAGACTTTGAAAAGAAAGTCGAAGTTCTTCAAACTATCTCGTAAATTTTTATCAAACTCATATTACTCTACAAAATTTCGAAATCTTCGCTCTATTTGTAAATCAGAAATCAAAGAATACCATTAGTTTCTAACCGAAGTAGAATCCACTATTTCGAGAATTCCAACAAATGTTTGGAAATTCATAAATATTAAGAGGTTCTCACAAAATTCTTCCATTCATAAATTCAAACGGTGCATAAATCAGCGGATCGAGAAATGTCGTCCAAACGTTTGCAGAATTTTTCTCTAAAGTTTACCGATCATCTACTATCTGTAATGATCTTTAAGTTAATTATCCCAACCGTCCGTCCATTAACATTCAAGAAGTATCAGCTGACTCTATTGAAATTGCTGTTAAATTTTTCTTCGGGTTCTGACCTCATTTCTAATTTTATCATTAAAGACTGTAGAGACATGTGGGTTTAGCATGGAAGAGATGATCCGAAAACAGAGAGAAGTGGAAGAAGATTGAGAAAGCCTACATCCAAAAATGGATAGATGAGAACTAAAAAAAAAGGAGAGAAGGTGATAGGGTAGATAGTATGAATTTCGTTGATTATATTTCTGCAAACTAATTCCAGTATTTTGGTTATTTTATCAAACACTGAAGTTAATAGTTATTTGTTAATTTTATAGAAAACCTGTGAAAAAAACCAATTTCTGAGTCTTTATTTTTTCAAAAAGTCATTACGTTATTGCAAATTTTAAAAGTTAATTTTAAAATAAAGGGAATAGGAAATTACCTTAGTCGCACTAGTTCAAAATTTGATTATTATTCAAATTTTGAAAATATATTTTGTTTCTTTACGTCAGATGATCTTCAACAGCGAGAAACACTGTGTAGGTAGGTGTTTAGATGTATTTTGCAATAATCATTGGCTAATAATAATTTAATTGGGTATACTTCGAAATTGTATCGCCTTATACTAAAGTTCTTGAAATTATTAGCTCAACGTACAGTTTTCTATTAATTTAATTAATTCTTAATTGCTGAATCCATTTACATGTTAAAGATGTGCGTAGACGAACAATTTTGTCTAAACAGAAATATAATATTGAATGTTTGAATTGTTTTTAATTTAATATTGAAATACTAAAGTAATGATTTATGATTTGAAGTTGTTATCCTTGTAGGTAGAGGTAGAGTTAAAATTACGGTCTAAAATTACATATACGTTTCGCCTAAACCTGTGAGGGTTTTATCAAAGCTAAAGTAAATTAAAAAACCGTGTGGGTCACAGAATTTAAAATAATCATCAACGAAAGAATAAATAAACAAGAATAACAAGAATATTCTTCATTATTTATTCCTATACGGATTTGGTTTTTGACGATTTTGAGGAAAAAAAACATAAATAATTATAAGTTTAATTAATTACCATTATCTCTATTTTTTAATTGGTGTGAGATATTATGCAAATTTGTCTTTTATTCGTAAAAGTATGTATAAAAAGAACAACAATTTTATTTTGATTATTAAATTTCAACCTAGAAGAAATGAATACGTTTTTGAGTGGATGTTGGTTAGTTCTTGCTGTAGTGGTGTATGGACAGTCAGAAACTTACACCGATGAATTCGATCAAATAGATATTGATGAAATTTTATCGAGTACACGTCTGGTAGAAAACTACATTGAATGTTTAAAAACTGGTAAAAATGTACTCCTGCTGGTTTAAAACTTCGAGGTAAGTAGGAACTAACATATTTCTAAATTACTGTCTCAATTAATTAAGTCTAATTTCAGAACTTCTTCCCGACGCCTTACAAACGAAATGTACCAAATGTACTGATGTACAAAGAACAAAATCTGAAAAAATTTTAGAATGGTCCATTCAAAACAGACCCGACGATTTTCTCGAACTTGAAGTTTTATTCGATCCTGAACATAAATACAGAGAACTATATGAAGTCGAACTAAAAGAGCGGAATATTACTTTGCCACCGTTAAAGTAAATTATGATTATTTCAACTAATTATGTATGTAATTATAAAATAATTGATTAATTAAAGAAGTGACAGCATGAATACTAAGTTATTTTTTGATATCATAGATGTCGCTGTTTTTCAAAATTGGTTTTATTAGGTTAAATTTATATGTCACTTTATTTTGAGTTTAGTCTTATTTAAAATAAAATTAATTTTTTTAGTGCGCACTCAAATCTTAAAACTGAAAAAAAAAATTTGCAGAACGTTTAGTTTAGTAAAAATGTGTTGTTTCTTAAAATAAATATTTAATAAATGTGGTTGTAAAGGTAATACAAGGTGTTAATGATGTGTTAGTGTTGAGAGTGTAAGGACCGTTCAAATCTGTCAAAACATATAAAAAAACAATATGTTTCATTGCAATTTTGTAGCTTTTTTTGAACACTCAGTAGCAAAACTTTGACAAATTATTTGGTTTCAGAACGATTATGTGCTATGAGACAAGCGTGAGCTTTCAAATTATACAGTACAATTATTGCTTTTTGACTTAATGATATGTTGATAGCTTTTAACTGAATACTTATCAAAGGATTAAAATTAATATAATGCCATATTATACAAGGTATTTAATTTGATTTAATGAAATTAAGATCGACTTTAGGAAACAGTTTTCTTTAGATTTCCATCCGATTGGTTCAATATCAGTTTAATTAATCTATGTTCAGAAAACACCTGTCGTCGGTACACAAGAAAAGTGCCACTACTCAATAGTATAATGTATTACAAGAGGAGCAAACCACAGTTTTCATGCGATGTGGGAGCCCAAGCGCTGTTTTTATCCGTAAGTAATACACTATATTTTTTCCACGACCAGTATGTAGTATCTATGGACTTTATCAAAATTTAATTTAAGATTTAAATGTCAGTTTGGCAATTCAAAAAAAATATAGCTGTTTCCATGACTACCAAACATTTTCTTTATTCTCAATAATGAACAATAATTATCAAGTTTACTTTTTTCTTCGAAGGGTAGACGTCGTTTTAACAAATTTTCAGGTTAGATAAATAAATGTCAGTATCAAATCAAAAAGAGCAACCAATCAGCTTTTGCAACTATTTCATTCAATTGGGCTATACATACCGTTAGGTACTAGTAACATAATGATTTTCTTAAGATGCTTCAGAATAACAAATTTTCTCTAGTGGTTTATGACTACGAAATGTCACGTTTTTAAGGTGGTCGTGGAAAAAATAGTTGTGTCGTTTTTCATGATTGAAACACTTCACTTTCCGCTCAAAGACAAAGCGGTACTTGTGCCCTGTATTGTAAACTATCTTTATAATATTTTTCTTGGTAAAAACTTACTTCTTCAGTTAACTTTTCTCACTTTTCTTGTGTACCGACGACGTTCGATTTGATAATGTAATTTTTTCATTGCCGGTTAAAGTGGAAACGAACACAATTTTAGTTTTTTAAACGCACCTACATACTTATTATAAAATAACCTTCAGTCATAAGTAATTCTCTTCTGTTCGTGGTCAGTGCAAGGTCTTATTTGCTTGATGCTTTGGTAACTATATTGCACATGTAGAAAATATTCTTCCTTACAACCCGAATATTTTCTGTAACTTCATTCCATCTATTCGAGGTAGTAGTATCTCAATGCCACCAGTTTTGACCCATGATGATATAGTTCTTTTTAATGACAAAGGGTTTGTCATAATTTATTGATAAAGAAATTGTATTCTTACGATATCCCAGAACAACTTTTCGATTAGTTAAGTCACATTTTTTAAACCGGCAGCTGCAATCAATACAAAGTTGGCCCTACATTTAAGATATGTAACTATCGACCAATAGCTATACGGCTATCGATCGCTTAGTCACGTTTCAATCACGTAATGTGACAGCATTAATAGATAAAAAACAAATTGAAGGGCTCTATTTAGACTTTTGTAAGAGTTATAAGTTTAGCATTTTTTTCTGTACGTGCTTACTGTAACGTCTTATCTGCTGCATGCTTTGATAACTTCATAACCCATGCGGAGAATATTCTTCCTCACAATCTAGATACCTCCTGGAACCTCATTCCGCCTATCCGAGGTTGTGGTGGCTCAATGCCACCGGGTTTGACATTCTTTAATGATAAAGAAATTGTAGCTTACGATATCAAAAAACTTCTGGATTAGATTAAGTCATACCTTCTAAATCGGCAGCTAATTATAAGAATATGAGCTGATAATCTTTACAGCTACGTCAGAACTCCCATCTCGGTCTCATACTGCTTAAAGTGTTTGTGATGAACAGAATAATTAGTTTTACCAGTGTCGTCAAAATGTACTCATCTATCTCCACACTACAACAGTGTGCTTTATTACAAAATACTTTGATTGCAAGTAAGGGCTGGTGTATTGGAAATGAAACCCAACTTAGATAAATGCATTTGCATCATTTTTCACAAAATGTTATCTTCACTGTTTTTGTGCTAACGGTTACACGGCAACAACTTTAAGAGAATTAGAGAAATCAAAGGGTCATTTTGTTACCATTTCTCTCTTTACTGCATCCTATATCAATTTTGCCTTCTCCAAAGTGGATTGGACCTATCTGACGAGTCTCGAAATTTTAGGTTACTTTGGTGAGACCTCACTTGAAGTGCGATTCAATAGTCTGGCATCCGCTCACCACTTTATCACTAAATTCTTGAATAATCCTCTAAGTTTAATTCTATTAAGAAGGTGTACCTAAATTTTTTTTCATCAAATAAATAAATAAACTCTTTTATCCATATTTTTTACAATATTTTGTTAAATATACAGGGTGATTGATTAGTGCGATAAAGTTCAGTATCTTCTATGTCCTTTGAAGTATCAAAGCAAACGTCACGGGAGATTATAGCCATACTTAAGTTTTATATTTTAAAATTAGTTACAATGTTACAGGGTGTTCCATAACGCCGTGCCAACCAAAGTTACATTTTTTAAAGAAAATGACCCTATATTTTAATTAAATTTGAAATTCGCTTTACTTTCTTATTACAAAAATATATACTTGTAATATGTTATACAGGGTATTTAAAAAGTTATAACCACTTTTCCATGAAAATCGTAACAAGTTTACCGCCCTGTATAATTTTAAGGGTAAGAACAATGATCTGTTGCACCCGTAGCTTTTTAATAATTGTCAAATTTTATAAAATGATTGAGTTTGTGAATATTCGTTAAATTGATTACAGGGTGAGTCAAAACATCAATTCATTATTTTCTCAGTTTTTTTTAATGGAACAACCTGTATTTTATATCACTATCGAAAAGTACTATTGTTTTACTTATATTTTTGTTAAGCATTTCCTATGCCCAAAATTATTAGTTTTTGAGATATTTTCATTTTTATATGTATTAATAATGTGTCTAAATGTTTTAATTATGAGTTGGCCATGATTTTATTTGTCTAAAAAATGACAGTTTACTATTATTGTTTATAAATTAGTTGTCAAATAACGAATACATTAATAAAAAACAAGTATACTACAAACAAATTTTACAAAAAATTACAATTACGAACAAATAAAAGCATTACTAATTTCCTAAACTACAATAAAAGTTAATTACAAAGATGTTCTAAATGACCCCCAAGACATCTATGCATGCCTGAAAATGACAATTGAAAGAGTTACTAACATTACTAAGCATTCATGCTGATATTTTGAAATTCATATGTTATTCTTTCCTTAATGTTATCTTCTTGTTGTCGGAGGTGTTTTATAAACTCTTTTTAGTAACCCCAAAATAGTCATTTTATTGAATTCGGTGACCTGGGTATCGCACTAGTCCACCTCTTCGATCCATTTCAGGATACTGATCATCAAGTTCACTGATTAAAGATTATGGTGTACAGGAGAACGTCATGTAAAACCACATTTGTTGGCGGATACGAAGTGAAACATCTTCCAGTAATACAGGTAAGTGATTTACTAAAAATCTAAATACATTTCAGCATTTAAATAATCTTCAAAAAAATATGGCCTACACATAGTTACCAACAATACCTCCCCAAACATTTAATGACCATCTGGTTTGACTATGTGTAGTTGTGGGGTATGGATTACTTGTGGAATAATAGTGAAAGTTGTGCCTGTTAACACACCCATTTTGATGAAATGTAGCTTTATCTCAAAACAGTACATAGTCAAAAAAGGCTCTCTGTTGATTAACGTTTTGTAGGGCCCATTCACAAAATGCTAATCTCTTCTCAAAATCATTATCTGTTAATTCCTGATGCAATTGAATGTGATAAGGGTGCATTTTGTTTTTACACAGAATTGATTGCATACAATAGTAACTAAGTTGTTGTTCTTTAAAATACTCCTTATACTTGCATGTGGGTTTCTGTAACTGCCAACAACACATTCATTTCATTTAATTCTGTCACAGTAGTATTTGTTCGGTATTGGAACCAGTTCGGTTAAACCGATCCATCAATCTTTCTAAACTTGATTTCGTAGGTTGTGGCCTCTCAGGAAAACGTTCAAAATAAACTCTTGCTAAACGCAATGCATTTTTATTGCATTCTCCCAATATCCATATCATATCTACCATTTCATCACGAGTGAAATTCATTTTTGCTCTATTTTAGATTTTTTAAAATTATAAACAAATGTACCACAACAATCAATTAACAGATAATTATAGTAAACTGTCATTTTTTTGACAAATAAAATCATGACCAACTCATAATTGGCAAACATTTAGACACATAATTAATACTATGCATATAAAATGAAAATATCTCAAAAACTAATAATTTTGGGCATAGGAATGCTTAACAAATACATAAGTAAAACAATAGTACTTTTCGATAGTGATATAAAATACAATTTTCCATTAAAAAAAAAAACTGAGAAAATAATGAATTGATGTTTTGACTCACCCTGTAATCAATTTAACGAACATTCCCAAACACAATCACTTTTATAAAATTTGACAATTATTAAGAAGCTACGGCTGCAACAGATCATTGTTCTTGTAGCCCTTTGAAATTATACAGGGCGGTGAACTTGTTACGATTTTCATGGACAAGTGGTTATAACTTTTTAAATACCCTGTATAACATATTACAAGTATATATTTTTGTAATGACGAAGTAAAGCGGATTTCAAATTTAAATTAAAATACAGTGCTCTCGCTAGTTCGTCACCCGCTAGTTCGTCACTCCCAGTAGTTCGTCAAATCTGCAAGTTCTGACACGCACGGGGATGTGTGATGCATTTTTATTTCTTTGACGCATGTTATTGTGTTGTTTTTCGTTCATCGGCGGAAGAACGTTTGCAAGTGTGTTACAATTAGTGCTCTGTGAACTTTATCTAATCAAAATGGCCAAAACGAGTAAACGTAAACACGATACACTGACTTTGGAAGTTAAATATGAGATTTTGAAGAAACTGTTCCTCGAACAACCGTGAACTCAATACGAGCCAAAAAGAAGAGATAACAAAGTGATAGTAAACGCTGAAACTAGCATCTCGTCGCGGCAGACTTTGCGTTCAGGAGAAAACAACTTGATGGAAGAGGCTTTGTATTCCTGGTTTCTAAACGAACGCAAGAATCGCAACTCGCCCATCACCGCGGATATTCTCAAAGCTAAAGCGTTGTTTTTACCAGCGTCTGTATAAGAAGGGAGGTTTTAGGGCCAGCGAGGGTTGGTTCAACAAGTTTAAATCCAGACATGGAATCCGCCAGCTTAGTGTTTCCGGGGAGCGCGTTTCTAGCGACGAATCAGCTGTGCTTCCTTTTGTCGGCAAGTTTCAAGAGATTGTGAAAGAACATGGCCTCACACCACATCAGGTCTACAACGCCGATGAGACCGGCTTGTTTTATCGCCTTCTTCCTAATAAGACTTACGTTTATCGTGAAGAACGTGCAGCACCCGGCGCAAAGTGTCAAAAGAACGCGTAACAATCATGCCGTGTTCGAACGCTTCGGGAACACACAAACTGCCGCTTTTGATGATTAGGAAGTCACAGAAACCGAGGGCATTCAAGAATGTCAATTTACCACTCAGTTACCGTAATCAAAGCAAAGCTTGGATGACCGGGGCTCTGTTTATGGAGTGGTTCCATGAAGAGTTTGTGCCGAAAGTTCGCCGATTTCTCAGATCAAAAAACCTTCCCTTGAAAGCGTTACTGGTCGTCGACAACGCACCGGGTCATGGTAAAGACGAACTAGCATCGAGTGACGGCTTCATCCGCGTTCTCTTTATGCCTCCGAACTGCACGCCTTTGTTGCAGCCTTTGGACCAAAACGTGATTCAAAACGTCAAGACAAACTTTAAAAAGAAGATTTTACTGCGACTGTCAGCAAACTTCGGACATAGGTCTAGCTCTTAAACAGTTGAACCTCAAGGATGTCGCATTTACAGTAGCTAAAGCATGGGACGCTGTATCGACAAAACTAATCTCACTTCGTGGAAGAAGCTATGCCGAGCTCAACTTCAGCCGAGGACGACGTACCGGTATGGGAACCTGAAGATGACATTCCCTTGGCAGAGTTGGTACCACAGCAGTAGAACAACATCCAGATTTTGGTCTCACACGAGAAGACATCGAAGAGTGGTGCAACGAGGCGGACTACCAGAGTTTGTCTGACGAGAACTTTCTAGAGGAATTTGAATCGGACCGTTGTAGGTAAGTTTTAACCAAAATTCATTTGGGGAAACTATTTTTCCCAAAAGAACTTGATTTAACGCTTTGTCGTATACGTATTTTTAGTGCTGCTACAAACGAGAACGATGAAAATTCTCAGCTGCCGAAACCTACTGCAACAGTCAAGTCTGACGATGCGCTTGCGGCAATTGAGAAATGCATACTATGGGGCGAGGAGAATTCAGAATCGGCAAGCACCCTAAGCACATTAGCAAAGCTACGGCAAAATATTCTTGTCAAAATGTATCAAGGAAAAACAATCAAAAATTGATGATTTTTAACCAAACAAGACTAGTATGTACTGCATTTGCATAATTGAAATTTAATTTTTTTACTATGTACTGCTACATATTATGTATATTGTTCTAAAGAAAGCATGAGTTAATCCTTCTAATTCCATCTGTGTTCATTAAATGTGTTCAATAAATAAAGAGTAACTTAAATACAGGGTTAACGAGCATTATCTTTGAAAATTTCAACCCTTTTCTCGAAACTTCAGTAGTTCGTCACATCCAGTAGTTCGTCAGGGTTGCCGACACCAGGGTGACGAACTAGCGAGAGAGTACTGTATAGGTATTCCTTTAAAAAATGTAACTTTGGTATGGCACGGCGTTATGGGAACACCCTGTAACATTGTAACTAATTTAAAAATATGAAGCTTAATGATGGCTTATCTCCGTAACGTTTGCTTTGATACTTCAAAGCATATAGAAGGTACTGAACTTTATCGCACTAATCAATCACCTGTATGTCACGTAACCGTAAATAAATGTATTGTAATTATAAACCAAATAATATAATATAATAACAAAAACGAAATGGTAGTTATTATGAAAACGTCCAAATAGCAAGTTTCATAAACCTTGGAACAGTAGCTTTGAAATCATGTCTACATACTGACAGATGGTGTTAAACTAATAGGTTAAATTGACATGACGAATCAAGATATTACACTATTTAGTACTAATTTGTAATCGACAAATAATGTTGTAACTGTGTGAGTTTGGAAGAAATCGTGGTCTTGGTAGTCAAGGAAGCAAACCATGATGAAAAACCAAAATTTAAAACCGTGTTCCCCAAAATGCTCTCTGAATTCTCTTTATTATTGTATTTGTTAGGATTTCTCTGTTCTTTAAATATTCAGCTTGGACATTCCATGTTTGTTAGCTGATTTACCATTAACTTTTTTCCTCTAATTCATCTTTCTTTATGTTCCATGTTTTCTTTTAACGTAATTTTATTAGGTAGTGATTTGATGTATTTCTGCCCTCTACATCTTTCGATATTAGTGAGTGTATTGTCTGTATTAATACTTGGTTAATTGTTGTTCTTTTCGTATGCTGTCATGTACCTTTATGCATGTCTTTATTAGAATTGAATTCATTATTTATCAACTCTCTTGCCATTGCAAAATTGATTTGTTTTTGTCCGTTTTCGTTTGTTTTTTTGGTATAAACTGTGCAGTTCTAGATTCTCATTCAAGTTCGGCGTTTAAACCATCTATTAGCAGTTTGACACCATACTTTGATATTTTCTCATAGAGTTGTTTCAATACTTCATAAAAGTTGTCTTTATCTTCTTCCTCTGCTACTTCAGTTGATACGTCCACATTTGTTATACTGATTTCTCTGATTTTTCCTCGGAATCTAACATAACTCAAACTGTTGTCTACTACTTATTATTTTCTCCATTCTTGCATTTGCCACTATGAACCTTGTTTCTAGTCTATTTTGTTGTGTGACTCCAATTATGTAGTTATAGTCGTCTAGCCTAGTTATTCTTTCGCCTTTCAGAGTAAAGCAACTAGTTTGAATTTGCATTGTTCTTCTAATGGTTTTAATCCTATCACATTCCATGTGCCTATGTTCCATACTTTTTGTTGTTAGTTTTCCTTTGTGTTTTCCATTACCTTTGTTTTCCTTTTTATGTATCGTTTCCTTATTCGTCCTTTCTGTTACATCACATAGTTTTTGGAGCGGAGAGTTCCACTTTTTTCAGGCGTCCTCCGTTATCACCTGACCAGTTGTCTATTACAATCTTTTAATATCCGGTCTTTTTTTTCATTTGTCCATTTAATCTCTTGTCTGTATCTTCTGGTCTACTGTAATTAAATCGTTATCTATGTAAATTCCAATTCCTCTAGCCGTTTCTTGTTTGGACTTTAAAATTTAAAATGGTTAGTTTTTGCTGAAAATCCCCACACTTTACCACTGTAACATTTGGTTCTGGTTTATCTACTTTATACACATGTTTTATCGAAATTGTTATTCCCATTTTTTTGGAAGAAATCCTTGACATTTTGCTTATTAAAATCGGCTCTTCTAATTACTATGCTATTTTTCTTTCCTTTCTTTTTCTACTTTCAAGTTTTATTATCTGTGCTCCTGTTTCCTCTTTCATCTATCTTTTCTGATTTTCCCATTCAACTTATTTCTTAATGAGTTTTTCTTTCAATGTTCTTATTTCTTCGCCATAGTTTTTCAACTGGTCATTAATTACTTTTACATTATCGTTTTTTTCTTGGACGTATGTTTTAATTCATTTGTGAATTCATATTTGTCCGTAAACTTCCTAATCTCTCTATATTTCTACCGTCTTTCCTTTCCTGTCGTGGGGAGTTCGTTATACTACGTTATTTCTTTTCTGTTTATGTATTTCATCTGCTCTATTTTCTTCTTGTTGACCTTCTTCTCGTTTTCTTTTATTTATGAAATTCTTTATTGAACATGTGCTATTCGATCTTTCTCGCTCTTTTTCCATTCATATAAATTTAATATCATTGCTTTTCACTAATCTAAATTTGATGGTAACAACTCATTTTATCACATCGGTTTAAAATTCACCAAATTTTGTATTTTTACTATCTTGACGTCTATTTCATTAAAAGTCTGTATACTATTGGCGCGGAGTAATAAATCATAATTGCTTGAAATAATTCTTTATTTTCTTGTGAAAGCGGTACTTCTACGGTTAAGTAAAAACCAATAAATTCTAACCAAAATACAATCATTGTGCCGCTCTTGCAGCATATCGACCCATCTAGGTCTCAGAACAAGAGTTTAATCTGTGTAAACACGTTGCCATCAGCCCAGGTACTGACGAAACGAGAATCATAGCCGTAGATGTGGGTATTATACCAAGATACAAAAATAATGGTATATGATACGTAAGAAGTAAAATTTATAATGTGATCTACTATACAAATAAAATAAATAACATATATACCTACGCCACTGAAATACGGCAGATTCGATAATTCTGACAGGTTTATTACTCCGCGCCAATAGTATACTGTGTTTAGGTTGATCGCGTTAACAAAAATCGAACTTATGTTGTTATTGATATCTACAGTAAAATGTTTGTAATCAATTATACACTATTTAATTTAGTTTGGTCTCTTAATTTTCTTCACTTGATTGCACCTTCTATGCTCCGATTTTTCACGGTAAAAACAATTTAATTTTCACTACGCGTAGCAATGGCGAAACTTCGATAACGAGTCGCCGACAAATCCCAAATTCTTTATAGTATTTGTAAAATAATAATTAAGTATTGGCCAAAACAAAAATTTCTTTGAATTTAATTCATACAATACCTAAATATAATGGATAACAATTTCTTAGAGAAAGCTAACCCTAGAGTTTGGAAAATACCAAGGATCAAGTAGTATAAATCCTCCCAAGCTATAATTCCAGATGAATAAATATTCTCGCAAATATTTCTGAAGGTAGAAGAATGAAAATAAGAAACCACTACCCTGGTTTCAATTTGCCGACGTTTCGCTTGACCTATGCGAGCTTTATCAAGGTTTCTTAAAGTCCGTCTAGCTTAAAAATATTTTCGAGGATATTCATCTGGCGCCAATGATCAATATAAACTGTGGAAATATCTGCAACATTACTGGTTTGATACATAATTACTATAAAAATATATATACCGAGAACCAGATTTCCAATTAAAACTGACGATGGGTCATATGTCACTAGGTCAATTTCCCACAAAGCAAACACACTACTTTGCTCCTCACGGTGTTTTGAAGAACGAGTCTCTTTCTACAAAGCTGCGCGTAGTTTTTGATGGGTCTCATCCTATTGATCCCGGTCGTGCTCTCAATGACTGTTAATGGTTGGTCCGGTTATACAGTAGGACTTCCACCCTTCTTCGATTTTGTAAGCACTTTATCACTCTTGTTTCGGGTATTAAATCTATGGATAGACAGGGGCATATGCATATGTTCTATTTGTTTATTTTCTGTTTCTTCTTTTTTTCTAGCAATAACCATGAATTTTGTTTTTCCTATGTTGACTTTTATATTATTTTTTCCCAGTACTTCCCATACATACGTTCTATTCACTCTGTCAAACGCTTTTTCAAATTCACATAGCATATAAATGCTTCTCTGTCGTGATTTTCCTCTAACCTTCCTTCTATTCGTGACCTTATTTTTCTTTCTATTATACACTCAAATACTTTTTTTACCGTAGATAGCAAAGAAATTCATCTGTAGTTGTCACATACTTTTCTATCTCCTTTCTTAAATATTGGTAGAAATCACTGCTATTCTCCAATCTTCTGGCATAAGTTTCTGTTTCTAAACCATATTTAATAATTTATGTAAGATATTGGTACCTATCTCTCCTAAATATTTTATTTGCTCTGGTTTTATTTAGTCGTGCCCTGCAGCTTTACCATTTTTTATCCTTTTAACTGCTTCCTTTAATTCTTCTCTGGTTATCTCTTTTTGCTCTTCTTTTGTTGTGTTTTCTTTTCTCCCCTTTTTCTTCCTTTTTCTTGTCTTTGTTTACTTCTAGCAGCTCTTCAAAGTACTCTTGCCATTTGCTTATTATCTGTTTTTTTTTTTATGATGTTTCCTTCCTTATGTTTGATTTGTTTTAGTTGTGTCTCTTTTGTTTTTTTTTTGATTTTTTATTACATTATAGAATAATTTGCTATTTTCCTTAAAGTTTGTCTGAATTGTTTCACAGAACCCTTCCCAGGATTTTTTCTTTGCCAGCATTATTTCTTCTTTTACTTTTTTCCTAATTTGTTTGTATTCTTCATAATGTTTGTTTTTCTCTTGGTTGTAAGTACTTCTTCCATTTTCTTTTTTTCCTTTACCCACTTGTTGTATTTCTTGTGTAAACCATCTTGTATGCTTTTTTGTGTTTCTTGTTTTCTTTATTTTACATACCTTTTGTGCTTCTTCATATAAGGAACTTTTAAACTTGTGTCATAACTCTTCAATGTTGTTTTCTTCTTCTTGGAACAATTTTTTCAAAAGACTTTCCAAAGTTTGTTCATATTCTTTTTGGTATTTTTCCTCTCGTAATTTATGTATTTTTTCTTACCCTTTAGTTTTTTTCTGTTTTTCTGTAATGGGCTTGAAGGAGTTCCCAACGCTGAGTTGATGCCGCGAAGAAATTGTGTAACTCTTGCAGTAGAGAAAGAACGAGCAAGCTTGGCTACTTTCAGCTGCACATTCACCGACCAAATTAAGCGAGTGTGTTGAGCAGGAAATATATTTGGCTAGAGGAGAAATTTCCTTTATTTTAGCTTGTAGGCCGTTGTATACGCCTGCCATGTGAGCTGCATTGTAGTAAGATTTCCCTTGGCAGTTTGAAATATCAATTTCAAATTCAGTTAAAGTTATTTGTTGTGATTTATGGCCTGTGTTTGGGATAAACTGGAGAAATCGTTCTACAGGTGATCCATCAGGTAGGACATATCTGATTACAAAAGTGAGCTGGCCGACGTAGATATCCCACGTCGGGTGTCGAGTCAATGATCAGAGAAAAATATTTAGCTGTTACTATTTCCATTGAAATTGTCTTCAATTCTTTTTCTCCCATAAGCCGAATGAATTCTTCACACGTCGTTGAAGAAGGATAACTCGTATCTCCTGAGCCTGGATTCCCATAGCGTGATACGTGCTTGGCCAAGAATGGATCGAACTCAGCGATAAACTCTAAGGACATCAAGTAATTCCCATTGTGCAATGTACCTATTTTCTCGTCGTATTCTGTGAACGGCAAACCACGTGATGCAAGCGCTTTCACACATGCAAC
Source organism: Abscondita cerata (assembly GCA_030710515.1). NCBI lineage: Eukaryota > Metazoa > Arthropoda > Insecta > Coleoptera > Lampyridae > Abscondita > Abscondita cerata. The sequence goes on from JALBCR010001057.1 coordinate 354,526, forward strand.
TACCCTTTTCAAAATGTTTTTCCAATAATTTATTTCTTCATCCAATTGTATAGTTAACGCGTGGTCAATGCGGCTTAAGAAGTTGCTTCTATCCTTCATGCGCAAGTCAGACAGTTTGTGAGTACGCGAGTTCGCATGAGCTGATACTCGACAAGTAGAATTTTACCAGTCATTAAAACCTTCCTTTCTGTCGAAATGACTCTCTCCAGCATTAAAAAGAAGACAAGGTCCACAAACACTCTTGGAATAAATTAACCACTTACGCGGGACGTTTTCGCCATTTAGAAGCTGACATTCAAATAAGTGTTTAGACAAGTAACGTGCTTTATCTTTGTAGATCCGCTCACTCTCTGGAAAATCATTTTTGATGTTTTGATTGGCTCAGTTCTTACAAATATAATCACGCGTGAAATCGTCGATTGTCCATTTGGTTGTATCGTCGCTAATTTTGCACAGCCCTGGTTAGGATCGGGTTGCACTCTTGGTACTAATAGAACTTCTTTGGCTTTATCCTTTGACGACTTGCCAAAACTACCAATTTAGCTGCGCTTGAAGATACTGAAGAAACATCAGTTGGCGTAGTACCACTATATATAATTTTCTCATTATCTTCGTCTTTATCGTCTGTAGAAGGTTTTCCAAAAAAGTTTTTTTAATTATATTTTTTTGCTTTTCTTCTTTTTTTTTGTTCGCTTGCGATACTCTGCCCCGCCCAACCTTTTCTTTCCATCCATATTTCTATACACTTCACGTGAGGGACTGGTCTGAAATATTTACACTGTGCAGGACCTAGACTGGTCGCAAATCTGTATTAAAATAGTTTTGTCGGAAACACACGCACTAAGTATAGATTTTAAAACAATAAACGTCGTCGCGTCCCGTGAAAAACGTTCAACTCACTGCAGTTGCTATACGCACACTATTATATTATTCATTGCTCATTGCTGAATGACGCACACTGTCGGGTAGCGGTGAGGGCGTGCAGGTGGTATTCACGCAAAGGCACCAACAATGCGTCCCCCGCCCGCCGCTTCACCGAGTATGCCGTCGCCGCCGCCAGTACCTACAGCCAGTCAACCAGCGTTTTTAGCCTAGATTAGGTGTATTTTTCGCCACTCTTGGCCGCCCCTAATATCTGGCTACCCTAGGCCCGGGCCTACTGGGCCTTATGGAAAGTCCACCAACTGCATATACCAACTGCATCTCTTCCCAGAAATCGTCTTTTGTTTTTGTTTTTTCGTCTTCGTCCGGTCCATAGACAATAACAAGTGAAATTTTCTTTCCACTTATTTCTAATTTTATTGTTAGTATTCTTTCTCAATATCTTTTCCAATCAATAAATATGTATATGTCCATTTAGATTTTCTATTCATTTTCCTTTGCTTTTTGTTTCCGTTACAGCTAGTATACTAAGACCTGCTTTTTCGAATTCTTTGAATTAGTTCTAATTCCTTCCTATTCAAACTTCTTACATTCTATGTTCCTATCTTCATTGTGTCTTTTTTCTCTATTTTTGTTATTTCTACATTTTTTGCCATCTTCGTTGCTCTTGTTTCTGCCTATTTTCGTTGCCGTTTTTCGGTCCTTTATATTTTTATCAATTTTTTTGTCATTTGGTCTTGAACTTCTATTAGCTGTCCGCCTTTTTCGGTTATCCATTCGTATTAAGTTCCATCAATCTTTATCTTCCTATATTCTTTTTTTGGTTTTTAGCTATTTTACGAATTGCTGCTTGTACTTTTTGTTCTTCATTTGATAAATCACAATCTATGTAAATTTCTCGTCTTCCTAGTTTGTATTTTTTCTTCAAGATATCTATTTTTTGTTCAAACTTTTCTAATTATACAATTGTTATATTCATATCTTCTTTTTCCACTCGATATGCTTCTTTAATTTCTATTTCAACTCCTAGTTCTGTTTATAGAAATTCCTTTACTTCATGCTCTTATTTCTTCTCCATATTTTATCAAGTTATTTATTTATAGTTTCTATGGCTTTGTTTGTGCTGGTTGTATCCACTTTTATCTCTTTTATTTGATCAGATAAGCCTCTTAATGATTTTCCTATATTATCCATCTTGGGTGTATTTTCTTCTTCTTGTTTTATTGTACTACTTCTCCTTTCTGCAGGTGATCTTGTTACTATCTTGCTTCCTTTGAACGCTGTTTTCCTATTTCTTTTTCTGGTTGATTTTCTTGATCTGTTTTATTTTTCTTTTGTTTATAAATTCGCTTAATGTTCCTACGCTGTTGAATCTATATCGCGTGTCAGACATTTATTTGGCGCCAGAGAGTTTTCACAGGTCAACCCTTTAGGTGAAAAATCTATACCACTTAATTAAATTTAAATTTGTAATTTCATTTGTAAAGGCCCACAATTGAGTTATTTTTACGGAGCAATTTTTACGCGTGCACTTAATACCACACAAAATTCTTAAAACCCTTTATATTAGAATAACTGATTCTAATCATTCATCCAGTGCTTGTCTTCTTTGTGCTAAAAGCAGAGTCGGTTCCTTAAAGGCTCTCACAATACCTCGTTTGGAGCTTCAGAGTGTTCAATTATTGTCTTGATTGATATCTAAAATCACTTCTAAATTTGAATTTACTCGAATTGTGTGTTGGACAGACTTTTCTGTGGAACTTGGTGGGCTTAAAATGCACCCTCATAAATTGAATCAGGTTGTTTCAAACCGTGTCTCCAATGTTCAAGAGCTAACTCGAAATGTTGAATCGAGATACGTTCCGTCCAAATTTAATTCCGCAGATATGACTTCGCGTGGAGTCTTCCCCTTAATACTGCAGGTCAAAGTCTGTGGTGGAATGCACCATCGTTCCTTCATTTAGCTTCACAGTTTTGGCCCAATTTAGCACAATTGAATCATCAAGTTCTTCCTGAATTGAAAATGACAGAGTATTGTTTATTTGTTCTCTTTGACGAGAATGATCCTATTTTCGTCCTACACACGCTTAAAACGTAATAAAACAGTTTATATAGTTTGATTTATTTCAAACTGCCACCAATTTCGACTTCTTTCCGATTTTTTAATCATTTTATTCACTCAGATGGTACCATTAGAGTGGGTAGTAGACTTTCTCAAGCTACTCTTGCCTTTGAAGCACGTCATCCTATAATTTAGTCCCGATTAATTATTGAATCAGAACACGTCCGTTTGTTGCATGCTAGACCTCAATTAACTCTCTTTTCTTCGCGTGCTCGGTATTAGATCACTTGTAGTCGATCCCTCTCTAGAAAGATTTTTCGCAGCTGTGGGAGGTGTTTTTGAGTTATTCCGAGTTTTAACTGCTCTCATATGGGATTGCCATCAATTCGCCTAAATTATGTTTTATTCTACATGGGTCGATTTTGCGGGTCCTATTTTAATTAAAGATTGTAAATACCGTTGTAAAACTAAACTTAAATGGTAGGTACATATGTATTTTTATTTATCTTACTACTAAGATCATTAATTTTTAATTGGTAACTGAACTATCCACAGTTGCCTTCTTCCTTCCTTGCATTTCGTCGCTTTGTATCTAGACGTGATAAACCCTATATCATGGTTTCTGATAATGGTAAAAATTTTATTAGTGTCGCAAAACGGTTTTACGAAATGCATAGACTTCTAAACTCTTCTGCTGACATCGTAGCTTCTGAATTGGCTAAAGAGGAAATAATATGGAAATTTTCTATCTCACGTTTCCTCATTTTGGAGGACTCTGGAAGTCTAACATTAAATCTTGTAAGACATTGATAATTAAAATAATTCTAAATTGTGTTTTAACTTAAGAAGACATGACTACGTTTATCTGTCAAGTTGAAGGTACACTCAACTCCCGTCCGCTTGGACCTTTAACTGACGATCCAAATGACCTATTACTTCTCCCCATTTTTTTAACGTCCGCAAAATGACCAATCTTGCACCTGATGTAGAATGCTTAATTTCATCCAAAAATTTTGGAGACGCCAATAAAGCTATAGAGTTTGCTTGCCAGCAGTTTTGGGGGCGAGGGTCGTCGGAGTACTTACCCTGTTTGCAACGACAAGCTGTACAGTAAACAGAGAAATATTTTTGAGAAAAATAATAGTAGGATACCGCCTGCACCATGTAATTGTAAATAGTATAAAGTATCTTATATTCATGTTTTATACCGAAAATGGATTGTCATTATATTGTTAATTAACATTTAAATGCAAAGAAACGTGTTTTTTTTCAACTTTTTTTCCTGAGTGAAAAGTAATGAATCAATGTTATTGGTATAAAAAGAAAACCACACGCACATGGTCATCAGGTTCATAAAAACTTGTTCGATCCTTCCTATCTTCCATGCAAGAGTAGAGCGATTATACGCCTTTGATAAACACAAGTTGTCTGACGCATACCCCAGTAAATAGAGCATAAGGCACATTTTGACAAAAATAATAGTAGGATATCGCCTGCGCCATGTAATTGTAAATAGTATAAAGTACCTTATATTCATGTTCTATACCGAAAAATGAATTGTCATTATATTGTTAATTATCATTTAGTAACAAGCCAATTTTATTGGTGTGAAAAGAAAGTTGTAGAGGATAAAATACGAATAAAATGATACGTAAGACTCGATCAGGTAATAACTATACCGAAAAAATCGAAAGTGAAATATTTGGGTTTTTCTTAAATTCAGTAGATTCTGCAATTTTGTGATGTAGCATAAATCTTTTAGAAAATAGGTAATAATACGTATATCTGCAAAACCCCGCAATTATCGTAAAATTAGTTTATGCAATATTGCGATTTAAATTTTAAAGCAATATATTTAATTGAAGCTGAATGTTCGTGTGGTAGTCCGATTGTCAGAAATAAAAAAAATGTGAAGTTGAAATAGAAAGAAACAAAACATATATCTCATTTTTGATAAAATGATATTTAACGTGCCAAAATACATGCAAAGATGAGTGGATGTGAGAAAACGAAGGAGTAGTGGGAGTACCCGTCCGCAGCGCGCTTATACAAATTGCAGTCCCTCAAACGGTACTATCGGACGAGTACCCCCACTACTCCGCCGTTTTCTCACATTCGGTCATTTTCAGTCATCTTTGCATTAATTTTTTGCGTGTTAAATATCATTTTATCAAAAATGAGAATATACGTTTTGTTCCTTTCTATTTCAACTTTACATTTTTTTTTATTTCTGACAAATGGACCACCACACGAGCATTCAGCCTCGATTTAATATATTGCTTTAAAAAATTTAAATTGCAATATTGCATAAACTAATTTCCCGACAATTGCAGGGTTTTGCACACACTAAGTACCTACAATTACCTACTATTGCCTGAAAGATTTTTGCTACATCTTAAAAAATTACGGATCTACGAATTTAAAAAGAAAAACCCAAATATTTCACTTTTCCGATTTTTCTCGGTATAGTTATTACCTGATCGAGTCTAATTCGTGCTCATTTTATTCGTATTTTTATCCTCTACAACTTTTCTTTTCACACCAATGAAATTGGCTTGTTACTAAATGATAATTAACAATATAATGACAATTCATTTTCGGTATAAAACATGAATATAAGGTACTTTATACTATTTACAATTACATGGCGCAGGCGGTATCCTACTATTATTTTTGTCAAAAATTTATTTATGCTCTATTAACTGGGGTATGCGTCGGACAACTTGTGTTTATCAAAGGCGTAGAATCGCTCTACTCTTGCATGGAAGATAGGAAGAATCGAACAAGTTTTTATGAACCTGATGACCATGTGCGTGTGGTGCGACTACGTACGAATATTGGACAAATCACGCGTTCTTCTAGAAGTTTGTGCCCTTTACCGCAATAAGATGTTTGCAAGGTGCAATCAATTCTTTATGTTTGTTTGATAAATATTATATTCTTCGTTAATGTTCTTAGCCTCGTTTACCTCGGCTAGACCGGGGAGTATGAAATTCGTAAAATTTTTATATTTGTTTAGTTCCCTGATACGTTTTTGTTATTAAATAAAAAAAGTAACCAATCAGCGAGACATCGTCTCCATTTTTTTATTCTAAAAGTTAATATTCAAGCAACATCTTTGCAAGAATTGAAACTAAACATAAGAATTACCATCAAAAATATACAGCGAGAACCAGATTTCCAATTAAAACTGACGATGCACAGAACCGTGGTTATAAATTAGGTTAATCCAATAGTCATTGCACCCTATTTTGTTATTACCCAAATAATTTAGTAGTGTTTCAAATTTGTTATTATTAGTTTGTCGATAAGTTGTACTTTTTAAGATGAATTAATAATCTGGTATGATAAGCGCGTATCTTGAACAAATCAAGATCACCATAACGTTAAGGGGTTGTCTTGAAATACTATTTTTAATGCAAAACAGTTTTTAAAAGTTCCGTTAAAAATGCCGAAATAGAAAACTTTATCCGACGCATACTGATTAATAGAGCATAAATAAATTTTGACAAATAGTAGGATTACCGCCTGCGCCATGTAATTGTAAATAGTATAAAGTACCTTATATTCTGTGTTTTTATACCGAAATGGTGTCATTATATTGTTAATTATCATTTAGTAACAAGCCATTCATTGGTGAAAGAAAGTTGTAGAGGATAAAAATACGAAGATAAAATGAGCACTAATTAGACTCGATCAATTATATATACCGAGAGAAAATCGGAAGAGTGAAATATTTGGGTTTTCTTTTGGTCGAAAGATCCGTAATTTTTAAGATGTAGCAAAAATCTTTCAGACGTAGTAGTGGTGGCCGTACTTAGTGTGTACCAAAACCCTGCAATTGTCAGGAAATTAGTTTATGCAATATTGCAATTCGGTACTAAAGCAATATAAATCGAGGCTGAATGCTCGTGTAATTGGTCCATTTGTCAGAAATAAAAAAATGTAAAGTTGAAAATAGAAGGAACAAAACGTATATTCTCATTTTGATAAAATGATATTTGTACACTAAAAAATTAATGCAAAGATGACTGAAAAAGACCGAATGTGAAAGGCGGCGGAATTAGTGGGGGTACTCGTCCGATGGTACCGTTTGAGGGACTGCAATTTGTATAAGCGCGCTGCGGACAGGTACTCCCACTATAAGCTACGTTTCTCATCCTCATCTTTGCATGTATTTTGCGTTAAAATATCATTTTATCAAAAAATGAGAATATGTTTGTTTCTTTCTGTTTCAACTTCACATTTTTTTTATTTCTGACAATCGGACTACCACACGAACATTCAGCTTCAATTAAATATGTTGCTTTAAAAAGTAAATCACTGTATTGCATAAACTAATTTTACGATAATTGCAGGTTTGCAGACATTAAGTGTATTACCCCTATTTTCTAAGATTTATGCTACATCACAAAATTACGAATCTACGAATTTAAAAAAGAAAAACCCAAATATTTCACTTTTGATTTTTCTCTGGTATAGTTGTGCCTGATCGAGGTCTAATTCATTATAAATTTGTTCGTATTTTATCTCTGCAACACATTTCGCGTGTGTTATAGAAAGCGATATTAACAATATAATATTCATTTCGGCATAAGTATGAATATAGGTACTATACTGACCTGACCCATGTGCGAACTGGCGTATTTTGATCAGCATCTACTTATCTTCTGACTACTGAGGCATATAATCATCTATACCATAGAAAGAGTATGTTGACTTATATAACGTTCATCCACCCTCGGGAGCAAAGTGAGCGTTTCTCATTTAATATTTGTGCTGGCATATGTCGACAATCATTTTCGGCTGCTCATCCCATGTCTCTTTTATACCTGACCCACATGGCTGAATATCTACTGTTGGCCCACTCTCAAAAATCTTTATGTTTACTGGCTTGATAGACCACAAAGCAAGTGCTCCCGACCTGCCCCAAACACAACGACATCAACTATCACTAACATGATAACATCCAAATGTCTTGATTGAAATAAGCATTTATCGGAGTGCAGGCTATTAGACAGGTAAAAAATGGAAGAGAAAACAAATAGACCAATAGGATAAAAGACAAACACAACTCAACCGGAAGCAGTAAAAATAAATGATATTCTTGAGATTAAGCTTGTTAGAAATTTTGTTATCAATAAACTTACAGATTGTGTTGAACTTTCAGAGTCTCAAAACAGTATGAGGTGAAAGCTCATATTCATAATTCGGAAAACACGATATGTCATCTGAAAAACCCCCAGAAAATTATTATAAATGAAACTTAGTTTTTCACAACTATAACACCATTATCGAAAACCATGTTTCTGAAACTATCACGTCTGAACATCTGAGCAATCAGGAAGAAGACAACTGTGGTGGTGCAGTAAATTAATAGGCCTTGTGTAGACAAATGAAAATGCATATGTACACCCAAACTGAGACCCAGTTTAACTCTTGACTAATGCTGAATAAATAGAACCCACAAACATATTAAAATAAACTGAAGCAGTGATCTTGTCACGAAGCGATACTTTCAAGACATTTCAAACTTTCCCAGCTAGCATCTTTGCAAGCGACTACAATGAAATGCTCACCGGCACTGCAGAAAGTTAGTAGTACAACATATTCAGCAATGGAGACTTTAAAACGAAACAAGCAAATGGCGCGAGCTGCATCTGAGCAGATAAATGACCATCGGAAAAGAATCGAGAGACTATGACAGTTTGAAAACTATATAAACTGTTTTGTCCCATTGCTTACGTATTGTAGCGTTTGAATCAAAAGAGAACAAAATAAGCACTGTCATTCAGTAATGTTAAATGCGATGAAAACTGTGGCTTAAATGAAAGAATGTGTTGCATTCCTACGAACTTGACACAGGAAGACTCCCACACAGCTCTATCACAGATGTTTGGACCGGGGCATATCTCATTCAGCATTCAGTGCTTCTGCAACCTGTTCAGGCCTGGTGCATTTAAGCCCACCAAAATCCACAAGCGTCCTTACAATTCAAATAGTCAATTTAGAAGTGATTTAGGTATCAGCTCAGACAATATTTGCCAGCAGCTACTTACAAGATGCACTGGATAGTGACCAGAATCGATTATTCTAATATGAGATTTTAGAGGCACGTGACATGCTCCCGCAAATATCAATTGAAGACACTGTAGTACAAGTGAACTGGTAAAAGCGACATAATTTTTACTTTAAAAAGAATTGACTATAACAACTACTCACAGCAAATATAATCTGACACAGTGTGCACCATTCAGCAGCAGCAAGGCTGGCAGGCTTACAAGAAAACAAAACAGATCCAGAAAATCGGCCGAAAAAAGCGGGAAAGCAGGTGTGGCACAAGATCACCTGCAGAAAGGAAGCAACTACAATGGCTGGGAAGCCACCCAGGCAGTAATGGGAAAATCGATGGAAAACTTATCTGATAGTAAGAGATAGTGGACTACAACCAGCACAAGCTAAGCCGCAAACTAAAATATAACTGATAAATATGGAGAAAAATAGAGCATGAATGAGGTCAAACGAGCACAGGACGAAAATAGAAAACAAACAACAGTGGAAAAAGCGAATGGACAGAAAAAGGCGGACGGCCAAAACCAAGCGACAAAAAACGATAAGCTCTGAGGAACCGAAAGGCTGTAAAAATAAAACAGTGAAACAAATGAAAAAGACACAATGACAGGAGGCATAGATGTGAAAGATTTAATGAAGGGAGTAGAACCCAATTCAAATTCGAAAAAACGAATGTAGCTATGCAACTGCGGCTGGAAACGAAAGCGAAATGATAGAAAATCACAAATGGTATATATGCTTATTGGTGGAAAGAATGACGAAAGAATACTAACAATAAGAGTAGAAATAAGTGGAAAGAAAAGAACTCGCGGTAGCCGATATGGACCGGTTGAAAGACGAAAAAACAGAGACATTTCTGAAGATGCAGTTGGTATGTACGTGAGCTCCCTGGGCCAGCAGGTGTAGCATCTGACTGCTGGTTGATAACAGCAACGGCGTTGGCATATGGCTTCTTTGGGCGAGAGACCTTGCCTTTATGTGAATCCACCACCTACTCTCTGATATCGTCAGCTAATGAGCTGTCGATATCGCATAATGTGCAATTTGGTAGCCCGAGATATTAGGGGCGGCCAGAGTGGCAGAAAAATACCCCTGTCTAGGCTAAAGCTGGTTGACTGGCTGTAGGTACTGGCGGCGGCGACATGCTCGTTGAGAAGCGGCGGGCGGGGGACATTGTTGAATTGCTGGCGTGAATACCACCTGCACGCCCTCACCGCTGCACCGACGGTGTGCGTCATTCAGCAATGAGCAATGAATAATATAATGAGTGTGCGTATATAACTGCAGTGAGTTGAACGTTTTTCACGGGACGCAGACGTTTATTGTTTTAAAATCTATACTTAGTGCGTGTGTTTCCGACAAAACTATTTTAATACAGATTTGCGATCTAGTCCTGCACAGTGTAAATATTTCCAGGCCAGTCCCTCACGTGAAGTGTATAAATATGGATGGAAAGAAAGGTTGAGCGGGTGAGTATCGCAAGCGAACAAAAAAAGAAGAAAGCAAAAAAATATGGTAAAAAACTTACAGACGATAAGAACGAAGATAATAGAAAATTATATATAGTGGTACTACGCCAACTGATGTTTCTTCAATCTTCAAGCGCAACTAGAATGGTAGTTTTAACAGGGTCGAGATAAACCAAAAGAAGTTCCTAACAGTACCAGGTACACGCGATCAACCAGGGCAGTGCAAAATTAACGACGACAACCAAATGGACAATCGACGATTTCACGCGTGTTATAGCTAAGAACTGAGCCAATCAAAACATCGAATGATTTTTCAGAAAGTGAGCCACAAGATAAAGCACGTTACTGTCTAAACACTTATTTGAATGTCAGCTTCTAAATAACGTCCCGCGTAGTGGTTAATTTGCCAAGTGTTTGTGGACCTTGTCTTCTTTTAATGCTGGAGAAAGTCATTTCGACGAAGGAAGGTTTTAATGACTGGTAAATTCTACTTGTCAGTATCAGCTCTGCGAGCTCATGTACTCTAAACTGTCTGACTTGCGCATGGATAGAAGCAGCTTCTTAAGCCACGTGACCACGCGTTAACTATACAATTGTGATGGAAAATAAATTATTGGAAAACATTTTGGTGGTGTAATGATAACTTGCTGCATCACGTGGTTACCGTTCACTAAACTACGTGGCAGCTGCAATAAGTGTCATATTATCGCTGGTCATCCGTGTGACAGCGCGGCATAATCGCTATGTGAAGCTACCAGTTATCTATTCAGCGACGTGTGAAATTCATTCGGCATGGGAAAGAAAGGTGGTGAGCTTTCAATGGTAACAGCTAAATATTTTCTCTGATCGTGAGCTCGACGCCGGCGTGGGATATCGTCGGCAGCTCACCACGCTGTCGGGTATGTCCTACGACGGATCTGCAACAAACGACTTTCTCCAGTATCCCAAACACGGCATAAATCACGGCAAATGCGCACAACTGGTAGTGATGTTTCAAACTGCTTAGTATGGCTGTGACATATAACGCTAAGCAAAGGAAATTTCTCTCACAGCCAAACCTATTTCACCACTCAACACATAACAATGATCGACAATGCGGCTGTAAGCTTTGCTCGTTCTTTCTCTACTGCAAGGATTACAATTTCTTCGCGTGACTCACCTCAACTGTCTTAGCATGAAAAAACTGAAAAAAATACAATACAGAGGAAATACCAAAAATATGAACAAACTGAAAATGTGAAAAAATTGTTGAAAAGAAAACAGCGTGAAGGACAAACACGAGTTAAAGTTCATTATATGAGAAAAATATGTAAACAAAGAAAACAAAGGCACAAACTTGCTAAATGTTACACAGAAACGAGTAGTGAGAAAAATGAGAAGCGCACAACAAAGAAAAAACAAAAGCTTGTATGAAAGAATACAAGCAAAACCAGGAAAAAAGCAAAAGAAGAAATAATGCTGGCAAAACGAGAAAAAATTCATTAACTACACAGAGAAAATAACTGAAACCAATGTGATAAAAATCAAAAAGCACAAGAAAAGCACAACAAAACAAATCAGCATGAAGAAACATCAGCAAGAAAACAGCAATACTGCAAGCAAGCTGAACGAAGGGAAAAGGGAAAAACACAACGGCAAAAAGATAACGGAAAAGTAAGAAGCGTTAAGATGAAAAATGACGAAGAACACGACTGCAAATGCAGAGCAAGCAAATATTTGGGAAGATGAAACACCCATATCTTACATGAAACAGTAAATATGGTTTGAAACTGAAAACATGCCGAAAGACTGAAGGCATAACGATTTCTACCAATATTTAGAAAATAAGTATGAACAACAGATAATTTCTTTATCTACGGCAAAATACTGGTATAATAGAAAGAAAAATAGATGCAAACTAGAAAGAGGCCAGAGGAAAATCACGACAGCTATTACATCTTATGTGAAGCGAAAAAAAGCGTTGACAGAGAATGAAATAAGCGTGAAAATGCTGAAAAAGCAGCTGTAAAAGTCGACATGAAAAAATTCATGGTGTACGCAGAAAAAACGAAAATAAATAGAGGCTACAGCCCGCAATCTATCATGGAATTTATGCCGAAGGCTTTAGAAATGATAAGTGCTACAAATCGAAAGAAGTGAAATCTACTGCAACATGGCCGGACATCAAATAACGGTCGTGGCGTTCCGAATCAACAGGATAACCCATCCAAGCACGCGCGGCGAAAAGACTGGACCTTCAACACCGTGGCAAGTAATGTGTTTGCTATGAGAGGAACCCGACCTGTCCCTTATGACCCATCGGTCGGTTACAATGAAATCTGATATATATATTTGCTGTATTATATGTCAAACTGCAATGTATCTTCGATTCTGTCAGGCACCAGATAGCTGTCTCAGCTATTTTTAAGCTATTGTTTAAAACATGATACTTCGCATAGGCGTCAGCAAGTAAGGCTCCGGGGCTATGTTTCTTATTTTCATTCTTCTACCTTCAGCGATCTTATTCATCTGGAGAACCACTGGATTTATACTTGATCACTGACCATTTCAAACTCTAGGAGTGCTTTCTCTAAGAAAGTGGTATCGTCCCTGTTTAGGCTTGTTGTATGAGTAAATTCAAAGAAAATTTTTGTTTTGGCCTATACTGAGTATGTTGCACAATCTCAAAAAATTTGAGATTTGTCAACAGCACAAACCATCAAGATTTCGCCATTGCCCACATGTGAAACAAATTATTTTTACAAATAATCTGAGAGCATAGAAAACCAAATAATGAGAGAAAACAGAACAAGCAAAATAGTGTATAGTGATTACAAGCATTTTACTGACAGACACTCAACATAACAACATAAGTTCATTTTATTAACACAATCAACCATAAAA